>VXAC01000491.1:964857-993174 GCA_013399225.1 Rhipidura dahli
AATTTCTCTTCCTCCCCCGCCCCCCCCCCCCCCCCGACTTTGAAATAATTAGGATGTAATTTTGAACTTCATTGCCCACATTTAATTCTGTAATAGGCTGACTTAGAATATCCAATCTGAATAATGTTTTAACTTTCAATTCTTTTGTTGGATCAGATTTCCAGTTATGAGGTAAAATAACTTCCTTCTTGTAGATGCATAAAAACAGAATTCTATTGAATTTTTATCTATACTAATTGCTTTATCATCCAGACTTCGGTAGAAGACTGTTTTGTTTCGAGGAAAGAACTCTTTATGATACAAACCAAGCTTTCTCTGCAAGTCCTAGAGACATAGAGGTTAGAAGTGTTTTCACATTTATGGTGTCAGAAAAAAAAACTATACAGAACTCAAAGCCACTTTTCTTCCTGTGTGTGGCTTGAAGACTGAGCATATTTTGGTCATATTTTGACTTATCAGTCAGCTTTTTTAGTCTTCTGAGTCTCCTTTTAATGTTAGAAAAACAAATATCTTTGCTTTTTGCTGGTAGCAAAACCAGAGACCTGGCAAAAGCTGTTGTAACACCAGAGCTCTTTGCTGAGCACATTTGCTTCCAGCTTTGGGGTGCTCCTCTCAACATATATCAGTGGTTCTGGTGCCCAAAGGAAGGAGAGGGGGTGGAGAACAGCCACCAGTTTTCTTTAAGCTGAGATAAATAATCAGAGTGCTACTCATCTTTTATAAGCGGTTTACTTCCTGTTCTCTCTCTTTGATGGCTGCTGAAGAGGTAAGGACATCATTTTACTTTGTTCTGTATGACATAGCACAGGGGGATGCATTTTTATTTACTGGCATGGTGTTTTTCAAACTGAAAAGTATTTAATGGAAAAAGCATGCCTGCAACTTAATTGTTTGTGTTGGGCTTAGTTGTTTGGTTTTATTTTTACTCCAAATTCTGGGGTGGGATGTTATTAATATCACAGACTTAATTTTGGTAAAGCATTATCAAAGAACTTAAATAATTGTCATGTGCATATGCAGGGATGTGAAAGTTAAACTGCTGCAGCCAGGTAGTACAAAATAACACTTGTAATTTTCTTAACTAAGAGTGAATTTATGTGATTGATCTCAGCAGAATAGAAAATAGCCACAAGTTGCAATAGCTTTTGAGACTGGTTTTACTCTGAATTTCCTTAATCTGTTCCTCGCTACTGATATATTACATCAATCTTCTGGGTTAATGGCTGAATGAATCCAATTATCTCAAGTAAATGAAGACTGTGCCTTTAGGAGATCTGTTAATTTATAATTATTTAATTGTCATTATTATGCTAATGCTGAAGGATCTGAAAGGATTTCAATAATACATTATAGGTAAAATTGCTTTGAGAAAAAGCTTGCTAAGCCAGGCATTTTTAAGTTTAAAAGCTTAGAAAAGAAGTTTTTCAAACCTTATCTAGTATTAGGTAGGCCTTTTGCTTGATTTTCAGTAACATATACATACTATTTTATCCTGATAGAAAAAAACCCCTTTTTTCTTTTGAGGTTGCATTGTGCATGCATGAGTCCCTCTCCTAAGGCATAGCCAAACTGGTCATCCCTTCTCCCTTACAATGGCTTTGGGATTTCTTATGATACTTTCAAGAAGTTGCTGATCCATCTGCAAGGTGTCTGACACTGCGTTAGTTTAAATGCAAAATGTAATAATAAATAATGATAAATATATAATTTAAAATAAAGTTTGAACAGAAGATTTTTTTTGGGAGCTTTGTGCTGAAAAGGAAGTAGTGTTGTGGTATTTGCTAAAGAGGTTGCTGCTACTTTTGGTTTTACATAGAAGTTGCTGAGCTTTGAGGTTGGCTGACTGTGTAAAACAGCTAGCTAGCTGGATTCAATGGGTGACCATGAAAGGAGGGCACCTCTGAAGGTTTATGAGGTTGTGTTCCTGTCTGAGAAGGTCATTACTGAAAACACTTCTTTATTACTGCTACAAAACTACTCTAGTGCAGACAGCTTTGGTGTAAGAGAAAAGTTCTTATTTCACAATGCTAGAGAACTTTTCAGTCCAATTTGAGCACCTCTGTGAAGTGATTACAAGTTCAAGTTCATTGTGGGGCCAAGGATTATCTCCCATTTCAGGAGATAATCCTTGTATTTTATAATACATTATTTATTCTTGCAGCTACCTCATCATTAAGCTAGATTTTGAGTTTTCTTTGGATCTGCAAGAAATAGTGGCAGAACAAAATGATTGTCAGAGTTGAAATCTTGATGAACATTAAAAAAACAACTGTAGGAGTGTTCAGGTGCAATATTGCTAAAGCTGCTGGCTGTTTGGTGTATTTTAAGTTTACTGTCTGCAGTGTATGATAGTCCTGCTCAGTGATGAGAGAGCCATGAGTGGCTTTCCCCCTCTCTGCATTGTGCAGATACTGTAGGATAGAGGGCCCCCGGCACTTTACTCTGCAGTAAGTTTGTTCTGTTGTTTAGTAGCAGGAGGTGATCCATCCTTTCCATCCTTGTCCCTGTTGGCATTAGATTTAGTGCTTATGATTTGTCACTCAGAATAGGGCATGAAGTGTAGCTAGTTTAAGTGTGTCATCTGAAATCCATTTGCCCAAACAGGCTTGACATATGGAAGTCTTTGTGCTCTTCTGTGAAGAAGAGAGGTAGACCTTTTTTAAAGAATTTGAAGGAGACATCAAATAGCAACTCTTTCTGTGCTTGCTCAACTGCAGGTGTTGCTCTTTGTAACTGTTTTACTGTGGCACATTCCTAATAGCTCTGTAAGACGTTCATGTATTTTCTGTAAGATCAGCAGAGCAGTTTTATTGGATCCACTTAGTATTGACTGTCATGCACTTGCTAGCTTTTACTGATGCTTTAGTGGGATTTTCTGATGGTGTTCTAGATATGCCAAAATCTCTGGAGTTTATGGCAATGTGCCTTGCCCTGTAGTGGATGCTTTGGTATCCTGTGTAGGGCAGAGAGGGCAGAGTTTGTTCTGACTCCTCTTTAGATTATGTTGACTTAAATGGAGTTGATGGCTTTAAACATACTCATCAATCCCAGCAGGAATTCATAAGGTAAAAGATGAAAGCAGGTGAAGGATGCAGAAACCTTTGAAAATGACATATATTGTGTTAAAAAAAAAAATTGCTCAGGCTTTTTATGTTTCAAATGAGTAATTTCCTGTGAAACTGCAGTTGGTAAGGAAATAAAATATGATTATGCCTATCTCTGTCTCTTTTTGTTTCCACAGGAAACCAATATTGTTTTTCTTGAACACAAGCTTCTGTGAAATGCTTTGTCCATTTGGTATCTGTTGAAGGGTTTCACAGAAAAACCCTCATACACAAATGGAATGCAACCTGTTTATGTATACATATCATCACCCTCTGCTTTTTCTGGGGGAAAATTAAGTAACTTAATTGGGGCAAGCTGCATGTAACGTAATTCCCTGCACTGACAAAAGTACACTGTCACTATATATCTGAAGTTTTAGTGGGTTCTTTTGGTGGTTTAGGTTTTTGTTTGTTTCAAATTTAAAACTTAGTATTTGAAAATAATGATCCAACAGTGCAGATGGTTGATCAGATTCTCAGCTGAGGTCTGTTAGTGAAGCATCAGTAACTGCTTTGGGAAAGCTTTACCCTTCTAGTGTCTACACCTGTCTAGAGCCTGACCATGTGTATCTACTTCAGATTAAGTTTGAAACACTTAACTGGTTTCCATATACACACCTTTAATATTGGTGTACCATAAGTGGAATTTTATTGCATTTCTAGTAATATGCACTAAACATGAGACAGTAATATTGAAAATGAATGTGGTGTGTAAGCTGGTTTAAGTTGAATAATCTTTCTCAACTTTGCTGCAAAGTATATTAAAATTATTTTATATTTTAGTGGGGATTTTGCAAAAGTGAAGGCCACAGAATATATCCAAACTACAGTTGTGATTCTGTTTTAATTTTAGATTTCTCATATATATTAGTATATTAACTTTATCAGTTTGGGACCAAAATTGTTAGTGCACTCAGCTGGAAATTATATCTTAACTTTTTAGTGTTCCTGGGTGTTGGCAAAGATAATAGCATTATTTGGTGTCAGACTGTTTATCTGGACTTAACAGACACAGGTAATTGATGTAATTGACTTAGAGGTCTTTTTTTTTAACTCTTAGTCTTGTGATGTCTTGTCTTTTCAATAAAATGAGATTAGAAAGGGACGGTTTTTTTCTCAAAAATTTTGTCTCAAGCAGTATGACAGTCATGGGATTTGTAGGCCTGTGTTCAAAACTAACTTAAGATTTTTAATTGGTTGTTTCATGTTGACCGTATGAAAAATGTGAAGGTGTGCCTGAGTGCTAATGGACAATATGATGAGCCTCCCTGAAGAATAGGACTGTCTTAAAACCTCTCCTGTGTCTGAATTTCTGCATGAAAGGTTTGAGTGTAACAAAATGTATCCTTTCACATTATTTGCAATATCTTGAAGAGATGAGAAGAGATAATGCTTTTTTTTTCCTTAGGCCCAGAAATCCCAAGTCTACAAGGCCAAATAAAGAAACCCAAACTATTTCTGCCATTCCTTACTCCATATCTTGACAAATTGTCCCTCCATCCCGTGCCAATTCAAGCCCTATCTGGGACATTGCTGCAAGCTCTCATCTCTTTTGGAACCACTTCCAGTGGAGAAAAGGACAGTAAAGGACATGTGAAAAAGTAAAGACTACTGTGACCTGGATAACTGTTCATATTCTCTGGGTAGAAGAGACACTTAAATGATGATCTGTGCGAAGACAGACAAAGTTATTTTTCTTTTCAAGTGTATGACTCAGTGAAACACATCAGCAATCGAGTAAGAGCACAGGCATTTAGGAAACACCCAGACCATAATTCTGGATGTAGTGGAACCCATAGGACAGGAGTCTATGAAACAAGTGAAATAGTGGAATTTTGCAAAAATGGCCTGTGAATTTAATCTGAACTTCCTTAAGGAATTGGAACGAGAGGCTGTTCTGGAAGTGCTGTACCGTGACCAGATGGTGAGAAAAACAGAGGAGGAAAGAATAAGGTATCTGCTATATCCCTATTCCTGTTTTCTGTTCTTTTTTTGAATTTTTTTTTTCTTCTCAATTACTCTTCTTCCACTTTGTTGTCCTTCTAAATGTGCTCCTCTTTTAACTTCTTGTTGGCTAATGCCTTTCCATTCTCTGGGAAAACTAAGGTTATGCAGAACCTCTTGGTTTTGGTGTTCCATTGACTCTACTCTTAAGATCAGCAAATCCTGTTCACTGAATAATGTACTTGGTGAATTTTACTTCCAGCCTTCATAGAACGTTCAGTTGCTGGCTGTATTTTTTCTCTGAAGGCTTTATGGCATTCTCATCACATTCCTATGTATGCTTATGGATAGTCTTGGTAACACGGAACACGTTCAGATCTTTGGCTGGCTTGTTTAGCTTACATTGTCCCAGGACTGGAGTTAAGAATCCTTGGATACCTGTTCATTTTGCTAAATCCATCACTGTTCCTTCTCATACACAGCAGGCAGCAAGCACACCGTGCTGCCTTGGAGGTTGTTACTTGTGACAATACCTGTCATTGGTTAGAAAGGATTTTATTTACTAATTTCACTCTGTGCAAGTATCTCAGGGAGGATAAAGGATAATTCTCCAGCACTTTATTTGCTTTATAGCTTGGCTAGGACAAGGATTTCCTAGTACCTTGTATCCTACTTTGGTATTGCATCCCTCTGGAAAACTAGGTATTGGTGTGGATAAGATATGAATTTTAAAATTCCCTTAAATGTGAAAACTTAAATTTTGTCTATATCAAAAATTTATGTAAGCATTACAGGGCATATTAAATGACAATAATAATAATTACATGTAGGGTTATACAGCAAGTCTTAATAGGTTAGAAAATCCCTTTCAACTGCTTATGGTGTTACTAACAATTAAAAACAGATCTTGATTATTGATGCATGCAATGGAAGCAAAGTTAATGACAAGGACAGGTTTTGCTATTTTGGGCTGCTGTGCTCTTTTGGTTTGGTTTTTTGGCTTTCAGAGCATAAATTTGTTTTGATTAATTTTTTTACTTGGTAGAATATTTAGTTCTTGGATAAATATGGTTAAAAAAACATCAAATGGAAGGGAGCACTGTTTAGTCTCAGTATTTGTAAGTGAATGCATCATCACTTACATAAAATTATTTCAGCACCCTGCCCTAAGTGGGTCTGAAATGAACAAAACCCCATTTACACTTAGCTATTTCTCTGTTAGTATGCACAGTTCTGGTCACACACACAGAGTCACTGCAAAAATGCTGTGTGGACGTTTTCAAACAATGCTCAACAGAGGTCACACTTGAGGGCATATCTCCCACTAGAAATGGTATTGCACGACCAGGGTGTTATTAACTTGTGCTTTATGTGAGGATTCTGTCCTCTGTAAATTTTTTTTCTTTTCCTTTTTTTACCTGTGGGATTAGGAAAATGAAACTGCAGCTGCAGCAACTTCGGTGGAAAGGGGCAAAAAATGCAAAGCATGAATACCAGGAGAGATGTTGTGCTCGCTGTCAGAAGGCACTGGGGTTTTTGATGAACAGAGGCGCAGTGTGCAATGGATGCAGTCATCGGGTGTGCTCGGAATGCCGTGTCTGCCTGAACCCCTGCCTTTGGAAATGCACCATTTGTTATGCTCATGGGTAAGGAATTTTGCTGGTTTGCACTGCTCATCCAATGGATGCCCACTGGTTTTGTGTATCTGTTGCTTGAACGGTTAATGAAACAAAGCCACTGGTGTAATGAAAATGTTGGCTGAAGTCCTGGTAGTGATGAAATGGATGGGAACTTCGTGTTATACTTCACGTAGCTGGTATTTCCCTTCCTGTGTTTAGCAAAATGGATCCTCAGGGTAGGCCAGAGGTACAGTGAGTGTGATGAAGACGAGAACAGCAAAGCATAGAAACAGCTGTGAGTTGCTGAGCCACAGAAACAGGAGCTCTCCCCTGACTCAGTGTTGAACCTGTACATCCTCCTGAACCTGCTGAAGGTGCTGTGCTTTGATGTAGTGTAGCCAATTTCTTGACAATTTCCTAATCATTATTTTCTGCCTCTTACCACAAGAATGAGAAACCAGGATCAATGAATAATTTGAAGTCATGCTTTATAAAATTTTAAAAAGCAAAAATAATTAATAACATTACTAAGATTTTTTCAAATATGGTCAGAAATCCAAATTTGCTTATTTTGAATTAGTTGTTTTTTTTCTTTTACTATATCACATTTTTGGTTTTCAGGATACAAGAAACAATCTTTCTTTTACTGTATTGGTACTTTTTAAAATATCAAAATATTCCTTCATGGTCTCTTCTATTCATTACAATCTTTCTAAGCAAAATGGTTTAGATATATTTCCACATTTGATAAAAATAATGCATAGGCAAAGAATGTTAGTTTTGGAAATTATTCAAAAGCTCTGCTGGATTATAAATATCCCTGTGGAAGGGGTGAGGATTTGGATGGAAATTTATTTTATGTCAATACAAGACGAATCCACCATTCTACTCCCTCTGTAGGTGCAAAAATGAGATTAAAATAGAGGGAAATATAAGGTGAAGTATTAGTCTCAAGTTAAACAAATTTTTACTAGTTTGAAGTAATTTTTTTATAGTTTGTAAGAGCGTTATAAACTATCCCCAACAAGATTAGTCTCTGGATCTTCAGTTTATTTAGCAAATAATAATCAACTAATATAGTTTGCATAACTAATATGCAAAATAGGTAGATCAGGTCTGTTTATACTTGATACAAAACAGTTACTAGACTTTGGTGCATGTGTTTTGCTGTGTTTCAAACTATGTGCATTAAACTGAAAACTCAGAAGTTAACTTTCCATATCCTACTCTAGGTAACGCTGTCCACTTCCTCTTGATTTTAGTTTCCGGTTGTTTGGTGGCTACAGTGGGAATGTCCTATTGAGAGTGGTTGGTCGTTAAGCTGATTTGTGTAGTGCTGCACACCCTTAATTATTTCATAAGTTGGTCCAGATATTTAGTGGTAAAACCAGGAAAACATCATTTAGATTAATTAAAAGGGTCATATCTTAACTCAATACACTCTTTATCCAAGGGAAAAAAAAGGTATTTTCATTCTATGCATGGTTGAATTATCAAAGAATGGTTTTATTTTGAAGGGACCTTAAAGATGATCTGGCTTCCACCCCCCCTGCCATGGGCAGAGACACTTTCCCCCAGACCAGGTTGCTTAGAGCCTCATCCAGCCTGGCCTTGAGCACTTCCAAGGAAGGGGTGTCCAGAACTTCTCCAAGCAGATGCAATTATTACATGAATTGGTGCAGAGCTGGAGATTAAACTCCTGAAAATAACCAGGAGGTAGTGGGAATAACATAAAAGTAAGGCTGGGGTTGAAAATCAAGGCACTGCCAATACAAAGCCCTTGAAGACAGAGAATGCAGACATTTATTAGTCTGTTAGTTAATAGATCTCCATCCAAGACAAGTAAGTATCCTGTCTATTATTTAAACCTAATTTTCAGACTCACCTGCGTTCAGTTATGGACAAGGATCCGTGGTTAGGTATGAAAATAAATTGTACAGTTTACATGGGTAATGATTTTTAATATTCTGCATTGCTGCTTACAAAGTCATGATTTAAATGCCTCAAGGCTTTGAAGTCAAGCCACAGAAAGAACAAAAAGCATCCTACATACAGTTCATCTGTTTTGATACAGAATAATAAGGTGAGGTGTAAAATGGCAAATGCAGAGGTTTTGTTGCCTGGCCACTGGTGGATATACTTTAGCTCTTATGTTTAGAGATTTTGCTTTCTTAAGAAGATAAGCTTTACATGAATTTACAGTTTGTATGCTGTTGCCAGCTTCAAGCAATTTTGGCAGAGGGAATGGTAATAAAGAGATAAATTTTATGGAAGGAAAATCAACTGCTGGGTAGAGAAGAAAGTTTAGTAGTGCCTGCACCGAGGAAATTTTTGCAGTGAGACTTCATCCTATAATAAGCATTGCAAAATTCACAAGGAAGGGAGATATATTATATGTCATATACAACTTAGTAACACATTTAGGTGAGAATTTGGAACCTGAAGAATCCAGATAATCCTATCATCAGTTAAAATATTTTTTTGGTCTCTCTTTAATAATGGGTGAGTTCCAATTGCAGCCTTCAGCAAGAGAAAGATTTGCTGAAAATCTGATCTTGACAGACCTATTTAATCTGATATAATTTTGTACTTGTTAATAATTACTTTTCTGATCCTGTGATCTTGGTGCCTTTGACATCAATGTAACTGATGGTAGTCTCCACAAAATGGAGAGATGGGCCATGAAACCCTTGTGCTGTCAGGCCTGTGGAGCTCAGTGCTCCCTGGTAGCCATCCCAAGTTCTGCTTGGAACCATGTCCTCTACCATCGCCCCTCCCCACTTCTCAGAGAAGCTGCAGCTGTAAGCACCCCAGTCGGCACAAGTGCCTGTGCTGCTTTGCAAGTTGGTTGTACAGACTGGAGTGCACGTAGGACTCCTGCCTTCAGAGCAATGCCTAGAGCAGTGTGTATCACATTCCATGGGCATTGCAAAAAGGAAAGCAAGCTATCAAACAAAAACCCTGTCAAAACCAGACCAAAAGTCCCCAAAGGATTTCTCTCCTCTGTTTTTTTCAGACCCACAGCAAAACCAGTCAGTGGATTGAGTAGTCATGAAATCTTAGTTTTATGGTAGGATTAAGAAAGGATGTTGGATTGTTATGTAGCAACTGAACATTTGATGAAATGCACTTGCAAACTTTTTGATTCAAATATCTTTTGGTTGTTTTTCAGAGATGTGAAAATAAAGGCTGGTGAATGGTTCTTCGAGGAACGAGCAAAGAAATATCCAGGTGAAGGTAATCCCTGGAACAGATCATAAACTGCTTTGTAATATGTAGCTGTCATCTAAGTGAAACACAGAATGTAGCCTGACACTGTATCTAATGTTTCTTCCATTTTAGCATGCAGTCCATCTGTCTGTGCAGTAAATAAAACATGAACACAAATTAACAGAATGTATTTAAAGGTAGAACTTATATTGTCTGAACAATAAAATTAAGAAAATTGCTGGCCCTGTAAATTTGAATTAATGAGCATGTAAGACTTCTAAGAAATACCATGGCATGAAATTAATATAGAAATGTTGCATGTACAGGAAGAAAGTGGTCTTGCATTCATCATTTGTCAAAGTTAAAACTTCAGTTGTTTTCACTGATGAAGTTCTAAAGTTTAAAGAAATGATAGAATAGAATCCCCCTCCTCCATGTATAGCTATAAATCAGCAGAGAGCTAAATGCTTACTGTTTCATTATCTTCAGCCAGCTGGCTGTGCCATTGCCTTGTGCTGGGTCTTTTCAGTGCCACTAAAAGTACAAAGCCCTGAATAAAATTACAGAGGATGTGGATGGGTTACTTTATGGGGAATGTGTTTTTCCAGCCAGGGAGCTACTAGTTTGTTTTCACATACAGTAACTAGAGAGATGGAGAGGATTTCTTTCCTCTATCCCTTGAAGTGCCACTTCAGATAGGCATCTATTTAATTTTGTGCCTGACTGTAGTTAAATGACGCAGTTTCACTTCCAGTATCTGCATCTGTGTTTAGGAGTAGTTAGTGAAAAGGAAGCCACTGGGCCTTAAATCTCTCTTGGGAAGCTTGAAAAGGAAGAATTTTGTAAGTGGAAGAGCATAACCAGGGAAAGTTTGGGTCCATAGGTGTTTGTGAAAGGCAGCATATTAAGAAATTAAACTAAAGTTCCTGTTAATTTAAAATTTGAAAGATTCCTCTGAAGTTCATTCTAGCTAACACAATTTCTCATTTTGAAGTGTTGGCTGATTTTTTTTAAAGCACAGTTTCATCCAATAACCATTGATAACAATTCCCCCTCGTTCTTTTCAATGAGTCTAAAGCTGGTAATTTTATCAGACTCTCTATTATTGGAAAATGTTGTTCTCAGATACTGAATCTGATATTGCAAGGTACTGACCGTCTGTTTTCCCAGCAAAATAAATCAGTTCTCACTTGGAATTACCAAAGCTTTCTGGGTGCTTGAAGCATTTTGCTTAGTTAGTCTAATGGTAATACCGTTAAAGTCACAAAGATCTAAGGATATACAGATGATAAACCTGCAGGGAGAAATATGTTTTGTTTAGTTCCTTTGATTAGACCAAATGATATATTTAAAGAGGTTAAAAACGTGACAAATTTTGGAACACAGCAGCCTTTATGCATCCTTCAATCCTGGAGGGACAGTGCCCTCTTTCGGTTTGAAAATGTAGCATAACTCAAGTGATTACTGGAAAGTAAGTTTAACTGAAAAAAATATTTTACAGTGAAGTTTCTCATGTTGTAGAGTAAAAAAAATTACATTATTATGGGGTTTTTTAGCTTCTACCTAAAGAAAAAGATTAATATTTTCATGAAAGTGGTAGATTGCCTTTAGCAACCAATCAATTTAAAATCTAAGATAGCAAATGTTACTTACCAATAAAAGAGAATGCTGGAGTTCTGATTGAAAATTGTAACATCCCTGAGCTAATTATTGTTTCTACCACCACTAAGGTCTATTACTTTTATGTAAGTAATGTTATAATTAATGACATCATCAGCAAAACCTGGATCATGTACACATATCAGTAATTACTAGCAATTAAAGTCTCTCCAGATAATTTCAGCTGGCCATTTGTTACATACTTTTAGCCCTTTATTATATTGGTGGTCCCCCAGGAACAACCTACGGTTTTATAAATCTTCATTGTTTGCACCTGATGGAGCTCCTGCTCCTTGGTGTCTTCACACCACGTGGCTGCTCACCTGAGGAATATGCTGTGGTTGCCATTTCCCTGCAAGGGGTGCTCTTAGCAAAGGATCTTGCTCATGTTTGCGAGCTGGTCAAGCATTTTCATCATTGCTCAGGTCTCTAGAAGGAAAAGGGAAAAGAATTTTTCTTTTGGAGTTGACCATGTGCCTGCTCTTTTACACGTTTTCAAGCTTCTCTTAGTGTTTGAGTTCTGTGGCTGAAGTGTGCTTTAGTGCAGAGGGCCTATGCACCACCTGCCTCCTGCACCCTGGGAGGCTGAGAGCACTTAGCAACCTGTAGGAATGGGCCTGGTGGCATCTCTGTGGGATTGTTCTTAGCATTTGTGAAGAGTTCATCTGAATGTGTCAGCTGCAACAGGGGAGGGTGAAATCATAGTATGGTTTGAGATGTTTGAGGTACAGGAGAGACTTGTGTGTTGCTTGGCACGTGTGCTGATACATTGGTTGGGAATTGACTTCACTCCTGACTTGCATGTGCATGAGCTTCTGTAAATACAGGCCAGTTCCTGAAAGGAACTGGTTTTAAAAAATATTATACAGGCATAAGTAGCTGGTGTTGCTGCTAAATGAACTTTGGATTTTATTTTTTTTTTTTTACCTCCTTCATAGGCAGACATGAAACAGTTGGTGCAAAGCTCTTGGAATCTTACCAGAATCTGAGGTAAGACTCATAAAAGGACAAACAGTCCTAGGACACTGAGAATTTTTATGAGTGATCTATTTTATGTTATAAACCAGCCAGCAGTTTGTATTCCTTTGTTATGAAAAAAAAAATCAATACTTTTGGAGTTCAAATGATAAAAGCATAGAAAAATTTTCACTTTTAGCTTTTTTCAGCATTCCACAGAACAGTTCTCATGTACAATAGAGTACATTACTCTATATTTATAGTAAAAGTATCTTACTTGAAATAAAGGGTTATGCATTATTTTTGTTTATCTGCTTATGTTTTTTTGCATAATTATTTATACAATTATCTGTTAAATTTGCAAAATACTTCCAAATTACTGTAAATGCAACTTATTTACTAGATGTCATAACAGCATCATTATTTGTTCAATGAGAGATATTGATGATATGATAGTTTTGCAATAAATAGTAGACAAGAAGTTAGACATTTTCACTCACCAAACTTTCAAAAAAAAAAAAAGAATGTTTACAGTGAATAAATACTTTGACTAGAGGCCAAAACATGACCATATTTGAATTATTGAGTGATATATAATGATGTAACAGTCTACTTAAACTATGTTATTTACGTAACCCTCTGCCTTAAAATAAACCGAACCAAAAAACCACAACACCAAACAGCAACAAAAAAAACCTACTACCAAAACCCAAACCAACTGAAAACCCCCACAAAGCCACATGTAAAATAAGATATGAAGAAATGGTCTCAATTTATTATAATTGTCTGGCAAGGCACAGCTCTATAAGAAAGAAACTTATATTCAGATGGATAAGATCCTAACCAAGACTTGCTTTTACCTGGGTATGGTAAAACTAAAAGAGACTCAAAAAGGAAATTCACCAGCTACCTTGGGATCTGTGACTGTGCGGTGATAACAGAATCAGATTGTTTTTTCCACAGGCCTGGACTATTTATCACAGATGGAATGGCAGGAATCTTTAAAAGGTCTTTAATAGTTCTGAACCCAGGCAAGGAAGGATCCTTTTAGTGTTTTAAATAAAGATGACTGTTTTCTGAAAACATCTCTGAACAAGACATGGGGTGTGTTTTACAGGAATTGTGGTTTAGAATGCAGGACACAGACTGTAATACTGCCAGCCATGTAGAAGTCTAGGGAGCCTATAGGTCTTCCTGATAGTTCTAATTTAATAATTTTACCTGGAGCACCCCAAGATTGAGAAGATAGAAAGGTTATTAATCAGTTGGCATAATAGATTAATTGTTGCACTGTTTATCTCTTAAATTTCTAGTAAAATTTCTGTTGTACCTCCAACTCCACCTCCTTTCACAGAACCAGCAGCAGGAACCAATGTGATGGTAAATGTATGTATCTGTAAAATATACATGTGATGGTAAATGTATGTATCTGTAAAATATACATGTAAGTACACCACTTGGGGTGTCATTCATATGAAGAGGTCAGCCACAGAAATGTAAATAACTGCTGTAACATTACCCTGCAATATATATGCAGCCTTTTGTTGCTTTGTCTTTATTTTTATGCTGCATTGGTACTAGGGGACAAGGTTTAGAGGCTATAAGGGCTGTTTTCAATTAGTTTTCAGTTTTTGAGGGAAGTGGTTAACACTCTACTTCACACTAGAATGTTGCATCTGGTTTTTGGTGCCTCATCACAGGAAGATTGGACTAACATCTGAGCTCTATTAGAACCTGAAGGATTCCATGTTCCTGTGACATTCAATAATCATTTGTCACTTTCATTACTGAATGAAAAACAATGAATTTGATGGCTGCCTTTGCATTCCAGTTTCTAGTGACAGAATAGTAGAATGTGGCTTGAAACTCATAGAAATTGCACTCAATTACTGTTTCATTTAATTTTGGGTCCTCAGGCCCTGGGTTTGAAGCTCACTGCAGTTCTATAAACATTCTTATGTGCTTACCTGGAGTTTGATGAAAACTTTTTGATTCAGAGACACAGAAGCATCTGTAATAGAGAAAAGTATTAAGTACTTTGCAACAAATCAGTGATGTAATTAGTTGTATTTATGAACTTGCTGTGTGATCTTTTTGTGAGGAGTTCCACATACATGGGAAAGACCTTGCTTTCCATCTTCATCCATTAGTGTGACAGTTTCCAACCATGTCAACGTATGTCCTCAGAAGTGAACAAAGGGCTGCAGCCTCTTACCATCTGATTGTTATGTGGTCTGTAGATATATAGTCATGGAAACTTTAAAATTACAAATATTTTGTGTTTTCTTACTCTTTGAATCTCCTATTTGCAGGAACTTGGAGAGTCTAAAAAGTTTAATAAATCTGTGGAAAACTTGTTTTTATCTCTCACAACACATATAAAAAGTAAGTAGCTTCCACTGTCTTGTTATTCCAGAATAGTATAGTCAAATGTTTCAGCTTTTTGGCCACAGTGTTGGCCAAGAAGTTGTTGTAAAGAAAGGCTATTGACTAATGGCTGAAGCAATTAATGCCAAGGCTATGCCAACCTGAAAAATAATACAGTAAGTCTAATTCTCCTTCAATATTATTCCAGTTTTAGATAAACTGATTATATCAACCCAGAACACCTTTCTTGTAAAGATGTGAAAAAACTGTATAATTTTCTTTTTAATTTACCAGGTATTCAGATGCAGTATGTTTAATTCATGTTAGAGTAATAACCAGTTTCTGATCTTCATGTTATCTGGCTGAACCCCAGCTGACCCTGTCAAAGAGTCTGTCATTTAACAGGAGTTTAATATTTTCATTCACTGGCAGTATTCATGAGGACTTCCTTCCTCTTTCTCAGTGTAGTAGGCTGATTGTAGTTGTGTGGAGTTTTTCAGTGCACATTTTTAAGTGCTCTCCAGTCCTAACAACTCTTGTTCCATTCTGATGTTTTTTGTTCCTTCCATTCTCTTACACTGCTTGCTGTTCCTAGGGGTGCAGACTGTGTGTGCACCTCTAAGGCTAACTACACTGAGGGCAGTCAGCCTTTGTGAAAAACAAATTAAAGGCATCAGTGACCAGAGGAAAACAACTTCCAAGCCTTAGGAAGATTACAGAGGCTTGCCCATTTGCATGAATTTGAACAAACCTTAGTATTTTCTTAGCAGCTTCAACTTACACAACCCCACATGTGAGATTAGACCTGAACAAATCTGGCTTTAGTGCCTTTCTGCCTTTCCCCCTAACTCTTGTCTTAACTTTTGCTTGATCTTTCCTTTGGTTACTTCCACCCATCCTAAAGACCTATTCCCCTTTATCTTTGCAAATTTAATGTTGTGTCTGTGTGAACACAGAGTAAAGCTATACAGAGACACGGTGACTTGCTCCTAAACAGAAGTATACAGTGGTGTAGGACACTACTGCTGGAAACAGTAACAGTGGCAGCACAGAATGGGATGCAGAGTAATTTATTCAGCTTTCTGTTTGTTTGAAGCCTGGCCAAATCCCAGAGTTACCAATAGGACTGTCAGGACTGCAGCAAGCTAATTTATTAATTCACTGCTACCAAAAGGAAGGTCCTACCCCACTCACATCTTTCTTCTCTCTCTGTTTCTAGTCTTATGCTGCTATAATTAGCATTTGGGCCCCTCTGGAAACTGGTTTGGCTAATTTAAAGGACAGAACATTAACTTAGACAAAACACATAGGTACTTTTCTGCTGTTTTAGTGAGGGCACAAGGTAAGATATACGTTGGAACATATGCAACAGAGTGCTGGTCCATATGATCAGGAACCAGGGATGGAGAAGAGTGGAGCAATGGTTGCAAATGGAGTTGGAAGCAAGTTGTTAGTTCAGTTCAGCTGTGGATGAAACCCCACTCAGGTGCTCTCATCCTCAGTTACTGTGGAGCAGATTAATTTGGGAGAAAATAACAGGCTGTTGCAATCATTGAAGTCAGTAATTAAAAATATAGGAACTCTTACAGAGAGAAAGACTTCAGTTTCTTGACTTAAGAAACCAGATTTCTCAGGCAGTATGGCCTCTCAATGAAACCTGGTACTGTGCTGATAAATGTTTTTCATCACGAGTGTCTAAAGTTAGTACTCTCTATCTTATCTTGACAAAAATGTCCTGGTTTGCAGAGGTGTTTAATACACCCAGCTCTTGTGTATTGCAGTAAATAAACCTGGAGAACCTTGTTCTGCCTCTGACTCTCTCACTGGAGCCAGTGTGTGTGTATGTCTGAGAGCAGTGGGAATGAGGGATCAGTGTGTGCAGCACAAAGCTTCCATTGTACAGTCTGCTCCTTTATGCTGTTACCTCCTGTTCCAGTGTGGCTTGGCAGCAAGAGGAGATTATAATCCAATGGTTGCCATTTGGTGAATGTAAAATGAATTACTAGTTGTAGTTTTATTTGCAGTGAAAAATTGCTCTTGGCCCCAGAGAGTGTCAATCTTACTGACATTTAGGTAGAGAAGCCAAAAGAGGAATAGATATGAAAACTGAATGTTGGTGTTTTTTCACAAGAACCTGTTCTGTAACCTGTTCATTCTAAGAGACTGTGAGGCAAGCTGGTGTTTCTGCTGGTCAAGCTACGCAGATTGTATCTATTCCATTAGAACTCTCAATTCCAGTCTCTTTTATGATTGCTGATTTCACTGTGTATGTTAAAAACCTGGTTTAATTTACAGAGATGGCTTAATTGAGCTTGCCTTTGAATAGGTCACGTGGTGCCTTAATGGTGTACACAGAGTACAGTAAACATCTGAGGACTGATTGCTGCTAAGAACAAAACTAACCCAGAGTGTCTTTAAAAATCACACTTGAGTGCCATTGTTTTTGAATACTGTAATGTTGCATTGTCTGCTGTCTGAGGTTTTTCCACAGAGGCTCATGTTGTGAGAGAAGTGTTTATTTCTTCTGTATGAATTAAACATATGATAGCTATTTCATGTACTACTTATAAATTTTTAATTCTTCGTGAGAGTCTGTCTGGGATTGACAACAAAGTATCTGCAGCTAAGCCTGCTCATATTCAACTTCAGAAGTCATGGATGAGTGCTGCCCTTCCCTTTAAGTGAAATTCTGAGTGTACACTGAGGAATAAGAAGTGAAAAGTGGGGCATTAAATGCCCAGTTGTCCTGTAGATTTATTTGCCAATAGACTACATGTTACTGAAGTGCTAATTCAACAAGGTACTGAAGTATGGGCATAAGCTTATCCATATGAATAATGTTATTGAAGTCAATGGGGGCTATTCATGTTCTTAAAATTATATGTGGTTTGGGACCAGAGTATGTAATATCCCTCCTTTCACCCATATTTTGGATACATTTCTAAGTATTTTCCAATATGATAATCTTTCTACTTTTCATTCTTATGTTGCTTTGTGTTGTTATAACGATCTTGCTTTTCTCCTGTACCAAACCAAACTGCTTTACAAATCAAACTATACATAGGGACTGTAGTAGCTGCTTCTGCAAGGAAAGTGTGTTTGATGGTTTACAGTTCCTTGCAGCAGCTGTATTGATAGGTAGCAAGGAGTATAATTTCCAGTTGAAACAGCATAAAAGATTTAGACAGGCAAAATATCATTATATATAATATGACAAGCGCTTGCCTTCTCATCTCTCTCTTACTCTTAGGAGATCAATGCTAAAGGTGCAGGATGATAGTTTGAAAGCTACAGAATTAGCCTGTAAGTCTATAGCATTGCTTGCAAAGTTTGTTATTGTGACTTTTCTCTTTATTTTCACTTCAGAAATATCAAAGTCCCAGAATGATATGGCTGATAGGTGTGTCCTAACCACAGATTATGGGAAGAATGTGGAAAGAAGAAAGCAAAGAAGGAGCCAGTCTGACACTGCAATCAACATTACAAGCAGGGTATTCTTATTATTATACACAGTCTCTAACTGTAAGAGCTGTTTCAGGAGTGAAATATATTTGATGTTCACAGTGGAATTTTGCTTTTATTTTATGAACAGGACGTAGCTGACATTCACTGACTGTGGTCAGAACTCTGATTCTTCACAAGGTTTTTGACAGATTCTGCACAATTGATTTCAACCCAGAGCTGAAATATTACACTGAGATTTTTGCAAAGGGGAGGAGAGGACTGAGGGGATGGGGCATTTTGCTCTCAGGTGCTCACAGACTCTCTTGGTGTTGAATTGATCTCTGCTCTATGTGATTGTTGGACTGCAGGAAGGTGTTCTGTCTTGTCTTCTTCTTGCCCTTTTTGCTGCTGAACAGGATAAGCTATGACCATCCCAAACCCATCCTGATGTTTTCAGAGCTTTTTTTAATTTGGCAGGGAGAAAGCATTGCTGTTAGTTGCTATGCAACTTCCCTTTTCCTTTTGCTTTGGTTACAGTCTCTAGCTTTCGGTGTTTCCTTGAGAAGTTTGAGAAAAATCCAGTCATCTGTTTTCCTACAGACTGTGCAGGGCTGAAGATGAGTCACATTTCTGCTTTAGTGTTACACTGAAGATTTTGTTTTGTGCTCTTTCAGCTCTCAAGTGACTGAACTTTGTCCATACTCAGTTTTCCCTATAGTGGGTACTTACTGAATTGCCTTGTTCGTCTGAATGAGGTCAATGTGGTTTACTAAGTGCCTGGATTAGATGCTGAGAAAAGCCCTTGCTTTTGGCCAGACCTTGTGGCACACATTACTCACAGCTCCCTTGTGCACTTTCTTTGCTTTCCTCAGAAGTGTTAGGTGCTGATAAATGGGAGAGACAGACAGAACCTGTTTTAAATTACATGTGCAAAACAACTAATTATATTTATAAGAAAATATCACATCGAAATCTTACTTCTTGTGATTTCCACCCCAGAAAGAACTTTCATTTTCAGAGAATGAATCAGAATAGAGGGTTTCCCCCCTAGAAACAGTGTGTTTTTCTTTTAGGAATGACTGTGAAGAAATAACTGTAACCACAAGTTTGAATGTGCAGTGTGTAAGGCCAGGGCACTACCTAAGCCTCAAGAGCACTATCTGTTTTTTAAGTAAGTTTTCTAAATTTCTGATGTATGTAGAACTTGATTCCTTCAGATGAAACTTGAAAGAGATTATATTTAACCTCAGTATTAGTGAAAAAAACCAATCCAATGCCAAGAAGTACCAGTCAGTGTAAAATCTGGATCTGGGAAGTAAATAGTGTTTTCAAGGGCTTCTCATCATCAGAATCCCTAAGTTTATTAAGGCAAGTGCAGTTATATCTGCCTCATTGGGGGAACAGGCAGGCATGCTCCTGTTTGGGTGCTGTTAGGGACACATTGGTAGCTGTGGGATACCTCTCCTGTGGCAACAGAAGCAGACATTAGAGCTGGACTGGGTTTGTGACTTGATGCTGAGTTTAGCACTGGTAGCTGTGTTGCCTTGTCAGTCTATTATGTTCTGTATTGCACAAGAGAGAAGTCTTTCTGACCCAAGTAGAAGCTAAAATTCAGTATGTAGTAGGTTGTTTTGGTTAGCAGGTGAAATTAGTTGTGTTTCAGCTTTTATAAAGCAGATGGCAATTTCTCTGCTAGGAAATACTATTTTAGGTTGGCTTGGGTTTTTTTTTGAGGCTGTGTTCTGAATGCATTTTCTGTCTGTTTCCCTCTGACAAGGTAACTTAATTCTTGCATCTATTCTTAAGGTAGGACACTTAATAGACATAACAATTTCTGTGTGTTACAATAACAGCAGACTGGTTAGGATTTTGCACATCTTGTTTTTTTCAGATGTAATCTTAATCTATGATCTCATCTCTCGTCCTTGTTCTGTAGTGCTTTCTGCTGACTGTGCAGGAGGGATTCTCTCACATTTCCTGTTCCTTTTATGCAATTAAGTCCTAATCCTTTCTATTGATTCAGTCACACTATATTCTTTTTAGCCTTTCAGGTAATCTGTTACACAACTTTTTGAAAGAAATTATTTTCTCAGATCCTAGCCATATAAAATTTCTTACCTTGCTTTTTTCCTATCCGTTGAGGTCTTAATATGCTTTTCATAGATTGTTATCCCCGGGAAGTGGTGTGCCAGAAGCACCAATGTTTTGAGCATATTTCCAGCCCTGTGTATTTGTGTTTCGGCACTTCATTCCATTAACTGTTGTTCTTGGTAACAGAGGTGGCTGAAGATAAATCTCAAGGAGTTTTGATTGATAAATATATAACTGTCTCAGAAATTAGCAGGGTTTTCATGGGAATATTGGAAAGGTGAGTGGACTTAGTCAATGCAAAGTCAAGAACACCTTGGAAATTTAAACTTTTTCTATAAACAAAGCTATATAAGAACTTGTAAACTCTTTCTGTTTTCAAATCTCTTTCCACTTATGTTCATTCTTGCATAGGTAACCATGGGCATGTGTCATGCATGTTGCAAAATACAGTTTTTAATTTCCTGGAGGCAAGATTATTTTTTTCTTCCAAAATTACTGTTTTGTTAAGGCATAATAAGGACTTTTATTAGTATATTACTACTTTTGGTGTGTTATTAGTAGATGGCTGTTAGTAATTGCTGTGGTTGTGATCCTTAGATTAGCTGGTGGTATGTTGATTTAGAGAATTATTAATATAATGAGTGTACCACTAACTGGGTTGAGAGAGTTATAAATCAACATTTAAATTAAGTTACTACATTATTTTTGAAGGTGTGCCACCTGCATGACCTTAATCAGTGTCAATTGTAGCTATTTCCTGAATTTTCTTCTGATAGCATTCCTGAAGAAATCACAACATTTTTCTTAAATTGGAAAAAAAAATTACTTTCTGAATTTCTTGTAGATGAAAAGTACACCCAGTCTGCAACAGCTCATCACTGGGGCCCAAAATGACAGTGAAACTCAGAGCAGAAGTAGTTGTAAGGAGGAAGAAGACATGACAACCAGTCCCACAAGTGACACAGTTTTCTGTGATAGCAGGAAACATGTAAGTTAAAGGTGAAACACAACAGAAGAGGTGTTTAAAGGGAACAGATATAAAAGCTTGTGCAGAATGTTGGTGTGTTTTGGATTATATTACAAAATGAAAGAGGAATTGTACTTGAGTTTGTACTGATGAAAGACTGATGCCTTTGGCGCAGTCCTCAAAGTAACACTGTGAACTTTTTGAAGCATAAGGCAAAATAAATTAATAATGGATAATTGATGGATATATCCACTGATAATGAATAATTGATAGAACGGCTTCTTATGAATTTTGCAAATGCAACTAACATTCTTTCCATTTGATTATTAGGATTGGGGTTATGAATGTGGTAGTTTCTCACCTGGTATCTGGCTTTTTCTCTTCAAGCTTCATTTATTAGAAGGGTTTTGTCAGTCTGCAAGAACTGTGGTATTGGAAATGCCAGTGGAAATTCAAATGTCAGAATGTGAGTGAATGAAGAGGAAACTGACAGTGATGGAAGCCAGGGGAGCGGTTCAGGGGATGACATTGAATCATCCTCTGTTGGATGGTATTTTGAATACTGCAAATGAGAGAGAAGGAAGCCGGTTATAAATGAATTCAGCACATGCTTTAAAGCCTCTATGATTAACTGTGGAAGCTAATTTCTTTCTGTTAGTGATGAGGTTAAGCAAGGTGAAGTATCCAAAGAATTTGTGACTGATCTTGTAAAGAAGGGAACTAAAATGACTTAGGGAATCAAAATTAAACCAGTCTGCTCACTTGACAGAGAAGCAGAAACACACACAGGGACCTTGGTGCTCTCTCATAGTTTACTGCACTGTGGAGTCTGAGGTGTTAAGCTGACAAATGCAAAACAGTTTTGTATTACATTTGTGATTCTAATTTCTATTTCTATAGCCCATTTGAGCTGGGCTATAGAAAGCTCAGGCTTAAAACTGAAGTATTTTCTACTGTCTTACAAAGGTGGAGGTCAAATTCCATTAAACTTCCCTTTATGGGTAATTGTTGGATGTTGAAGGCCATTCCATATATCTTCCAAACATCAGATGGCATGGCTTCCAGTCATGCCAGCAGAAGTACAATATGTTAAGTCATTGCTAAATCCTTGCTCACTGAACCAAAAGTGGTGACTTCCACATAGAATGTATGGGATGCCTGATCAGGTATGAGGCATATGTAATGATATTTAGTCTAAACATCATTGATCATAACACCTATCCAGCCTTCCTAAATAAATAGGGTGTTCTGTGGAATAAATATTAAGGACTTTCGTAGAACCTTTTTTTTAGGTCATATGAGCTTAGGAAAAAATTCTGTTTGCATTCAGTTGTTGTAAAGGATTTCGGTGGAAAACAAGCATTTTCTGGTCTGGTGAATAAAAATATGTCAATGGATGAAAGAGCAGAGCTGAACAAAGCTGCAAGGGAGATTGATTACACTGATACACTTCTTGTGGAGGGGGTGATATTATATGCAACCAGCATCCAGTCAAAGCACTCTTTACACTTCTTTTGACCTCCTCAGTAAGCACTCTAACCCTCCTTTTGACATGGTGTTGTGTGTTGCTTAGAGCTTAAAAGAGAGAGCAGATAGCCTCTTTAATAAATCTTTTGCTGTGAATTGAATATTTGGCATGCTGTACAAAGGAAGAAAAGCATCTCCATAAAAGAGAGATATGATCTTGCAAACACTACTTTGCACTTGTAGCTGCTGGGTTGTGCAATGCAAAACTCCTTGGTCAACCAGTCCCGTGTGGGTTGGTGTTTATTTTCAGGGGGAGGAGTGATCTAACACAAATCTCTTAGCAATCTAGGGCAGTGTTGCTGAGAAACTGATCACAACAAGAGTGGTGCCTTCGTGACAAATGCTGTGTAAAAAGTTTCTAGGGCTCACCTTACAGAATATCATTATAAATGAATGGAGACCAAACTGTTCTGGGTTGATGATTTGTTACAGTGGAGGCAAGATAGCGCCCTAAAGTTTTGTGTCTAGACTGGGCCACACAACAGATTAGTCTCTTCCTTCTTTGCAGTGTCCTGGCTTCATAAAAACATACACAGGTGCTCTCTACCTGTGTGGATGGACCATAAATAAAGCATTCAAACCTTTGCCCCAAAGGTGAAAGTAGATGAAGGGAGAACAAAGTGGCTGAGGTGAACTAGGGAACATCATCTTTATACACCCACATACAACAGCAGGAGGTATTCATATTTTAGTCTCTCCTGAATGGTCTGCAATACAGAATATGCCATTTTTATGCAGAATAGGGACATCTTGTAAAGTATTTACTGGATGTGCAGGCCACTTTGGTATTTCCTCTAATACATGGTAGAATCGTCTTGGTGCATGTCTTGGTAGTGTACCCTACTAAAAACTATGTATTAAAAGCATTCTAATTCAATGGGGTTTTAATGGTTTTAGATTTCAGAGGGTTTTTTCATTCACTTTCAGATACTTATCCCATTTTTCTCATGGGAAGCGACATAGCAGTTTTATATAAAGACAGTTTCTAGATCTAGAAGTTACTTAAGCACTTTCTCAGCCTAGAGACTTTACTGAAGAGTAGGGGGCAAAGCAGTAGAATTGCAATTACAGTTATAGTTTTCAGAGATGTTATGAAAGCATCGTAATTTTTTATACAGATGACCTTAAATTTCATGATTTTCTGTGGCTTTACAACCACTTATGTAAAGGTACTGGCTATTAAGGGAAATAAAAGTTTTGTCCTGTTTGATCTGAAGCTGCTTTTACGAGATATTTGTCTTTTCTTAGGGGAGTTTGTATAGTCTTAACAGCACTTGCACTGAGTCTGGCAATTTTGGCAAGGCTAACATCACCGGAGAAATAGAGTTCGCCTTAAAGTACAACTTCAGAGCTTGCATTTTAGAAGTTTGCATCAAGGGATGCAAGAACCTGGCTTATGGAGAAGAGAAGAAGAAGAAGTGTAACCCGTAAGTATTTCTGTAGAGAAGGAGAAGAAACATAAGGAAGATATTCTGCTTTTTACAATACTCATGTATGTTCTGAGTGAAACAGATTCGTATGAGATTGTATGCTGAATTGGCACCTTCAGAGCACCCAACATACACACCAACACTCTGCACACATACACACTGCAAGACAAACAGGTTTCGTACCACTGCCTATTCCATTTTGACCATTTTCTGCTAGGAATTCTTTTTCCTGCCTGTGATCAGGCAGTTGGGTATGTGTGTTGCTGCTGTGTACCTTTGGGCTTCAGGAATAGCAGTTCAGTTTTTAGTTCTTAAGTTGTGGCTGAAACATGAGATGTCCTGTGTCTAATTTGTCTGCTGACCCACTGTGGGTCACCGGGTGATTGCCCTACTACTTGGGTGCTTCCCTCTTCTGTGATAAAAGAAGAAATTTCAAGTGCTGCAACATATTTTAAATCTAAAGCTGTTTAATGATTATGTACCATTGTAAGAGGAACAAATATCTACTTCTGTGATTAAATATGCCATAGAAAATTTTGGTTGGATAGTTAAGCCTTAGTGATTTCTCTCTTTACCACTAAAGACTCTTCTCTGACCATGCAGTAACCATTGATGGAAAATCACCAGGCAGAATCCCTAACTACCTATTCTTGCCTCTGTTGTCTCACTGCATTTGAGCATTTGAGTGCCCACATTGGAATTGTGGGCTTGCAGTCACCTTCACCCAGAAAGATGATGGATTTTGTGCATCTTGCAGAGAATATTCATGAAGACAGGCTTGGTGATGAACAGTGCCTTGCTGGAAGAGCAGCCCGTAGAGAAGGGCTGTTTGGGAGCACTTCAGAAGTGGGTCAGGGTTACTAAGTCCCCTGGTAATTGAGCCAGGCAAACAGTTGCAGGAGGCATGAAGGGCAATGTGGGAAATGCTGTGTAGCAAACATTATGTCTTCTGTGGGTATATATTTATGTATTTCGGTTGGTTTCCAAGCCAACTGAAAGAGTACAGCACAGTTATTTGACATGTTTGCTGAAAACCAGGCTTTTAACTGATGTTTAAAACCTGATTAATTATTTATCTTATTTACTGGTTTGAAGTCTGACTGGTTATATTTTAATTAAAATTATCTGGGCTCATGGAACAAGAAGCTAAATCTTCTAGTACCTGTATATTTTTAAAAGTAACTTTACCTATGGATCAGTCTGGAAACAGTGGAGAATATGTGGAAGTTCTGCACTGATGATATGGGATACAGCTGATTTTGTTTACCCAGTAAGTTAATCAAGAAGCTGTTTTAAAGTTCATTTAAATCATAATATCTGAAATATGTATATGTACAGTTTAAAAATGCTTTGCATTATGTAAACTCCTTTCCCTGACAAGCTGGGAGCACACTCTGTTGCTGAAACTCTTTAGTTTTGAAGCCATAACACAAGTACAGCCCACTGAACTGATTTTAAGGGGAATATTTAAGTATTAGTGTTCACTTGACCTACACTTGAGAATATTGGTCCAACTCAGCTTCCAGAAATTTTTTGGCTGGTTTTCTTTGAATCAGTGTTAGGACAATTTTGAGCCCTTTAGACAACCTCCCATTTTCATTCTAATGACTGTTAGAACAATTAGCATTTGTAAGACCTATGTGTTATTCTGTATTATTTATATGATAATGCCTTTTTTCTCTACATGGTACCTGATGTTGTAAAGGTGAGATTTTCTTCATGAATAAGCAGCAGTAACCCTAAAGTTGATTGAGTTTATATATGGGGGTTTTTTTGAGCACATAATGTGCTGTTTGTTTTCATTTTAAAGCTGTCACTACAACTGACAAGGTGACTTCTTTAGGGGGCTGTTTTATCAGAGCCAGGATTATGACAACAGGATTTCTATTGAGTTCCTAATCCTTTCCCAAGTACAACGGAATTGAAACACATTAACTTGGTACACAAGGATCCTTATAGTCTAGCTGCTTTTATTGAGAAAATATATAAATCACATTTTGCCATTTTATTGCTTGGGAACTTAAAAAGTCAAAGTTGTTTAAGAATTAAGAAAAATTTCCTCTCTTCTAATTGTTTTTTTCATCTGGTCCTCCCTACCCCTTCTGATAACTTTCCATATATCTTTCTCTTTTATCTCCAAGGTATGTGAAGGTTTATTTGCTCCCTGATAAATCTCCTTGGAGTAAGCGGAAGACAGCTGTCAAAAAGAGCACAGTGCATCCAGGGTTCGATGAGACATTGAAGGTAAGGTTTGCAATTCCACACTGCTAAGTGTGCTTCTCTGTGGTACAATCCCGCAAGTTCCAAATGGACCTGATGGGGCAAATTTAGGAGTCACTGATAATAATAATTTTAAAAATGATGCTTTTCAGTCTAAATAAAACAGAGTTGCTTTTGGACCTGCAACAGTAAATTGTAAACCATTAGAAAAGTCTGCCTTTATTCAAGAGAGTACTTTTAGTGAATAGCAGTATTGTTCTGATTTACCTTGTGGCAAAAGCAGAATGTCTTCCACAGATGCTTTTACTTGTACAGTCAGAAAGTGGTGTATTGCAGAACAGCTGGAATTTTACACAAGTATCCCTTTCAAGTGATACCCCTTTGCTCAGTGCCAATGGAAGTGTCTCTCTACAGTTAACTGTGTGCCTACTGAAATCTCTAAAACATTGTCTGCTTCCTTTTCCCTGTGCAACTGATGCCAGGCTGTTTCTTTGTACTGTCTAATTTCAAACATTAAAAATTCCACCAGAGAAGAGTAGTAATGATTTCAGCTCCTTAATGCCTTTCAATACTGCTTCTTGTATCCTTGTTAGAATTGTGTATGGGAAACAGCAGCCATTATTTTTACTTTGCAGACTCTCATGAAATATGAAGCTGAGTACTGTCAGCTGGGAGAGCCTGAATTAGTTGGTTATTCCAAGCTTTCCAGCTCCACTTTTGTACTCAGATCACTGTAAATCGTTTTGGGTTTTTTTTTTTTTTGGTGTGTGCTGTGGTGAGCTGCAGTAGAACATAAGATGATGAGCTCTCTAGTAATGTTTTGGAAGAGATATGAAACAAAGTTAGTGGAGGGGCAAACTTGTGTTGCTTCTTGAACTACACAAAAGTTTCAGTGTTACCCCCAACTCTTGGTGTGTATGAATATCAAGTATCAGTAGTGAGTGAAACAAACAAAATGTTTGTAAAGACCATAGTTAAAGTTTCATAATAACAAAAAGGATTTTTATAATGTATGTGGTTCTTATACAGCCCAAAGCCTGTCTGTAGGGGAGAAAAAAAGAGCCAGAAGTAGAAATCATTGGTCCTAATTTTATAGTCCTTTTTCAATGCCTGAGTCATGCAGAAGTGATAAAAGGTGAGTGAGAACCATGCCTGAGCTGGCTGCATAAACTCTAAAGGTGTTTACTTAGAAATATTTAAATGTAGTTTAATTATTAGTTTATCCAGAGTAGCAAAAATGGTCAAAAGTGCACAGCACTACTGCAGGTAAACTCCATCATGCCACTGAGATTCAGCTGGGTGGGATTCAGCTGCAGGTTAAGGTAGCTGCATGTGTGAGAGCTGTGCAAGTGCTCTTGGCAGTCACTGGAGCTCAGGGTGACTCAGGGTGATCAGCCACAGAGCCCACACCCGGCTTGTGATTCAGCAGCCTAAATATGGGCACTGATTGCCTTGCCTGTGCCATTGCCTCCAGCTTTCCATGGAGGTCACCTGTGGGCTGGGTTTACCAGTCTCAGTGGGTATGTCTGATACCCAGCAATGTCTCAAAGGGTTCTAACTATGTTTGGAGAGTGGATCAAGGCTTTAATTAGTGAGCAGCTGAATTGCTTCCTTACCCCTGCTGACTGCATTAAGTAATGCCCACTGACCAGAACGGGAGTTTAAGCACCATCATTAGATGTCTTCACCTTGAACTGGCTTTCAGAGCAGCCACATTCTATTGGGAGTATAAACAGAAATATGTACATATATATACAAAAAACAAAACACACATAAAC
>VXAC01000491.1:993214-1136759 GCA_013399225.1 Rhipidura dahli
AAAAAGAAGAAACAAAAAAGCCCCGCCAAAAACCCAAACAAAAAAGTCCCCCAAAAACCCCCAGCAAAAGTGGCCAAGAGTTATTCAAAGTTCTGAATTAATAATCAAAAACTTTAGCAAGTCAGGTCAAGGTATTCCTGGAATGTTGTTTCCTATTTGAATGAATAATATTCAGCATTTATGTAGTTGGGGGTTTTTCAGACTGCAAAGCACACTCAGACAATGTGGTTCTGTCTGCATCCAGAGGCCTTCAGTCATGCTGTGCCTGGGCTTCCTGGGAGCAGATCATGAGCACGGGCCTGCACTCATCCTGTGCATTGCTGTGTAAATGCTGTTTGCCTTTCTAGTACAAGATTGAATACTCCCAGCTAAGAAGTCGGCAACTTCAGATCTCTGTGTGGCACGCAGGAGCCCTCAAATCCAGGGTGTTTTTGGGGGAAGTGGTGATTCCCCTGGCAGCATGGAATTTCGAAGAGGACTCGATGCAGCTGTTTGACTGGTACCCACTCAAACCCAAGGTGACTCTTAAGTTTTTGTGCTTAGTTGTACCTTAAGAGCATGCTGTAGTGAAAGCCATGAGAAAAATCATCTCTATGAGGTTGAGAGGAAAATGCTGTCAACTTGGCCCATTGGCAAGATATGTTTAAAACACAAGCTGTGAGAAGGATGTGGAAGAGAATGATTGTAATAATGCAGACTCCTGTATGTCCCTTTAGCCTGAGAAGCCTGAGGATGAGCTTATCCAGTACAGCGGTGAACTCCTTGTGTCTGCAAAGCTGTCAGTGCCAGCCCAGTACCAGAATCTCCAGTTTGAAGGTATAAAATGTTTTGGCATACATGAGTGCTTAAAAGTTGCTCTCAATGATCTTAGAGGTCTTTTCCAACATAAATGATTCTATGATTCTGTGAATTCCTTGGCTAGAAAGGAATTGAGATCAATGAGGGACTAGCAAAGTGTCCATGTAATATTCCTGAATAGATTTTTTAACAGCTGCAGCAAATGGTGCTTTTTGGTGTTTTATAGCTTAGATTATTTAAAATCAAAACATTTTCAAGCTTTGTTTATTTGTTGTTTTCAATGCCAACAAAAGTTGTACATTATAAGGGCAGCACTGTGATGCATCCAGCTGTTTTCCAAACTTGTGGCTGTCATGATGTTACCAGTAGAGATCATTCTGGAGGTGAAACAGCAGTTCTGCTGTCCAAGGCAGAGATTGCCAATTTAGGGAAAAGTGGAAGGGAAGTATCTGCAGGGGTACCAGATCAACACCCTTGGCTTCTTCCAGTAGTCTCATCTTAGAGAGATTGTTTCACTTAAAAGGTATTAGGTTCAAAATGTATAGTCAGGATTCAATTTCTAGTAATGAAAACTTGTAAGGTACGTTAAGTATTGCTGCAGTATGTCAGAGCAAGCACCTGCTGGTGGAGTGAAATAAACCCTTTGGGAGGGAGGGATAGGAAAACTTCCTTTTCCTTACCTCCGTAGAGCTTAGTGAGGTGTACAGATGTTCAGAGCTCTAATAGTGTTCTCTGTGTCAGGACCATAGCAGCAGGTAGAGACCAATAGGAAGCTCTAATTAGCTGGTTTGTTATTTTTGTTCCCTTTTCTTTTCCAAATGACCCCAAAGTTACCAACTCAGTATCTTCCGTTTTTGTTACCTATGCCCACCTGGTTTGGATCTCTGCTCTGTGCCTCAATCTGTGAGCAGGGCAGTGTCACACCACGGGTTTGGCTCTCTCCCCTGCTTCTGACTGTTCCAGAGAAATGCTTCTGTGTGTACTGCCCTGTGTTTACTTTTCACAAGCACAACAGAAAGCTTTGTCTTTGGAACAGGGATCACAAAGCAGCCAGCTACTCACTGCTTGGTTTTCTTTGTGTGTGAATCATTCACTGTACAAACGTTCCAATCTTTCAAATGTTTCTAGTCCAGTCTTATGACTCCTTATCTCAGTAGTGCCACTTAGGCATTCCCCTACTTACTTTTAGCAGCATCTTAAGCTATGAGCTGAACTAACTGGGCATTTCATGTGATAAGTGCTCCTTTTTCAGGAAACAAAGACCAAGGAGTTGTCAACTGCCAGCTTCAGGTTATGATATTTGGAGCCAAGAACTTGCCCATGCTGAGATCTGCTGGAATGCTGAACTCCTTTGTTAAAGGGTATGTCTGAGACCTAACACTTCAAAAAGAGAATGTCACACATGTTCTGTGCAAATGTACATATTAACATGTTTTCAGCAGGAGACTGGCTTGGGAAAGTGGCATTGCACACACTTAGTCAGACTTTCTATTAATGGTGACACTTGGATGTCTGCAGAACAGCAGCAGTTTGCAGGTTGGTGACAGGTCCCACCTGCCCTTTTTGGTCTTGAACTTTAGATTTTAATTATGTCATTAGATTTGGAGTTCACTAGTTTAAGTATGTGCACTTAGATAGTAGGGGAGGGGAAAAAAGGTGCAAATAAAGAGGGTGTTGTCACAGTTTCAGCTGTGCCTTTGCAGAATTAAGTGTAGCTCTGGATACACTGAAACTTTTATCCTCTTCATTGTCGACATTTTAAAGAGAAGGAACTGAATTTTTCTTCAGTGGGCTGAGTAGCTTGTATGTGGGATTGTTTTGCTTCCTTGCTGTTAGGCATCAGATACCACTGGAAGTATGATACTGGGGTAAACTTACACCTCATAAAGCCATTTCACCTCTTGTGGCACCCACCTTTGGTGAAATGGATGAGCATTTAATCTCCTGAAAGGCAGATTTCAGGCACTATTGGGTAGCAGCACATGGAGCAAAGGTGCCTTCAGTGGTCAGTGACAGCAGAGCAAAAGCAGAGAGCCAAACAAGAGCCTCCTTGCACTGCACTAAAGGCTGGCAGGAAAAGCTTCAAGTCCCAAAGTAAACACAAGAGCACCATGTTCTACCTTGCACTAAGGCTGAACTTTTTTTGCTATTTAAGGCACACCAAAGGGCCCTAGTTGGTTATTGAAAATGTTCCATATTCTGGTTGAGAAATCAGTAACCTTGCTGAACTCTTATTTTTTGGGGGAAGTTGTCTTATCCTTCCAGACCAAGCAGAGGTAAAGCAAAAGTCTCCTGTCCTGAAGAAAGAAGCCTGTCCACAGTGGAAACACTTGTTCCTCTTTGATGGTGTGACCCTAGCTCAGCTGCAGCAGTCATGTCTACACCTGACTGTCTGGCACAAGTCAACTTTCAGCTCAAGCGATCAATTCCTAGGAGGAGCCAAGCTTGGTGCAAGTAAGTTCTTTATCGCTGAAATTTGAAAGTAATTTGGGAAAAAGTTCATTTAGTTTACATCCCAAGCAGTAATAATTTAACTATGCTATTTATTACCTGCTCTTATGTGTGTAGACATACAGTCCCAGCCTCTGTCCTAAGCAACTTGCAGTCTTGGGCTCTGATCCTGCAAGAACTGATGCAGGTACTTCAGTTCAGGTCTGTGCAGAAAATCAAGGTTGTCAGTGGAAATTTTCAGGAAAGCCATTTGTTAGCATGGTGATTTTTAGGGTCAGAGCCATGCTAAGACAAGCATCGCAATGGTGTGGCTCTAACTCTCACAGAGCTCTACATATTTTTAAAGACTTATTCCTTTGTTTTCTATGAATTGGCTTATTTTAAATAACTTCTCATCAAAAGAAAGCAGGAGAACTAACCATCTCATAGACTCCAGCCTTGCTTATGTTTCTGCTTATTATTTTACATCCACAAATCAATCCAATCAAATGCAGGAGGGTGAAACTTGCCCTAAAGGGACTGTTGGATGTTGGAAGTTTTGGCCTCTGCTCTAACAGAAGAGTGAACTTTCTTTCTCAAGGCTGAGCAATGTCTGAGAAACCCTCTGCTCACTGAATAGGCCCTGTTTCACTGGTGGGTGAGCAAGGAAGCATTTTCCCTTGAAGGATGCCGTACAGTCTCCCACCCTTGTCCTCTCAGTGAGTTATGTGCTGTGGGTTTCAGTATTTGAGAGGAAAGGGTCAAGTGCTGTTTAGGAGTATTATCACTGGTGGTAGCTCAATGTCATGCAGTTTTCCTCATGAACTTTATTTGCTTATCCTAGCCAGCATTTGCCTTTCTGCTAGAGCAGGGACTGTCTGCTTTTAAGTGATCCAAGTCCTAAGCCTGGAAACACATGGAAGTGAGTGGAGATGAACTGAAGCAGGAGACTTAGCAGAATGGCACTATTATGACCATGCACACTTGCTCTTCTGCTTTACTCATACAACCAAAACCTTTTTCTTTGCTGCAGGTGGCACTCTTCAGAGAGTGATTCCAGTTTAATAGGATGTAAATAATTGTTCAAAAGTATAAACACAGTTTATTGCAATTAGTGCCTTAGGAATTATAGAACAGCTGAAATGACTGTAGCAGTGGGTGAAAGGGTTGGCCAGAAGCTGGGTAAGGCCCAGTGAAAAGTAACTCTGTGCTCTTTCCTTTTGCTTTCTTGCAGAGGAATTGTTTGGCTCTATGGACCTTGCATCTCAGGCAGTGCTCCAATGGCAAGAAGTGCTCTGCAACCCAAACACGTGGGTGGACTTCACACTTGTACTGCATTCAAATAAGGAAAACTTTAAAGCATGAGAGATTATCACACAATAATTTTCCTTCCCCATGGCTGATGTTTTAAACTGAAGTAGTACATACACTTCAGGTCTAGGTAAACATACACTGCAACAGCATCTATTCCAGTTTTTGGGGAATAGAATTATGTATTTGAACATGTGTGACAGTCTGAATGTTTTATTTCTTCAAAAGGTAAGGCTTTAACCTCTGTCTCTAGCTGGAATGTAAGGATAATATTGTTTCTTCAGGAGTGACAGCCTCAGTTTGAGATGTGTTATGCTGACAAAAAAACTAGTAGCCAGACCATATGCAGCTTTCTATTTCCAGGCATAGCAGAACTGTTACAATTTAATTTAAAGTACAACTTGGACTACTTCAGAGAAAATAACTGTTACAGCAAGAGAGTTACATTATTTCACTCTGCTGTTGATGTTTTAGGCACAGAATTCAAAACCAGCTTATCTTTGTCTGCTTGCTGCAAATGGGTGATGGTAATTCCTGTGCTTCAGCATTATCTACACTGCCACTATTTCACATGACCCTAAAAAGTTTTGGCCTGTGGCTATATCTCTAAAATGCGTGCTATAGCATGTGCTTAGAAAGTTAAATGTATAAATTCTGTCAGTAGCAGTGTGGGACCACAGCCAATGGAATAAAGGGTGGGTGTAACAAGTTCCTTCTTATCAGCTGCCACTGTAAGACAGAATTAACAACTCTGATCCATAGGGTTGTACAGAACATGGCAAGAGTTTAGCTAAGTTTATCATTTCTTCATGTGGACAAACACGCCTTGCCTTGGATGTAGCTTTACAGTCAGCAGAAACTCCTTGTGTACAACTGTAACAAGTGCTGCTGTGTTATACTTTCAGTCCTTACTGCAAGTATTCCCCCTTCCTCCTTTCTAGGTCAGTGTGGCTTTTAAGTATTTGAGATTTAAAGATGCAGGGACTCATAAGCTAAGCTCAGGAACTAAAAATACACCCCACACAAGAACCACTTTACTCCATCACCTTTGTTACTTTGCAGATCTTTTATTTAGATGGTTGGTGCTGCAAATAAAAAAAAAAAAACCCACACAAGATTCAACTCAAGTAAAACGCAGCATAGATATTGTAAATGAAAGAGAAGAGGTGACAACATACTGTATCTCACTTTCTAACAGATTTTCAAGAAAAAAGGGGAGAGTGGGGGAAGGATGGCCACAGAAATGCTCTCTACTAGAGAGAATACAACTGTGATATAAACAAGCAGTCCCTTCATCTTTGGAGTCTGAAACTTTAAATCAAACATTTAAAAAAAATTAGAAAATTTGTTAGAAAAATAGGTGCAGTAAAATTGTATATATTGGATCATGTGTACATATAACAGTTTCCATTAAGTAAAAAAATGATTTTTACAAATAATGCTTTATAGTAAATAATCAGCTGCACTGTACCAGACTACAGTCTTGTTTAGGCATTTTTACAGATGCAAGTCTTATTAAATCTGTAAAGTAACAAAATATACAGAGCAAAACTATTTCCCTTTAACTAGTAATGCAATTCACATATTGCATGTTTTATATATATATATAAATACTACACTATAACTGATCAGTAATGAAGCTGGAATGCAAACACAGTGGTGTCTTAGATTCCAGGAGTATTTGCTTCTTGTTACAGGAAGAGGGTGTATCAGTGTTCCTATGCCACTTCTGAGCCATCACTGCACAATTTCTCCAGTTGAGAACAGCAACCAGAAAATACCTAATTTCTACACAAAGTAGTTCTGAGGTGTTGTCAGTTCTTTTGTGTGGGGGGCCAGGGGAGGGGGAATATGGGCATCAAGACCAAGGAAGAAACAGGGTCTACACGCACCCGTGTGTGGAGGAACAACACCCATACAGGTGCTTGCAAATCCTGAGTTCCACAACCCGTCTTCTCAGCTGTCAAACTTTACGCTGTAGCTAATAATACAAAGATATATGGCACAAAATTCACCCACAGATGCTTATCTTTTAGACCAGGCTGAATCCAGCACCTGCACAGGACACACATCTTTAAATAGAAGCATGGCCTGTTAAAACTTGTCTTGCTTAAAGAGAGATCTGACATAAGGCCTTTTGGCACTGAGCAAAGGCATGAGCAAGTTACCAGGATCTGTGGTACAATAAGTTTTAAACTATACCAAATTTCACAGAAGGTTCAGAATAAAAGGGAGATTTAAACACCTCTGGGTTTAGAGAACATTTGCTAAGTGTCATACAGTGACCCCTCCTCAGAGAAAAAAATACCAAACCAAAAAACCAATACAACAAAAACCCCAAAATAAGAACACAGCATTAAGATCTGCCTTTCCCACAGTCCTGTCTTCTTCTTACAAGCATCTTTACATTGCCTCAAACTCATCAATCCTCTGCTTGGTGTTGCCTTGCCGGATCTGCCGCAGCGTCTTGTACTTGTCCCGTCCCTGGCGCATGTTCTCTGAGTGGATGATATCGTTTTGGGTCCTCTTGTTCTCATCTCGAGCCTGGGCCAGCTCATCTGTCAGTGCCTGCAAGATGAAGAACATTAAATACAGGTTAGATGTGAGAAGCTCTCAGCTCCTGACAGTTGGTAATGCCTGGACAGAGCAGGGATGTGGATACAACACAGGCTTTCTATTAACACTAGGGATGATTTAAGCAATGTCAAAGCTTGAGCAATGAGAGCAATCTTTATATACCTTGCCTTTATTTCAAACTTCCTATAGGAATGGTAAACAAAGGGAAACTGTCATGCTTTTTGTGCTTAACCAAGTGGTTAAAGGCCCTGTTGTCCAGGAGTGATTGTTTCAATTGCTGTGCCTCCTCCAAGCAGTGCCTTACCCTCAGCTGGCTCTGTACGCGCGCGTTCTTCTCTGCCTCAGTGATGCGCTTCTCCTCATTGCGGTCGTTCCTGATGCCCTCGCTGGAGAACTCGGCGCTGTAGGCAGAGTACTCAGAGCCCTCATCGTGCAAGTTGTCATGGACGTGGTAGTTCACTGGCTCATACACAGGGGGTGGGGGTGGAGGTGGAGCAGTCATTACCAGGTGTAACTCCTCCTTGGTCTTTACTAGATCCTCCTGTGCTTCCCTGGCCTTTGGGAAAAGAGTGAAAAATATTTTAAATGCATTTCTTGCTATAAACCAGCGTAATGAACACTTAAATGCTTATCTTCCCATTTTTTTCAATCTACTATGAAAAGCAAGAGAGAATTAACTGTCTGCAGCTGATGTACTCTAATATTTGAGAATTCTTTTTTTTTTTTTTTGCTAGCAATGCTATCATCATAATCAGCCACTATGTTATGTTCAGGGGTCTGAGCAAAGAATATTTTCCAATAAAACAGCCCAGGAAAAGGTTCTATGGAAAGCTACAGTTATCTTCATTCTGTTCTGCATCTGAAGAGCTGTAGGCTGAAGACACGTGTTCCACGGAGTAAGAACTTGGGAACCTAAGTTGACATTTTTAATGCAATTACACATCAGGCAGTCACCAGGTTACTGCAGTGGTTCTGCCCTCCCATGTGTCCCACGGCACTTGCTGGGGGGCACTGGGAGTACCAGCACTCGGAGCCTTGAGGGGTTTGTCTTTGGCTTTAGTGCAACACTTCATTAAACTCTCCTGATCCAGTTATCAGGAAGCCATTGACAGCAGCACTTACTCCTCAAAACAGATACCTGCAGTGTGCCTGCAGTTGCAGCATCTTCTCTTGACTGATGTAATGTTTTCAGACATTATATCATGGGTTACATGCATTATTTATTCATGTGCTTCTTCCTCTCCAAGGCTCCAAGACAATGATCACAGTTTTAGATTTTATACAGGCTTTCATTCTGCCTTTTGACTGAAGGGTTGTTAGAAAAAAGGTGTTTTTGCAGGCATATTGCACATTCATCACGTTTGCCCTTCTTCACTGCTGTACAGATGTTTGCCTCTACATGTTTGAGAAGTCACACCAGGCTAAGCACCACAGAATGCTCTGCTTAAGCACAGAACTTCAGAGCAACTTGTAAAGCAGATACTCACTCTGATCTGCCACTCTTCAACCTCGCTCTCTTTACGCTTCCTTGCCTCTTCAAGAAGTGCTATCTTAGCTGTATACTCTGCAAGCTCTGTGGCCTGTTGAATAATAAAATGGGAATTATAAGGACTCTTAACCCCCAACCCAACCAAAAAACCAAACACAACAAAAAATACAGTTAACTGTAATAGAGACTGAATAGGAAACTAAGAAGTAAAAACTAGATTGCTTATGATAGAAACCAGTGCCACAATGATGCCATGGCATGGTCCAGTACTTCACTGCGCTATGTTCTTCCCTGGACACAATGGCTTTGCCTTACTCAAGGGCACAGTAACATGCCTGTATATCTTGTTCTCAAAATAAATGGGTCTTACCAGCTGTTCCTGGCTCTTTATTTGGTCCTTAGTTTGTCTCTCCAGTTCTTCCTTGGCCTGCAGAGCTGCCAAACGCTCAGCTTCCAGGCGTTCTGCCTCCTCTTGGGCTCGTTTCCTCTCCTCCTCCAGCTGAATGGCTCTTTGGATCTGATCTGACAGCTCTGCAAAGAGATAGATCAATGTGGTTAGTCCACAAGTCTGGTAAAAGCTAAGGAACTTCAGTCTCTTAGGTAACTGCAGAAATCATGACAGAACTTTACTCCTGTTTGCAATACTCCCTTCACTGTGCACTTCAAAGTAATTATTTGCATAACACACCAAGTAACTGGATTCAGAAGTAGTCAGATGCACACTAATTAAATCTTCTGCAAGATGTTTGTACTGAAGTTTGTAACACTGACAAGACCCTGCTGCTCTTAATTGACAGTTTGCTGCATGGGCCAGATGTTGCTGCCTCCAATGTGCTCCTCTGTGCATTGATACAGAAGCTTCCATTTCACTGGAAAGACTTGTTCCCGAAGTACTTTTTGTGTTAGGAGTTAGTAAAAAGTACTAGAGGGCTGAACTCTTGCTCACTGCTGGAGGAGGCCATGCTACTTAAATCCTCCTGGCAACAGGGGAGAAGAGAGTTCCTGCCCTTTGGTTCCCAATTAAATCTGCAGATTTTATACTACTTTCATATTTTGGATGCACATCTGTATATTTAGCTGTATAAGCAGACATTAGTAAGTCTTGCCAAGTGATCCCATTGTCACCAGATTTAGGCAAGGCATAGGCAGCAACCCATACAACCCCTCTAGGGAGCACAATATATGTGATCTGGTCAGGACAAGTACTTTACCTTTCTCTGCTTTCTGAGTCTTCACTTCATACTCTTGTAGCCTCACCAGCAGCTCCTCCTTCTCCCTCAGCATTTGCTCTTTCTCCCTCTCAATTGTCTCTCTCCTCCTCTTTTCGTCTTCGAGTTGTTTCCTGTTAGAAACACATTTCATGCTAGAAGCTCACTTTTAGACCCAAGCTACTGCCAGCCAAGAAAGTTGGCTGGGAATCTCTACAGGCAGCTGAATGGGAAAGTGGCTGCCACAAAACAGGAACCAGCAGACAGAAATAGGCTGTTCCTTCATCTCTTCAGAATTTTTGCTCAGTTTTAGATACCCTGTTTCATAAAAGCATTTGTATTTTTGTTGGTTGCCACAGAAATTGAGAACACCAAACAGCCACTAGACAGAGAGGAAAAACAGGACTTGGGGTGCAAGGCAGAGGAGCTGTCACTTTGTTACTTCTGTGGTATGGAAAGTCAAGGAAGGGTGAAACCAGCACTGAGGGAATGGAGACAAACAATCTACAAGCACAGGAGAAAAGCAGCACAATTTCTCAAATAATAAGCAACCTGCAGCCAAGGATAGAATTGCTATTCCCTTTTCCTTGCCTGCACTCCCTTTCCTTCTGTCTTTATCATGTACACAAGTGCTCCCTGTGAAGGTTTTCCCTAACTCCCAACCATCCCATGGCCCAGCACATAAATCAGATACCCCCACTCAAGAGTCAGCAAAACCCTTCTCTAGGTGCACAGCCGCACACCAGAGCCTGCTGTGCCTTTACTTGCACATTTCCTCGCAGCTCTGGAGTCTGCAGCCAGGACAGCTGACTGTGTAGACACGGGGCCAAGCAGGAAGACTACCACAGTCCCACTGCAGGACACCCTGACCATCCCCCCCAGGACTGCAGAGCTCCAGGACCACACGTGCTCCTCATGAGCCTGGGATGGCTCAGGGCCTCTCCCAAGCCAAACCCCCATTACTGACACCTGCCCAGCAGGTACAGCTGCTTGCTGAGCCCCGGCATTTCAGGGTCATCCATTTCTGCCACCCCATGTCAGCTGCCTGTATCCAAGCCCACCTTTCCAGTTGTTTCTGGTGCTTCTCCTCCCGGGCCTGGGCCTTCATCTGCTGCACCTCAATGGTGTCAGGCTTCCTGCGCCGCATGTACAGTTCATGGTTGCCCATGCAGAGCTGCAGGATCCTCTTGTTAATTCTCAGACGAGGGGCGTAAAACACAAAGTCCTACGAGAGAGACACCACAGTCGTTTTCTTCCAAACACACTTTCTCTGCTCCCAGCTAACTACAGACAGAACATCTTGCCACTAATTTCATTCTAATCCAGACATACTTAGTAGTAGGAACTGCAAATATCATCTGAAGCCAAAACTATTGTGATTCATATTCCCCATTTAAAGTCTACATAGAACTGACAAGTTACTCTTCTAGAAAAAGGGTCTTTTAGAAAAAATCCCAAGTTGATGAAGTTTCATTTAAATGGCAATTGTTAGATGCTGAAGAAGATTCTGAGTTGGCAGGTAAACATCTGGGCAATACACAAACCTCTAGTATTGAGTAGTTTTTCAGTTTGCAGTTTTGTGACTGAAAGATGAAGCACAAACTACAAATATAACTTTGTAGAATTTCTTGATCTATCTGAATCAACCTTCAAAGCTCCACATGTGTTTTTTCAGAGAAAAATGCCTTTCAATATAATTCTTTTCCATTCCATGGCATTTCCTAGTTAAGTTGGCCTAGGCTGTTACAAGAGTGTCAAATGAAAAATAATTTTTAACCACCAACCACATGGGTTATTTGGAACATCAGGTTGCAGGCAGTAGCAAAGCACAAGATAGTCTAAAATTTCTGGTTCAGTAAAAAGGACATTCCCAAATTTCTTATTATCTGTCTTATAATCAGACTCTTACAGAAACTATAAACCAGATTAGATCTTCTAGAAAAAAAAAACAGCTAAGGAAGGGATACAGGAGGCCCAAATTCATTGCCTCCCTGATGATTTTTTCTGAGTTTACATTTACAACACAGTCTGAACTTACACAGTAGACAAACGTCCTTGTGCTTTTTCTGTGTACAGTGGGCAAGCTGCGACGTTACCACCATAAACCAGTGCCCATTCCTTGTAATCACTCTCCTATGGATTGCCTCACTGTTAGCCACAGATGGAACCAGGAATGGAAGCACTGATCATGTTTTTAATTGCCTGAGCTCAGAAGCACAACTGTGGCTATCTCTGGGAAGACTGGAAGTCACACTAGAGCAATGAAAAGCTCCCTAAGTGGTATTAAGATGAATGTGCTGACAAAGACTGATTTTCTGTGATGCATTTCCCTAACGCACACGCTGGCTGCAGAAGGGGCAGTCAGGGCAGTGTGTTGTGCTCTCCCACTAAATCCTGCCAGAGCCATTCTGAGCTGCACGGGTCTGATCCTGATAACTGACTGCAAGCTGCTCATCCAACCTCCTACTTCTGACAAGTAATTGTGAAAACAAACAGTTTGTGCACATTGTAAAGAACAAGTCCTATGCTGAGGCAAAGCTCACTTACATGGAAGTAAATACTGAGGGCATGGATGGTGCTTGCATTTGTCATTTAAGGCCATAATCAAGGGACAAAACATTCAAATAAGAATATAAAAGAATTCCTTTCTTTCCTCATCCCCAGCCTACCCCAAATCTCATATAACTGGGAGAATTGCACCTCAGTATTTTAAAGATAATGTGCTGAAGACCTTGGAATACATGGACAGACAAGCATAAAAGTTAAAAAACTTATTCTGGGCAAGGTGCCACAGGACTCTACCCTCTATATTACTGCCAATTCAAACACAGGCATATAGAATCCTCCCAGTTAAAAGAGAACTTCCAACTCACATCTTGGTTGGACTGAGTATTTTGCTGTAGTTATAATGCCTTTATCCCTTTTTAAAAGGAGATACAAGAGCATGAAAAGACCCGGACAACTTCCTGAATATTCAGAATTAGTGCCCAGATAAATTCTTTTTTCAGGCACAGCTTTAAACATACCACCAGCCAGAAGGAAAAGATCAATTGACAGAGAAGGAGGAAACATAACTGACATAACATAAAACCTTTCTGTACCAGCCTTTTTCAAGCCTTCCATTTCAAACTCAGTCAGATTTACCCTTTGGGGAGTGGGTGGCAAGCCATGATGTGTGTTTTATAATTATGTACAGCCCATGCAAGAGGCTCTTCCATTGAGAAAAGCATGCCTGACAGACCAGCTTTCTATCTCTGGGGAGTTTTGCTGGTTTTCACTAACAGCATCACAGAAAAAAGCTCCTCTCCCCCAGGTTCTCATCTGGGGGAAGGAAGAAATCCCTGCAGCACACTGTGCATTAGTATCCTTTAAATTACTGGGAGCATCTTTTTCTGTTAGAGATATTTAAGCCATCATCCTTTGCCAAAGCCAGGCTGCTTATTATTTCTCAGGGCTGTACTTACCCACCAAGGCCAAGTACTGGGGTGGCAAGAAGAGCAGAGGAGGTCTTTCTCAACTACTCCAATAATTTCACAAGACTGACAGAATGACATCCACCTATACCAGTTATTCCACCCTATGTTCTCAACAGGTCAAAGTAAGTTTCTCATTCCTCACTAAAATAACCCTGAAAACATACTTTTAAGTATTGAAAAGCAACATTCACAGGTGCCTACATTTCAGTTCTCCACCAAAGTCATATCCCTGAGATTTACCTTGGTGTTCAAGAAAGTCAATGAACACCACATTTTACTCTGTCAGTAGTGTGGAAGTAAGCAGTGATGGATGGGAAGCCATATGTGTCCATGTGGTTTTGCAGTAGCATTTAAACTACTTTTGTCATTTTTTTAATGAACATTTTTAATGTTTGGGGTTTTTTAAATTAAAAAACAAAAATAAAATTTACCTATCAGCTTCCATGCACTGAAAGAAATGCACAGAGGACTCTCAGAACTAGCAAAGAATTTCAAATTTGAGCATGAAGTTACCTAGTTTGCTACAAAAAAGGGACTCTGCAGTTGTAAAATCCTTATCTTTTTCCACATTAGCTATAAGTCCTTCATTTATGCTGCCCAGAAGAACAGACAGCTCTAAATACACTCTAAATATGAATGCTTACTTTGCATCTAGAATATCTGCAGCTTTCTCCTGTCCCAAGACTACTTTATTTTGAGATGAAACTATCACTTGTTCAAATTCAATATCCAGTAATCCCTTCTAGATCTACTTACTGGTGCCTTCTTGTCAATAGGCTTTATAACAAACTTCTTGTCATTGAAAGAGATGTTCCTGATTTCACTCCAGGGGAACCCAATCTTTGGGGTTAGTCTGAAAAGAAGAAAAACTTGTTTTAAGAGATGATGCAATAAACATTTTTCTCCCATGTTGCTTCTAACAGACAGACTTGGTGGAATGCAATGCTTCACAAAGCTCTCCTAACAGAGAGAAGACAGTAATTGAACCAGAAAACCACAGGGAATAGGAAAAGAAGCCCAGTAACCTCCTTTTCTGAGTCTCTTCTAATTTTCATCAGCCACCCTACTGACCTTTGACTAAGTAACAGGGATGATGTCTACTAAAGCTACATGCTCACCTGCTTTTAGGCTTGTTTCTTTGAAATCTGGGCCCAAAATCCACAGCACACAGACTCAACATGCAGTGCTTTCCAGAGGCCTCTCGCACACCGTGGGAGGCATAAGCCAAAGTAACTGAGCTGCTCCCCACCCCTTACAGGAGCCACAGGCAAACCTATCCTGCTGTGTTACAGCTAGCCCAGTAACCTCCATGATGCCTTCACTCTGAAGTGCTGGACAGGCACAACTGGTAGGAGAAGATTTATTTTCTTTTGTTTCACAGAATCACAGAATGGGTCAGGTCAGAAGGGACCACAGTGGGTCACCTGGTCCAACCTCCCTGCTCAAGCTGGGTCATCCCAGAGCACATGGCACAGGATTGTGTTCAGATGGTTCTCAAACATCTCCAGTCAGGGAGATGCCACAACCTCTCTGGGCAATCTGCTCCAGTGTGTGATCGCCCGCACAGTAAAGAAGTTCTTCCTCACATTCACATGGAACTTGCTGTGCATCTAATCTGTCTATTGCCTCTTGTCGTATTTCTCAGCACCACCAAGAGCAGCCTGGCTTCATCCTCTTGACACCCTCCCCTCACAAATCTCCTCCCCCTGGATTACAGGCAAGGTTAGTAACAAAGGGCCCTGTTCTTTCCTTCCATACAAACTGCTCTTTCAGCCCATCCCATGAGTCACTCAGCGGAACTTTACCCACTGGTCATGCAACGAGCTGTGCCACGTGGCTCCCCACTATTGAAAAGCTCCCCCATGAAGCAAAGGGCAAGATTCAGGCTCCCAGCTCTTCCTCACTGCTGAGGAGTCCAGGTCTGTTGATTTCCTTGAAATTGTTTCTATAAGACTCACCAAACATTTTAGATTTTCCTCTGCCTTGATTTCTTCAGACTCTTGCATATAAAAAGCATCCAGTTTGTCAAGAGATCAAATGTTTCTGAGCTGTTCCAATACTTCACCTTAACACACCTGATCAGCTCTGCAGCCAGTTCTAACATTACAAGAACTCGTGTATTTGACTGTAATAAAGTCCTTTAATTCCCCCAACCAAATATTTTATTTTTGTATTTATTATCATATTATTATTCTTTTATTCTTCTCTTATCAAAGGAGGGTATATTCTTTAGAGGTAGCTGTTAATAATTAAGAATTGTGTCTTACATAAAAGATAATACCAATGAGCAATCTTCTTCTTATTGTCTAACCCCTCCAACATGTCTCTGTCACAGTTATTCTTGCAAATGATTTTAAGACACAAGTATTTAATGCTTAGCACTTAAAGAAATGTCTATCATCACAGCGGACCACTCAAATTCTGTAGGACTTCTATGGAGCACTTTGATTAAAGAAAAAAAGAGCAATTTTGGAAGGCATTTCACTCATTGTCAAAGAGAAGGAAAGCTACTACATCACAAGAGTTTGCTGGGTCCAAGTACAAAAAAACCAACTTCCTTTGTTTAAATTCAGACTTGAAGAATAAAATTCATCCTCTTCAGAACTTTCCACTCCCTAACCTCTAAATCAACTGCAAGATTATGCAAGTGTGTGTGTAACATTAACAACTGTAAAGAAAATAATTTGATTAGACTAAGATTTACTAATTACTCCAGCCTCCATCATATTAGTACAAGTGCTTAAATTCTAGATAATACAGTATGACAGATAACTAAAATAATTCACTCATTAGTAAGTGCTACTGTGGATTCTTCTCTTTAATGCATGAAAAAAAAGGGCTTGAGTATACCTGGAAACAGGACACTGACATGCACTGCAGTATAGAGGCTCACACACCTACAGCACAGCCTCATTTTCCTCACGTACAACTTCAACAATGAAATCTCTGCTTTTTCACCTTTGCCCTCAGTCTACAAATTTTGCACCTACAAACCAGAGGTGCCATACACATCACTGTTTTTCTAGTCCCCATATCTGCTGGAAAGACTTAATTACATAGTGGCAAGAGTTCCAGCAGAAATAAGCAGTTTATTCCAGCACTGTATTTGTTTTGCAAACGCTCTCGATAGCTCTTTACAGTCAGTGGCTACACTCTGCTTCTGCAGCTTGAAAAACCTGTTTGTGTGGCCATGGTTACATAGCAAGACCAGTCATTCAGGACTGAAGTATTACATGAGCGAAACTACTTTTCTTTCAAGTGACACTCCTTGTTTTCTGGGTGACAGCACATATTAGCATTGCAGAAAAGACTGCCTTTCTCTTTGCCTTATCAACAGAAGCTCCAAAGAGTTCCAAGTAATATTTGGGTTGCATTCAAAGCTTTTTGGAGGCAAAGATGTAGAACAGGTGAAATCCCTTCTGTATTTCAGTGATAGCCTGTTACAGATTAGTGACATGAAACAAAGATTTGAAACATCAGGGGGAGGAAAAGAAAGCAGTCTAGACAGAAATGCTCTGTCTAAAAAAATATCTATTTTAACTCCCTTCAATCCTGCAGTTGCAGAGTATTAGAAGAGACTAGCAGGCTTAGACACAGCTGTTCTCACCTTCTTATTATGTTTATTTATAGATGTAGTCTATCATTTCCCACCTACTATCCAATTAATAATGGCTCTGCCTGTACCAGAAGGGCTGATTAAAACTATGCATACATCAGCAAGCCCTCATTTCATTCCTTGTTCACAGTAACTATACAGGTTAGCTCCTTCCTGGGTTCTGGGTGTCACCCAGCTTTGCTATTGTGTCCACCCCATAATCTGCCTTTTTCAGAACCTTTTTCAGGCAGCTGCACACACATCCATCATTAACTTCAGGACAGGAGTGTCCTTAGGTGTCTGAACACTGCAGACACCTCAGCCTAGCCAGGTTCTTGTGTTGTGGCCACTGGTGGCAAACTGTGTGACCCGGCCCAAGGAAAAGCCTGGCAAACTCCTCAGGTCAGGGTTCAGCTCCACCACTGCTCACGATTATGAAGATGGCATTGTACAGCTGACACCTCTCTTCATACAGCAGGCAGTGTTAGCAGGCCAGGAAAGACATGAAAGCACAGGTGATGTGAAAGCCCAGTTCCTAGCTTCACCTGCTGACACCAAACTCAAACACAAGCATTCCTGTAAATGAGAAATGTCCCATAGCAGCCCTTTTTTGGAAGATCGGAGGTGAAAACAAAAGTCTTACTTATCATCCTTTTCATAGATGTTGAGCCCCAAGGCATCGACTCCCAGCCAAAGGTCAGTTCCTTTCTTATTCTTGATTTCAAAGTAGTTGATTCCATACATCTCCAGGTCTTGAGCAATCTTCAGGTATTCCAGCATGGCATTCTCTCTGATTGAGACAAGAAGAAGTCAGATAAATGAGAAACCAACATCTGCTCTATCTCAGAAAGCACAAACACCTCAGAAGAAGAAGAAAAAAAATTCCTAAACCTCACTTCAAACACAGAAGTTAGAACTGAACATTCACCATTTGGGATTCACTTTAGAAGTTATGATATCGCATCTCTGAGCAGACACAGACAGAGTATTCTCATTTGCCAATCCCTAGTATTTCCAGACAGAAAATTAACAACATTCATCTCTCTCAGCATTCATCCTTGACTCACGGTACAGTGAGGAGGAAAGGCAGAGTGTCTGAGCTTTCCTCATCTGTCAGTGGAAATGCTTCAATGACTAAGGTTTGACATACACCTTTACTCTTTTTCCCACTCAAAGCTATCACTAAAAAAATGTACACAGGTCCAAGATCTTCAGGAAGCCACACTGTTCTCAGCACCAGTACAAAATATACTGCTGTGTTTCACCATGTGAAACATGCAGTACTGAACTAAGAAATACATACCAGGAGGAGGCTCACACAGGCAGAGTCTAAACCACAGAATAACAAAACCATGTTGCAGAAATGCAAACTTAAGGTGACCAAACAAGCAGCAAGGTGACCAGTCCAAGGACCAGCACAGAACACTCACTTGAGCATGCCACTGTGTTCAGCGTGCCACACCTGGATCCGTTCTTCCCACTGCTCTCTGGAGAGCTTGTGCTGGTCCATCACCCTGTACAAGGAAACAGATATGAGTGAGATTAGATGTTCTGCAGTATCCATTGATGGTGATCTCTGCTTATTCTCACCCTGGTGGGAGCCTTACTGTAGCCAAAAGGAAAACCCTACCCAGCCCAAAGATGTTCTCTGGGAAACAGAGCAACTCAGAATGAACAATAACCCTCTGCAAAGCCATTCTGGTCACTGACCAGACACACGAGAGATACAAGCAAAACCCTGCAAATGAATCACACACATACTGTAGACACCAGGGGATTAAAGCAGAGCAGAAGTTGGTGCAACCCCTAGAATCAGACATTGCTGCAGTGTCATCAGGAAGTGTAAAGTGTATCATTGGTCTGATAACATCCACTGATGCTGTGTGGGGATGGACTGTGTAGCTGCAAGACATGCTTTCCACCTAGAAGATTTTTAGGACTGTATATTAGGATTAAGGACACACAGCCCAACCTGCTTCAGGAATGACATATTCTTGACTTAATGGTACTCTTCTTAAAGAGGAGACATTCCTACTGCCCCAGTTACCAGCACAGCAGCAGTGTTTAAGAAATAAAAGCTGAATACCAAACTATATTTCCTCTCTCTAACCAACCCAAGGAGAAGCAAAAACATACTCTGGTAGGTGCAAAATAAGGGAAAATCCAAATTGTATACAATTCAGTTAAAAAAACCAAACCCAAATGTGCTTTCAAATGAAACTCTTGGTATTTAACTAGCATTCCAATTTAAAAAAAAGACTGCATCAGCCAATTCCTTCACCTTTGGGGGATCAGACGCTCTGAATTGAGGTATCCAGGCTTGTGCACCTCTTTGTTGTAATCTCCAAATTTGGCCTGCACAGCATAGGAGCCAAGAAGTACTGCTGTTTCAGGAGGACAGTAGATCTCATCACTGAGGATCCCTTCCTTCACCTGCAGGAAGAACAGCTTCTGCGTGATGTCCTGAATCAGCTCTTCAGACACATCCTCAGGGAAGAACTTGGCACGGAATCTGAACTGGAGGGGATTCTCCTTTCTGATTTCTTGAGCAGAAACCTGAGGACAAAGGTGACACCACAACTGAGAAGGTGTTTTTTTGCAGACAATAGAATAGATTTCTTTTACACAGAAAAAAGGATCTGGGGCATTTGCTGTAAGAGGCAAGTGACTGGCAACTCCTTAGTGGAATTCTTTAATTCTGGCTGCTTACTGGTATGAGAACATGGGGGGGATGCATTATTTTTTTCAACTAAGCCAGTTAAATCCTGTTTACACAGAAAAAACTGGCCACTGGAGAATGATTTACTGTGCTGTATCAGATGGCAAACCCATCCAGCATTGTGCATTTGACAGAGAACAGCCCCCTGACATTAAACAGGTGTGTCACTGACTGGCCCATCAAGAAAAGCAGTTCATGCCCTCATAAGAGCTGGGAATACACAAAACAGCAGCACAGCAGAGGTGTCAGCACCCAACTGCCCAGCGTGGAAGTGACCCTTTACCAATTAGTGCACAACTGACCCTGCACTGGCAGGGCCTCAGCCCACCCTCAGCCAAGGTGCTCCTCCAGCCACAGAAAGCGCAGCTGCTTCCCCCCCAGCAAAGGACAGTCTCAAGCTGCACATCTGGCAAATGCTTCCTGCAACTCAGAGTGAAAGGGCAAACTTCTACCACGCCACACCTCACCAACAGAGATCACAGTTAAGTCTATAAACAATCCTGGAATTATGAAAATTAGGGAACAATCAACGACAGGCATAAGGTGTATAAAGTTGCAAGCCAATAACACATCAGGAATCATACAAGCTTTAACCTTTGGCCAGCAATTAGCCCGAAGTCTGTTACCTTTTTATCAAGCTTCAGCCAGGTCTGGAATCCTTTGTTGTCCACATACTGCAGACCAAAGTACCACACTTCCCGCAAACCTATGGTTTTAACCACCTGCAACAGAAAGGTGAAAAAAGAAAAAGTTATTACAGGTAAAACTTCACTTGAGGTCCAGGTATCATTTTGAGTCCCATGTTACCTGTGATTGGTGCAGGCAACAGACTGAACCTACTCATTTGGCATCTCTTAATTTCACCTTGTAGACAATGATACACAGCTGCCATAGTAGATGACAGCAAAGGCTAAGGTACTTGTCCCACCCAGTTTCTAGAAGATGATGATCTTGGGGAAACCAGGTGAGACAAATAGCAAGTGACAGGCCACCAGCTGCTGGACTGATACACTGGCAGCAGGTGGGACTTCTGCTTGCTTTTATCTACTGCCCCATCTTAAAACTGTACTTAGTGAAGCAGACAAGTTATGTCACCAAAGTTGTTGGTGGGATGGTCTCTAATGGTGTTAGTACTGCAACTAGTCAGCAGTACTAATGGCTCAAGTGGTCTTGTCTGCCAGTCACCAGAGATTATTCTTTCTGGAGGAAGCACCTGAGAGATGCTGCATACCTCTGAAAGTTAAAACAAGATGCAAGTGTTCTCAGTCAAGGTTATTTTTTTAAACACCCAAAAAGGGAGTTTATGAAGGACAAAAATACATTGCTGGCCCCACATTAGGACAATTTTCATTTCATATATTGTATATACTAACCAGCTGAAAGTTCAGCCATTGACTGGATGGCACACCTACTAGGAAAAACAGTCCTGTTTGGACATGTTACTTTTCCTCAGCGGAGGATAGAGCCTAACAGGTCCCTGACCTCCTCCTACTCTTGACAGCTTGTTCTTATAGCCAAGTGCTTGGCTGCCAGCTCATCTACCTGTAAAGCTGTGCTCTAGACACAGCCAAAATCTGCAAAGATCTGCTATGTACACAGTTGGATCACTTCCACGATGTTATTTGCAGAGTAGCCCCTCAAAAAGTGATGTAGGCATCGCTATAGGGAGCTCGACAGAGTGGAAGGCAAGAAGCTTTTAAAACCACTTTGCAGGTTAGGGAAGTGTGACAGACTTGAGAATGCATAGTCACACGTGCTTCAACAAGTCTAAGATCTCAACCAAGGATCTGCTTCACCCCCACATTTACGGTATTGCTGGAGACACTCTGGCTGGGGAGCAGACTTGAGAGAAACAATGTTATGTTAGCTAAGGCTAACTAGAGTTTACCAAAAAGACAATAAAACCCACCAATCCAAACAAACAAAAAACCCCAAGCCCCATGTCCTTTTAAAAAGAGCTGGGATCTGAAAATAATTCAGCTTTAACTTGACTAAGATTCCTTTTCCTTCCTCCCTCAGAGTGGCTTGTTTCATCATGGAAGAGACAAGTTTTCTGACAGCTGGATGTATTTTTATGAAGTCTAGCAGAAAAGCAGGGGTATGTTGAGTATGGTACTTCCTGTTGCACAAAAGAGTGTTGCAACTTTGTTAAAATAAAATGTTGCATAAATCAAGCAGTTATCGGGTCATTATCACTGAATGTCTCTTACAAGAGAAAAAATACACTTTTCCTAAAAATAGAGTTAGAAAGCTTGCAGAAATTATGACCCCTCAAGTTCTTCCCAAAACCTAAAAACAAGGAAGGAGAAAGTACCAAGCCAAATTTCACAATTTGACTGTTTGAGTTCCAATACAAAGAACAAAGTATGTTCTAACTGTTCTGGGAAACATTCTGTAAACTTCCTCCATGGCAAAACAAGGAAGAAATAAGAAATGAGGCATTATATAGAAGATGGGAGACACTTCCTCTGCTTCCTCAAATGCATGAAGCAGCAAACCTTAAGTCTGCACATTCTACCCAGTAATGCATTCACTTCCAGAAAATGCCAGTTACACTCTCTTCCATTTGAATTTCTTTTACTCATGGTCAGAAGGGCACATTACTACCTGGGAGATACTCCAGTGAGCTGCAGAGTCCACTGGGTTGATTCTTGGGACACCTCAGACCTCACTGCAGCATAAACTCTCTACAGGACTGACTTGAGTGGAGTGGAACTTAATATTCACAGGTTTCCACTGTTTTCCCTTTCCTATAAAAGGAGCTCTGATACACCTTACATGCAGGATACAGTCATGCTAGCAAAGCCTAAAACACAAGGTAACTGCCAGACTAGCTCTGCTAGCTGACAACCAGGCCAAGAAATCACCTTGTCATTTTTAAAAATAGCTTGCTTCTTCAAAACCCCCACAGTGGTTCTGTTGTTCCAGTTGGGCCACTCCCCATACCTATGAAAACCTGTTGCCTCCACAGGCTCTATCTGAGTGTAAACTCCACCCAAGATAAGGGCCTAGTGAAAGGTTTGCTCAACAGAACTGAAGAGAGACTGTATGGTCTTCACCTTTTCTGGTTTTGTGCTGCACACTTCTACCTCAGCCTTCCCTTGATATGCAGAAGTACCCCCAAAAAGGTATGAAATATAGATAAGAGCTTCCAATCACAGGTTTTAAACCCATGCCATTGGATATAAGGAGCAAACCTTCATGAGGAGTAGATCTATCCCAACAATGCACTAAGTGCTGCAACAAGAGTTCTTCAGAAATAGCAAAGTACCCAGACAGCACACTAAAATAGAAGTATCTTGAATCTGAAATATCTTGCCTTTTCCATAATCTCAGGATTTTGAACTTCTCAGCTGAAGGCAGAGAAAGTAGTTTCTTTTCTGCCAGAGAGATGAACCAGACTCTTAACAGATGTAAACATCAGTTAATATATATGGGGGGGAAGTACTTGTAGAATGCTTGTCATAAGGACATACTTACTAATAAGGACTAGTAAGGACATACTAATCTAAAGCACTGCTTTTAAAAGCCTGGCTTTCAATACTTTGGATTTTTATACCATCAGAGATGAAGTCTGATTTCTCTGTTTTGGATTAACATGAATTGTTGGGCCAGGGGAAGAAGTTACTCTGATGCAATGGTGATCAGCAGGGAATGGAATCATAAAATGGCCTGGGTTGGAAGGGACCTTAAAGATCACCTAATTCCACCCCCCTGCCATGCACAGAGACACCTCCCACTGCATCAGATTCCTCAGAGCTCCATCCAAGCAGGCCTTAAACACTTTCAGGGATGGGGCATCCACAGCTTCTCTAGGCAACCTGTTCCACTGCCTCACCACCCTCAGAGTAAAGAGTAATCTAAACGTGCTGCTTTCAGTTTGAATCCATTCCCCCTTGCCCTGTCACTATGCCCTTGTAAATAGTCTCTTTGCAACTTTTTTGAGGGTTCCTTTCAGGTACTGGAAGGCTGCAGTTAGGTCATCCCGAAGCCTTCTCTTCTCCAAGCTGAATAATCACAATTCTCAGCCTTTTCTCACAGGAGAGGTGATCCATCTCCATAATCAACTTGGTGACCCTACTCTGGAAAATCATATACCAAATGCTGGTTCCATGAAAATGCAAGTTTCAAATGCACTTCAGCAAATTTCCAGTCACAGAATTGTAGAATATTCTGAGTTGGAAGGGATCCACAAGGATCATCGAGTCCAACTCTGAAATGAATGAACTATATGGGGATTGAACCCTTGACCTCTGTATTCAATGAATACTTGATGCTTATCCCACATCAGTAGTAATCAAAAGGAATTAAAGTTAGATTTAATGCTAAACCCAAGGTGGAGTGCTTGGTTTTGTACTGTGAAGTTCTGCAGCGATTAGAATTTAAGTTTCCTTCTTTCACTCCTTTCAAGAACCCACTAAAAGTGGGTTTGCCCTGTTTGTTTGCTGGAGGTTTGGAATTTTGTTTATTTTTTAAACTGGTTTGTGAGTTGTTTGTTTTGGGGAATTTTCTGGGTTTTCTGTTTAAGTACTTCTTAATGCACAATTGCCAAAAGGCCTAGCAAGTTCTAGTCAACTCACTGAAACAGGAAATTGTACCAACAACAGTTTAGAAGGAATGGACGTTGTTTAGCTGGTACTGCCTACTTGAGTTAAAGCTCAACCACCCTTTGCTATCAAGATTAGTGGGTATAAGGGGAGAAGTGCAAATAACAGTTTGTGAACACTTTAAAATGTGTGACTGAAGTCGGCATAGACCAATTTTTATTTTTCAGATCTACAGCAGAAATGGCTAGAAGCAAGTATTTTCTTAAATTTTTTTTTTTGAGTTTCAGAGAAGTAAGTTTTTTCTGCTGAAATCTAGGCCTTGCTTCAGTTTTGTAACAGCAAGCTACTTAAGACAATAATAACAAAGTTTTACAAATAGCACATTGTTTGTTTTAGTTGTCTTTATCTGACCTTTGTAGGTCCATCTTCAAACAGACCTGTACATTGTTAATGCAGTAACAGGAAGAATAACAGCAAGGGAGGAGAGTCTTGGCCACTCATGCCCTCCACTTCCCTGGGAACCCCTGAAGGCAGGCTGCACAAATCTCTGCTCCATCCTGCTGCACAGGGGCTTCTTATAGGGCATTTTGCCTGTAAACGCTGCACAGAGATCACAAACTCTTCTGATTTTCTAGTACTTTGACAAACTCAAACACCTGTGGCAAGTGGTTCCTCGAACCCAGCATTTGAATGTAGCCATGCCAACACCCTCATCAGCCACTTGAAGACCTGATTCTGAAGAGTTTTATGCAGAACTGCAACATTTTAACCTTAGAAGTTAAGAACTATATAAGAGCTGAGCTGTGTTTCAGAGCAAGAGGTGCATATTAACATGCTACCTATGCTGTCCAAACATTTTAGATCCCTTGTGACACTTCATTATCCAACATGCTAGGAAGACAGGTTTCACTGGAACACAACATACCTGCAAGGGTTTTTACCTTTTACTTTTATTGTGATGAAATTTAGAGATCTTAGTTCAGACTGGGGCCCTTTGATTAGAAGGCAGAGAGAAGAAAGATAGGTTTGGAATCCAGTCTTAAGAAAACATTATAGTCCAAAATATACTCCAAAATTGAATGACAAGAGCCCACACCAACCCTTGACTGACCTGATCAAACAGCTGTTTGCCTGTAGTGTTTGGCTGGATGGCAAACTCCAGCTCTGCATCCATAGTAACAACTCGAACGTTGATCTAAGGAGAAAAAAAAAAAAAGCATTGTTTAAGATGTACTGAAAGTTTTTCTAGGTGTTAACACAGTACTTTGTGTACAAGAGTCTCCACACTTTGATGCACTCCTGTAACCTCTACAATAAACACACTTAAGCTTCAATTAGAATAATGTTATCACACCAGCAAACTTAATTGGGGCACTCATTCTGCTGTTTTAAACAAATTGCTCCACAGGTTTTTCTACTCAGCACAGGACTGGACAGATCATCTGGTTCAACAGGAGGGTATTTTAGACTTGACCCTTTCCAGGCCTAAACTCCCTTGGACTAAGAACTACTGTGAGTGCACAGTATAGCTGCCTGCAGGCCATCCCTTGGATTACGAAAGGCCCTAATGACTAAATTAAATTTAAGACTTATAATTTAACTTCCATTTATATTAGAGCTGGAATTAATCTGAGGTTTTAAAGGCAAAAGGCTGCAGATTATTCTTATAAAGCAATCAGCATTAACCTGATAAATGTTCATTCTTTCCCTCAAAAATCTAGTCAGCACATAAAAACAGCAGTAACAGGTACTGAACGATACTACAGGGCAAGAGTTCAATAAGCTCTTGCTGTCAGGGAAGAAACAACATAACCAGATTTACTGCAGTGGCACCAGACTGCAAGACAGAGGTTACTACTGAATGCAGAAGGCAAGAGTGTTTAATGACTAGAAAAATTCTACTAGCAGTTAATCAGGAGGCAAAAGCAGCAACTAATCTTGCAGGGAATGGCATAAGGACCAGAAAAATGGAAAATTGGGAAAGGATTATCTCCAACTGTTCTGACTACAGCTTGCAGTATTGCACTACTTTTCAAAAAAACCAACAATGCCAAAAAAAAAAATCTAAAAACCCCAAACATGGATGACTCTGTGGTATGTATGCTAGCAACTAGCTTTTTGTAGCTCAATATTTTAAACAAAAGAGACAAAAAAGTGCACATGTAAATACAAGGTCAGACAACAGGTAAGGTACAGGCTCAGATGATATTTCATGACAATTTCCCAACAACTTGTAAATGTCACATTACAAAAAGCCAGGACCAAGAGACCAGGAGAGCCTGGCACACCTCTGAAGAAATGAGGGGTAAAAGCGGCAGGAGAGGAATAGAATCACTCTCTACAAAGCTGTGACCTTAGCAGTTCCCAGCAACTTCATTATGTATGTTTAAACTCTAAGATAAATGTCAGATGTAAGAATGTTACAATTAACACAGAACTGTGAATAAAACAAGTAGCTTCAGCTAGTTTTAGTAAAATATATTGGAAAGTTTTGCACTACTTTTTCAGTGAGACACAGAACATTTAACCAACCCTCTTCAGTTTAATGGTGAACCTGGCAATGTTAATGGCTGAACTTGACCTTTTCCAAACTAAATGATTCTATGAAGGTATCAAGTATCTTTATAGCCGTTTCTTCTGTGCTCTCCCACATGACAGAGGGCCCTCCCAAAGGAAGATGACTGACTGAAGGCAGTTTCCAAGTCACGGGACCCCAGAACTGAACCAGAGAAGGTGACTTCGTGAGGCCACTTTCAAGCTGTATTTTTAAAGTGCTGTCCTTTAAATTAGGACTTAAAAAAATTTCTCTAAGTGCAAGATGGAAGAATAATCAAGAAGGTAAAAGGAGATATTGGGAAACCTAAGTGTAGCATTTGGTATAATTATGGAGCATGGAATTATGCTTAAGGTTTTCTTCCCGTGCCTTAAGAAACAAAGGTTTCTCAAGAAGTGTTTCCAGTATAGGAAGAGAGGGGAAATTCAGACATCAAATTCTCTGGAACAGCAAGGCTGCAATTCAAAGACGTGGCCTTAAAAAACACCTGTTGCTTAATCCCTCTCAACAATAAATCCCTAATCATATTCTAATCCCTTTCTACCCACTTCAAGAAAACATATGCTTGTCATCTTCAGTTTTGTGCTGTGCAAGTTTTTTGTACTACTGGCTGGAACACCACAGTGGCATAAAATAAGTATCATTTTGCAAGCTAAAGAACTTAAAATGAAGTGCTTCCTACTGCTTACCAGAAAACCTGCAGAATGCTGGCTGAGGACAAAATTCCAGCTAGTACCAATAGGTATGTGTTTTCCTCTATCTCTTAGTGGTTATCTGCTAGTAAAAGAAGTTAAACTCCCTAGTCCCGTTTTACTACAACCCTAAAACACTGTAGGATCAGCTATATAGTGAGCTATTTGGTGCTAAGGCCATTTAGCTGCTACATATTTTAAGAATTATTTCAGTATTAAGACCAAAAATTGTATTAATCTGCTTTTCCACTTCAATCATCATTTAAAGCCAGAAGCATGCAGGAACATGACTACTTACTGGTTATCCAAAAATCTTTCAAGGACACTTGGGCCCTGCAGTAAAGGTTAATTTCTGTGTTCTTTAAGGGCTGCATAATCATCAGGAAAAAGAGGAATTCCCTGGCATGCCCTCAGACAAACTGCCAGCCACATGACAGGCAGAACGAGAAGAGACAGGGCCTTCTGTCCCTTCAATGAAGTTGGTGGCTGCCTGGGAATATCCTTTGAGTCTCCTTCCTGCCCTATTAAGCCCTCCTGCTTCTCATCTCCAAACCTTAACCCTGACTTCAAGAACATAATAGTTTTACCAGTGTTTCTAAATGCATGTCCTACAACCACTACGTAGAAGCTTTTAGCCACAGAGAAGCTCGTAGTAAAGCAGCAAACAGCTTAACCCACATGAAACCCTGGTTTAGACAGTCTGAAGAAACCTTGATGCCTGTTACTTTGAGAGTCCATCAGTTTGGCACTCAGCTCAGACCAGATGAAACTCCCCATGGCGCCAAGATGATTAAATCAACACTCAAGGTGCTAACCAATTCAGGTATTGTTGGGGAGGGAAACAGGGAACAACTCAAAACTAATTTCCATGAGCAACAGAAAGAGCAAGACACAGTTAACACAACTTTCACAAGGGAAGTCCTGCTCACCCTGTCTAGGCAAGGCATGTCCTTTGTAGGAGCCTACCAAATCCTGGCAATAATCCAGGGCAATGTTGAAGCCATAACGAAAATGAAAACAGTTTTTCATTTTTAAGAGCACAGGGGTGTGGAGGGAAGAGAACAGCACATGGCTGTAATACATGAAATAAGGCTTATATTAAAAAATATGTGCATCTAAGTACAAAGCATCCTAAAAATCCCGGACATTTAGATGTGACTTCTTTCTTGATAGGCCAATGTCCTAACACTTTACTATTCTAGGGTTGGAAATAGATTATATTTACGGTCCCTTCCAACCCTAACTACTCAATAATTCTACTTTTATGTCTGAGGCCAACACACTTAACATGACAAATAGGGCCTTTAAGGTTTGCTTGTGCATACAAAAACATTACAGAACACAAGCTTTTCCTCCTCCCCTGTCTTAGGATGCATAAAATTGCTAACAAACTGGATCCAGAACAGCACGCTGTTGAGAAGGCAATGCCATTTGCATTAAAAGGAGAAACTCTCCATGAAGCTGAAGAACTTGGTACACTGAAGACTGAACACCAGTTCCATGACTTCAGAGTGAACCGCAACATGTTAGCTCAAACAAGAGAGTTGAAGGCAAGAGCTAGAGAGCTTCAGAGTAAAGTTTAAATGGTTGTAACACTATGGAAAGCTATGGTAGTTAGAATGGAATCTTCTGTGCTTCAGCAATGCCCTTAAGTCATGCATTTGTTCTTACTTTTGTTGTTGTTAAAACAACATATTTCTAATGCTAAGTCAGTAGATCAATCTGTGGGGCAGGTGCAGCCTTTCAGAGTCCATGCACATTAGCAGAGTATCTAACTTGAAAAATTGAAGTGCCATCTGAAAAACATTCTAACGAGGCAACCAGCTGAGTGGCACCATCTCTGTGGAAGAATCAAGACCTAGATCGGAACCCAAGATGACATTGCCTCTTCAATCCCTTCCTGTCATAAAAACAAAGTTCTTAGGTGTGTTGGACACTATGAATGCACAGCTAATGTTTTTTCTAATACCTGACTCTTGAGTACCTTGGTGCAGAGTCTGTCTCTGCAGGCAACATGGTATCTTTGAAGTTAACCACCCCTCTCCTGATACTGCAGCTCCCCTGAAATACATCCCACACTGAAGGGAAAAGGGCAGGCAGAACAGGGGAAAAAGAAATCCCACAGCTCTCAAACACACTATGCCGTTGTGGATATTTTGCACCCTGATGCATGTAATCTAATAGTTCACTTGCATAACAAAATAGCTCAGTGAAACCATGAAGTCGTGCAAGTCATTTAAATAAGACCACACAATTTAATTTCAGTGAATACATAAGATAAAGGGCAGTAAATACCAACTTTTACCCATTAACACAGGACAAACCGGTACTTAACTGTGCCACTTATCATTATCATTAGCAGCTCTAAATGCCTTAGACAATGTTCAGGAATGTTTTCTTCCTCTTTCCAAGGAGGAAGAAAGACCAGAGTCTCCTAAACAGCCGGTTTCCAAGTGCAATATCTTTCCAAGTGGTGGCAATTAGCAGTGGAGAAGCCTAGATAGACACGCCTTCTTTCTTCTTTCCACTCACTGGGTGTCTGGAAATCCCAGGAGTCACTGGTACGCTTAAGCAAATCAGGCACATGTTGAAGTGCTGCAGTGCCCAGCACATTCTATGAAAAGCAGCGTGCAGAGCTGCTAAGCCTTCTCACACACACACAAACTGACTGCAGGCATATGGACTTGCTTGTGCTGGAGGAATACAGAAGTCTTAACAAGCAAGACGAAGCAGTGGCATTAATAATACTGTTACTAGCATTAACCCTCACTTCTGCAGGTCTCCTCTTTCACCACACAAGCAGCAACTACTAATGGAATAAATAACAGGCAGGCTTCTTGGCCTGTGCTGCAATGCATCTGCAAGGACAAAGTAATCTCTTTTTGACCTTAGCAACCAGAGCTGGTCATAGACACGTGTTGTGATTAAGTATCTGGTAATAGGAAAAACAACTTCATGTAGCAGCATCAGAAGGGCATTGAAACTGCTCTCTATTCTTCCACATTCCATTCAGTAGTGTTCACTGGTTCCAGGTCCAATAACAAAGAAAGATACTGTGCTAACTGATGGAGTAACTGTTGTCCCAGCTCCTGGAAACGGTTACGGGAAAATTTTCAACTTAGACTAGGGAAAAATTCTTAGAGGCTTCAGAGCTCAGAGCTAATCTGCCAACACTTCAGTGTCTGGCATTCCTCTGTTCTCCACAAGTTATTTAAGTCAACAGGTAATGGTTCAGAAACTGTGCAGAGAAGACAACTCTGAGAAGGCAAATAGTGCAAATAACACAGAAGCAACTGCAGAAATATTAGCTCAATTTATTACATTCTTAAGAATTTATGAACACCAGAATGTCAAGAACACAACCCCTAGAGACAATTCTGTTCCTTCTCTGGCAGAATAACCTGCCTGATGGAGCAAATCTCATCTAGTAACATATTTGATGTGGTGCCATACAACATAGGCTAGGCATACAACAAATCTGAGCCATGTGAAATTACAACCAAATGACAAGTTGTGCACCCACATTCTCCATAGCTTCTTTCAGAGCAGGAGACAAATGTCACAAACATCACGCAAATTCCAAAAGTGGAATGGTCAATTCCACTTTGTGGGGTTGGATTGCCAAAACACAGCTTCCCTCCCAGCTGGGCTCAGCACCTTCATCTTGCTGGCACTACTTCAGGGACACATATTCTGACCTTTTCCTGTCAAGCCAAGGTCCTGAAAAGGGGATGTGAATGTGATGGGATTGAGGAATAAGAAAACAAAGTTAAGTACTCTCACAGTCCCTGGAAGATGGGAGTACACTTACAAGATCACAAACAGCACCTAGTCAAAAACAAATAAAGACTTTTGGGAGGACAGGGCTGGAATTCAAAGACCTTGGTAACTCTGAAAAATAAGTTACAGGTATTATATTTGGAGAGGTGAGAATGGACAAGAGGCAGAGAGGAACAAATTACAGGCTTGCCAACAATAGGCTACAGCAGGAGTGTAGACAAGGATGTGGTCTATTATAATCCCCAGAAAAACACCACATTTCCTGGTGTGATGCTATTACATAGAAGGGAAAATTACATTCTTGAGTGTATTTGTCACCGGAAGCATTACAGAAGGTGACTATTCTTCTGCCTGCCTGATGACTTGGTAGTTGGAATGCTGTCACCCAAATTTGAATACTTCTTTTGGAAGGGGGCAAGTTCATCAAGGAAAAGCTACACAAATCTACAGGTCAGAGTTCCTGGGTTGGTTGCCAATTGGGTTTTTTTTACCTGTGTGTGTTTGGGGTTTTTTGTTTGTGGGGTTTTTTTGTTTGTTTCAAACTAGATTTTACTTTTAAACATATCACTGATCCCCTTCCAAATGGGAATTGTCTGAAACATGACACGTTTTATATAGAAGACAGCAACTTCTAAAACCACATGGAGAACACCAGCAAAAAAGTTCTCTCATTGCAGGCTGGTTAACGTGACAAGAAACAATAATTGCTGGAATGGCAAGATACTATGATATTATGTAACCACTTCCATGCAGCCTTCAGAAAACACAAGTTAAGCCTTTCCCAGTGAGACATTTTTATGACTTAAAGGATGGCCAAGAACCTGAAATGAGAAGGCAAATGACAGACTCACCATCTCCCTTCAGTAGGAAGGAGAATCTGATTTCTATGAGAACGGGAAAGAACTGCACAGCACAGCACTGAAGAAAAAAGCCTTTCACATGCTCCTCCCTGATCCCATGGCAGAACCTTTCATGCACTGCCTGCCCAACAAGGAGCATTTCAGCGAGGGTAGCAGCAGCAGAGCACAGCAGCCTTGAGCCTTCCCCTGCCCACGGGGAGCAGAGTTTGCTGATGGGGAAGAAAAGAGCCTCAGCAGTTCACAAAATGCGAGCAGGGGCCGGCCTCGCTGCCATCCCCTTGGCTCACAAGGCAAGCTGGGTGCACCCATTTGACCGACCCAGTTTCTCAGCATGCCATGCTAAATTGAAATACCCATCTGTGAACTGAAGGATGTGTTCCATTTCAGATCTCATTGTGTTAAACATTGCTTCCTCATTGCAAATAAATGGGAACATTAAGTCACGTTCCAATGGAATTCCTCAGAGTCTATGAAGCAGTTAGGTATTGCTGCATTTGCAACAGGTAAAATTAGAGCTGAGTAGGCTGGTCTTTGCTCCTTAAAACCTTGCTTACCTTTCCAGGAGAGGGAGAAATACCATTGAGGGTAAATTGAGTTGTATATTATAATAATAATAATAATAATAATAATAATAATAATAATAATAATAATAATAATAATAATAATAATAATAATAATAATAATAATAATAATATAGTAGTTACTTTAAAATTGTCCGGTGTGATTGTTAGCCTTAACTACTAGTCAGCTTCAATGCAACAGCTTGCACAACCCTATTTTTGGGGTTACTAGTCCTCAGTATTTAAGGAGCAATACTTATATCAGTTACACTTAAGTGAAATTTCCTAAGTTTAGTCAAGGCAATAGGAGCCCAGGTATTTGCTGCTCTCCTGTATGGTGAAAAAGACTCAGGGCTTCTGTGGCAGTTTTCCAGAAGAGAAAATAAAGTACTTTGAGGGGAAGCCAAGAAGCATTTTGGAGTAAAATCTGAAAGCTAGACTTCTAGATGAAGTGGAGGGAGGGGAAGGGGGCTCATATGAGCAGTAAAATATTCACTACCCAGATGTGGGGAGTCATCCAGAAATTCCAGTTTTAACAAAGCAGGTAGAATTTTCAGAATTAACTTCCCCCTCCCTGCCAGCACATACAAACAGGTCACAAGAAAGCAAATCATCAAGTTCAGTATTGCAGCCATGTCACTTAACTCTTCTTTGTAAGATAGCATGAAACCTTCCTTATAATTAAACATGAACATAATCCTAGAATGCAAATTCAAACTTTTTTATGTTTAGATGCGCAGAAGATGCCAAACTAAATTACATGCCTATCTCAGGTCCCTTAATGAAGGCTTGCTATCTCTTCTGTCAGCATGTAATAACTGCATAGTAGGCACCTGCGTGAAAAATCAAGAAGCAGCCATGGCTGCAATTCAGTTCTTTATCTTAGGTCAAGCAATAACACTTCTCATGCCAAAAGATCATGAAGATTTCCTGCAGGCGTGGCAAGTGCAAGTGATAATACATCTCTGATACCAAGTGCCTAGGCCCCACACAGACTTCCAGCATTCTCCACCTTCGGTAAGCTCTGTACAGTTAACAATAACTGCTCAGTGAAACAGTGACACCAAGCAAGCACTCTTCCCATGAAAAAAAAAATTTAAAATCTTTCTCCAGTCACTGAAGATTCCCCAACTCTTTCCTAAAAAACAATCTGCATCATTCTATCTCGAGCTAGGAACAAGTTGAAAAACTGAGAGACAGAATCCTATCTAAAACTTTAATTTTTTTTTTTTTTTTTTGATGTAAAATTACCTAGGCACAACTCTGTGTTCTGGCAAGACATAAGGCAATGCAGAGTAAGTCTGAAAGGCCTCAGGACACTGTCCTTGAACAAAGCCATGTACACTTAGGGAGCCCAGGTGTTTTTCATGCAAAACACTTGCCCTCACTCTAAGTGGAGGAGGTAAGAATGACTTTGAACATGATATTACGAAGAAGCAGGAGGGTTCATGTGTTTCATTGAAATACATTAATGTTCACTTTAAAGACTCTATGATGCTGTATGATACTCCATTAGCATTTTCAGAATATCTGTGTACAAGCAGCAGTCTGTTCTTTAAAGGAGGAACACACAGCCAGTGACAACAGGCTGAACGTAGCACCACTGCCTGGACGTGTCACTTGCCCTCAATGGATGCTAGGGTGGATTTAGGAACACAGAGTGCAGCAACAATAGCTCCTTTGTATATAAAGAATAAATACAGAGGAAAGCTAGAGGCCACTGGATCAAACTCCTGCATACACAGACTGTTTTATCATGACAGCTGTTGCATCTAATTAAACATAATGAAGTTGCGAGACTAAGGCTTTACACACGAAGTTTAAAGCAAGCCCCACAAACAATCCTCAAATAAGCTTTATCTCAGGAAGTTGCTCAGAGTCCAGAACAGATCAGATCTTCTGCTGTCTTCCATTAGAAATATAAGCATGGGGCCTAGTGCAGATAATATAGAGGTTTGAGACCACAAGTTTTACAGCAATTTCAGAGTCTTCTAAACAATTTAACATTTCTAATATTTACATGACATAAAGCAATATCATCCTTCTGCAATCCCCATGTGAGAAAATAAAAAATAAATGAGTATCTTACAGCCTTGACCTGGAACACAAACACCATTTCATGCCTCTGCTTGGCTTTTTCACTTGAAAGCAACAAACACAAAACAATATCTGCAAAAGGTGAACTCCACAGTACCCATTCACAACAACCGAGGCAGGATCTGAAGGTGTGTATAACCTAAATAAAAGCTACAGTAGCCTCAGAGCTTCCCCTGAATCCAAGCACAAACACTGGTGCCTTTTTTTCCAACGCTTACGCCGAGATCTGTGTTCCAGAGGGCATTGTGCATGGAAAACCCAGAGCCATTACAGAGTCACAAGTCTGACAGCAGCAACACAGCCTGACAGCACGCAGTTCTCAACACTTTCAGTAGATCCTGCAGTGCTTGTTCTTCTGGGGTGGAAGAGCCCCATTGCCATGGAACAGGGTGGGCTGAGTGAACAAAAGGATTATTATCTGTGACTTACTCTCTCATAGGACTATGACCTGGGAGTGTTAAGGCATCCAAAAAACAACTGTTGAAGAAATGTTCTTAGTAACTGTACTCTTCCCAGATGGAGATGTTACAGGATGCAAAGCAGTATTTTCATCAGATGTGAACTGGAAGGTCAAGGATGCTCAAATAATTACCTTGCAAGGATCAACTAAGCTAGCTAGGGCTTCTCAGTTGGGAAGAAAATTAACTGAGGCTAAGACATAAGAACATATGAACTCCTGAGCTGCATGAAGAGACTAGACAAGGAATGTGCATTCATGGCTCTACCTACAAAACAACTACAGGGCATCAACACTGAACAAGAAAAAAAAATCAAATAGCACTGTAGCAAGGAGTTTTGTAGATCACTTTCCAAACAGTGTAAAGGTTACCTAGGACAGCCTTCGTTAAAGTATACTTTGGATGCTGGAGTTCACAGGGTTTCAAAGGGAGACTGGACAAGTTCACAGAAATTCGTTTAGTAACTCATTATATAGGACCTTTCAACCTCCAATACCTCAGAGGAAAGCAATGGTGCATATCCTTAAAACACTCTTCCTCAGGCATCAGCTTTTGGCCAACATCAGAGGTGTACTATTAGGCTACAAGGGCTTCTGCCTGACCTACAAGGCTAGCCATGTTCATACAGACATCAAAGTGCAGAAGGAAAATGAACTCCATTTACTTAGGGAGAAATAGCAATGCAACAAGTCACACAAGGCCCAGTAATGATGTTTGTTCATTCTGCATTCTAGATACAAATCCTTTTGTCAGAGTGATAATGTTTTTGTTTGATATCCCACCCTTCTGTTTTACCTCTTCCCTATCTGCCTCTTTCATTTTACTCATGGACATCAGCAGAACATACTGCATGGCATTTGTGAAATTCATCACTGGGGTTATGTGATGTGATTGACAGCTTGATAATCTGATCTAGTGCAATACACTACAATGCTTCCACTTCTTAAGAAGGTACTTCAAACAGCATGCAACAGGTACTATTTGCTCCCAGATAAAAGTAGGTCATAGCAAGTCCTGGAATGTCACCTAAGCACAAAGATATTGTTCTTGAGCAGTTACAGATCATAAAGGAAAAGTGATTGCAAGGATTGGCAAAGTACCCCTTCCTAACCCCTAAAACAATTAAGGGCTTCTGAGATGTAACTCTTCCCACTCCCCTCGTTATAGATGTGTGATGGCAAAAAAATGTGCTCCAGTGGTTCCCAAAGTGTACCCTGAGCACAGTGAGGGCAGAAAAAGTACCTTTCAGGAGTTTTTCTGCACAGCTGTGACAGTTGTTGTGGAGGACAAACTATTCTCCCCCACACTGAGATCACCGAGTATCAATTATGCAAATCACTCCACCAATTCACACCACGGTTTCTGCAGCAGGAACTTTGTACAATCACTTATCTCTACAAAGACAAAAAGTTCAGCCAGCTAAGTGTATTCAGGTAGGTGCTGAAGAATAGCTTTAGCTCCCGCAAAAAACTGTGAAGCCCAGAAATTACAGTACAGGCTTGAAGTTACCTACTGGGTAGGTAAGATAAGTTCAGGTGCCTGGGTACAAAGGTGAGATTTTTAACCTCTATTTCTTAAGGTAGCAGGCAGCTCACAGATCTGCCCTCTGCATCTACATAGCAGTGGTCTCTTGGCAGAACCGAGCCACTCTAGAGTCATTTTGTAAGCCTGCTTAAGATTCAGCAACAGGACGTCTGTCCACTCATCCCCAGAGAGCTCTCTCTCACACTTATTTCACACTGAGGTTAGAACAACTACAGCAAGCATGGACTTCATGCAAAAACAAGAGAGGAAGAGATGGTGATAGTGACAACTCAGAGTTTTACACAATAGCTCCAGCACTTGCTCATGAAAGTGAGAGGAAGAAGTGAATGCACACTAACCAAACAGGGCAATCACACACTCTCTTCTCAAAGGTAGCAAAAGGCTACAGGCCCTGTGTAGGGAAGTCAGTATTGCTTCCACTGAAGCTACACAGTAGGTAGCCAAATATGAGTCCATGGTCATCAGGCAACAGTTTCTCTTACTCAATTAGAAGGCAGAGTCCTGCACGTTAATTCTTAGAGTTGGGATTTTTACTTTCATGGACAGCTGTTACTATGAGGTGTCCATCAGCCCCAGCTGAGCACATGGCTGTTAATTATGCTCTTTCAAAGATGAGAGCAGATGCAGGGAAGGCAAGTGAATTCCCCTACTACAAAGTAGGAACTAGAAAGAGAAACAAAATCTGGACCTGAACAGATGAGCAATATGGAGGCAGCATGATTAGCTGTTACACTGAGCTATGCCTTGTTTCCAGCCTTGTATAGCAACAATTTTCCCCTCTCCTAGGTGCAAGGATTCCGTACGCTGCTGTTCTTCTGCAGAGAGCTGTACTTCTCAGCTCACAGGCAAAGTGTTATCTGTTGCAGAAACCAGGCTCCAAAGCAAGCACACAACACAGCTAGAGTGCATTACTTAACAGCGTGCAGTGTGGTTCAGTGATCTTGGGCAGCACTGCCTTCCATCAAGGTCAGTCGAGTGATTATGGGATTTACAGTCCATGTAAAGCTCTTTGGGAACAGCGTGCCAAACAAGAATGACACGATGTGAGAATCTTCAGTGGTCATCAAGTAGTCTTATTCTCAAAAAGTCCTGACATATCACAGCTTTTTTTCATGGACAAAGGAAGATGTTCATGTGGGTGGAGGAAGGGAGCAGAACAGGAAGGCTTATCTCCCTCCTTTTGACCTTTAAGAAGGCTAAGAAATTCTTTAATTAGTGACTAACATAACAGTTAACACCCTTGGTTTCTCTGTAGCAGCTAACAAGAAATTGCCCTCGGAAATGCTTACTCAGCTCATGCAGTAAATAAGGGTTTTGGAAAACGGTGAACTCATTCTCTGATAACTTGAGTCATCTCCTTAAATTTACTACTCATAGAATCCTCCACCTTTCTTTTGCGGCAGGGAGTGACACTTATACTTGGCAAATGTAAGGGAGTTCTTACATTTAGCAAATGGAAGCTTCCTTGGATTTCCATTTTGCCCCAGAGAGAGTATTCATCTCCTGGTATCAAATACACCACACACAGCATCACCTGATGGACTGCAAGAGGTGCTTACAAGGGTAATATTTAATTCCTGACTAAATCTATAGCCATCCATAAGCTAAAGAGTATTTTAATTGATTACGAACACTTGAGGATATGAAAAAGCATTTTCACTTTAGTCCAGTTATAGCAATCTGCTATGAAGATGTCTGAGTTAAAACCACTGTCTGTAGTTAGAAGATACACAGTAAAGAATAAATTGAGAAGATCTGGGAATGATGACTACTATTAATTGTTTATATTTAGAAATAAATTCCTGTCACTACACTTGCATATTTTTTGGGTTGGCTTATCGAAAACTTGTTAAACTTTAATGCCATAGTCTGTTCAGAGACAGATAGAGGTTTGGCAGAAGACTTGTATTCTGAAAAAAACAACTTGAAGACAGCATGAATGTATATTCAACACCAAACAGGTATGGAGGACTTGTCTAACCACTTAATGCCTAGCACACACCAGCACATTATTAACAACACAGGGCTGGGAAAAACATTTTGAGACATCAGTTCCAGTTCCCCATTCCTACAAGCAGCAGCATTAAATTGTGTACTTGTCAAATTTTATCTTAAGGGATGTTAGGTCTTGGAATAGTTTTCCAGTAAGATCAACAAGGAAGGCAAAAAAAAAATCCAATCCACCCACAAAAAACCCCCCCATCACACACACTTAACTGTTCTAAAGCTTTAAAATCTCTTAAACCACAAATTCTGCTTAAAGCAATTCTTTCTCCTCTTTGGCATTTAAATCCCTTACATTTTACATAGGTGAAGAAGAGATAACTCCTTGAATTCTACCAGGCTAAATTAGCCAAGCACCCTCTTATCTTAAGGTGGATTTTTGTCTCTGGTCATCCCAAATCCCCTCTCTAGGTTTTGCTTTGAGTTTGGCCCTCCTGGGCAGAGGCAAGTACCTACATTAAAGAAAAGCACTCACTAGAACCTTCTGTTGATGCTTTCTGTTACAGAAGCCCTACACATTGCAGATGACATGCACAACAGGACAGTTGTACTACCGTTGATTAATGCATCTCCTTCTACCCTATCCTAGTGAGAGACCTCCTTTCCCCACCCCTCGTTTAGCTATATGCACAGGGACCTTATCACCCTAGTCCTTCAATCCCCTTTATATGTTGGCCCTCTGCATCAATAACACCACCCCCTCAACAGCATGCATTAACAGATTTCATTACTATGCTCAGCTTTTTGACCACAGGCCATTAATAAAGGTATTAAAAAAACATGCCTCTGAATATTATTCACTTGTATTTTCTCTTTAGCACCAGAAGCTGCGAGACTGCATTTACTGCTGTTCTCTCCTTACACAATTTTATACACATTCACACAAGTATTAAAAGTTCTTGTGCAACACTACATCAATCAAATGCTATGCTGCAAAGTTGACTTAATTTCTTGTGAAGCTTTATGTTTTTTCCCCCAAAGAGGAAACAGAAAAAAAATCCAAACCAAACCAACCAAACAAAAAAATCCACCTCCAATAAAGTAACCAAGAATGCTGGCAGATCAGATCAAATTAACAGCTCTATAGACCTGAGATCACATTTCCTTCTCCTTCGGTAAGCACTGTTCATTAGCCCGCAGCCATGCTGTTCTAGCCACAATTTATTAGATTGGTTTGTTTTTGCAAGAGGATATAATTCACCTGAAACACCATCCATTCAAAGAGTCAAACAGAAATAAACTAGTACCATGAATCTAGGAAAAATGCAGAGAGCACACAGATACTCCAGTAATGAAAAGAAGCGAGGCTGAGCAAGTAAGTTTATTTAGCATTTCACTCATTTCCAGATAGCACAGCAAGATTTGGACAAGATGATGCTTTTTGCATTTCCTTACAAAACAATTCACAACCTGTAAAGCCTAATGAACCTCTGTACAGACTCTATAGAAATCATGCATCTGAACTGTTGACGAACACCCAGCCGTAAACCCTCATGAACTGGGTACAGGTTATGTATTTACAGCTTACCTTGGAGAGATCTCGTTACTTTGTAACTGTTACATGTGGCAGAATGTCTGTGTTAAATTAGATATTAAAATGTGTCTATATTAACTAAGATACTTATTTCAGAATTATTTTCTGGACTTCTACAAAAGTTTATTTTGAGCATGAGCATATGCATCACATACAACAAACTATGACCAAATGTTACCCCAGAGCTGGGAATACAGTTGGCTCTCTGGTACTTCACTTTGGTACTCAATTAAAGTACCAAGTCACTAATGCTCTAGTGTTAATGGACTCCCTAGTTGTTTACCGTGAAATAATAAATTTCAAACACGATCCATAAGCTTTGTGCGTGCATTTATAATTTTTCTTAAAACATTAGTTTTGTATAAAAGTTTAGCTTATTGGGTTGTGGGAGGAGGGGCAAGAGGGGAAGTTGTTGCCAAAATTTTGCTTTCTGTCATCACAGTCTTTACTGGCAAATAACTGATGACCAGTGTGTGTGACTTCACACACTGCAGCACGAAGTCTGCCAAGCAGCACCGTATTTACTTATGCCATGTAGACAAGACACATGCAAACAAGCACAGGTAATAAATATTTAGCATCCATGTCAAGTACCCAGCAGAAACACCCTGCTTCCCTGTGCATCCCAAGAGGTAGTGCTAGCATTCCTCACACATGCCAAAGGCTGTGGTCACATTCATCCTGAGCACAGTTCTGCCTCTGGAGTGACAGCTCTACATCCCCTCTCCATGCAAACTGACACGAATCCTATTTAGCTGTATTAAGATTAAATGAGCTGAGTTGGGAAGGAGCCAAATCCAGCCTCAGTCTAAAGCAGACAGACTGGACTGTGCATTTTACTAAAATAACTTCTGCAAAATTCCTCTTTTCCATTTACAATAAGGTGGCAGTCAACCCTACTGAACAGCAGATCAAATTTTTTAAAAAAGCTTATATTTACAAAATATTTACACAGAGTCTTGTCCATAAATCCCAGCCAGTAGGTCACATCTCAGAAGTCTTCACAGTTACTACTGTCTTTCCCCAGTGGAAGGTGGTTTACGCCATCCACCTTTCTTATTCACTGGCTAGTCAGCCAAGAAACAAAGAAAAATCACCATTTCTGAGAGAATACAAACATAGCTCTGCCAAGCAAAAGGATAAACACAGCTGTATTTTTTTAAGAGATTAAAGAGTTTTTATATACCTATCCATGGCTTCCAGTGTAACTTAGTCCTAAACCAGGATTTCAGATTATTCTAACCAGGATATTTCAAGAAAGCACTCTGTAATCAGCAAACAGCTAACAAAGCAGAAAGAGATCATTCACCCATAATCTTTTATATCCATACTTTGCAAATGATATATTTGCTTCCCCAGTTACAGAAGGGTCCTTTCAGTTAGGCATTATTATATGCAGCAATATATCACCTCCTACTGATGAAATAGAGCCAGGGAGACTGAAGAATTATAAGTTCTTAAAAGGATTGAGTACAGTTTGGTTTTGGCGTGTTTTTGTCTTTTGTTGAGTTGTTGGTTGGTGGTTTTGCGGGGTTTTTTGGCGGGGTTTTTTTGTTGGGTTTTTGGGGTTTTTTTTTGATGTTTACAGAAACTGCAATGTAAGTTACCCTAAACACTTAAAAAATAAAGAAAAAAGTTCAACTAACTTTGATATTATGGTGGTAAGGCATCAATTACTTATTACCACAATAATACGCTTGTTTGCTCTTATTTCACATTAAATTTATGTGAGCTAATACTCACATAAGTAGTCCACTGCATTTTAAGAAATATCGCCTCTACTGAAAACAGATAGTAACAACAATCTATTCTGATTGTGCTCTTCAAAGTTCAAAAGTGCGTCTGCTCCAACGAGTGCTCAAAGCTCTGCATTAGGCAGTTGGCTCCCCAAGGGAATTACCGTCTCTAACCGGCACAGTAGCAGCAGACTTTAAAATAAAACAAACAAAAAACCCACTAGAAGGTCGGAGGGGGAGGCGGTTAGGAGGTGGTGGTGTCAAGAGAAAGAAGGACGGACGAAAAAGACGGTTCAATGAAAAAAAAAAAGGCGCCAAAAATAAAACCAGATCTTCGATAATGACTGCTAAAGACCAGTGTGGAGAACTTTATTAAGAGTCCCTGGCATTTAGTTTTTAGATCGCGGAACAAGGTTTCTCCTATGTTTACAGACGCATACATGCTTCCTGTAGATAAATGCATAGGCCACAAGCATACTAAATGGCAGCCAGCGCAGTTGTATCATTTCTCGCTAAGCGGGAGTGTGATGAAAGCTCTTCTTTCGAGAGTTGCTTGGGGGCTCTGTGCGTGTCTAGCACGGAAGCGCTACACAAGACGGAGCAATCCACCGCCTAATCTCTGGAGCACAGCTTCCGCGTCTCCGTGCCCCCCTTCCCGGCGGCGGGACGGGAGGTGATCCTCCAGTCCACCCGAGGTGCCTCCGTCCTGCCCGCGGCCCTGCGCCCGCAGGCAGCCGCCCTGGCGCTCCCTCCCGCTCCGAGCAGCCGCTGATGTGGCTCCCGAGAGGGGTGCCCGCCGCTCCCTCCCGGCCCCGCGCACAACTTCCCAGGGCGCTCGAGTCGAAACGCCCCGTCCCGGGCAGCGGGGACCGGGACTCAGCCCTTCCAGCCGGATCAAAGCCCGCGCCGCGGCACCCGGAGGTGACCGCCCGGGCTCGAGCAGTGCCCTAACGCCCGGCACCGGGCGGGCGGGCCCCGGTGGGGCCCCCCGGAGCGCCTCCCTCCCGCCGCGCCCCACTCACCGGCTTCGGCATTTTGAGGGCTGCTGGTGCTTCTGCTACTCCCGAGACAAACGTTCATGCAGCGCCTGCCTCGCCTCTGCCGAGCGCCCCGTGCGGAGGAGGTGCAGGAGGAAGGNCCTCCCTGCGTGGCACCCTCCCCGCAGGGCCCCGACCCCCGCGGGGAGACCCCTGCCCTGCCCTGCCCTGCCCTGCCCGCACCNGAGCCGCTCCCGGCCACGGCGGCAGCGCAGCCCGCGAGTGCGGCGCCGGCCTCCCGGCGGCGGGTTAAGTACGGCAGGTGGGGCCCGGCGGTGACTCNTGCCGGGCTGCGCCGGGGCCAGCGAGCACGGCGCCGTCCGGGGCTAGCGCCGGGGTCGGCTCTTCCCGAGCCCATGGATGGCACGGGGGGAAGGCGTCCGCCACAGGGGAGACAGAGGACCCTGAGGAAGGGCTGTCGTACGTGGGCTCACCGAGTCCCCAACTGCTGCGGCCTCCATCGAGCCCGGGACACGGTGAATGAGTTCCAGCTTTCTCTAGTGATGGGCATCGGCGCTGGCTTATAATACTCTCACTGTGTTTCTTGAAGTGCAAGGTCGGAAAATATGATTACTTAACAAAATACAGGCTTGCTTTGTGTAGTAAAGCATATTTTCAGCAATGTCAGCAAAACAGAAAACTTTGAAAATCCATCTAAGCTCAGAAACTATAAAGCACAGAGTATACTTCAGTTGGTTCTGACTTTTCATAAAGCACAAAAAAGTTCATGCAAGTAGCCTACCAGTTGATAGGCATACACAGATGACAAAGTTTGTGTCTCTGCCCCTTGTTCCCTCTCCCTCCTCACCCATGAATGTAATACACTTCTGTGGATAGTGTCTGCCAGGAGCCGCTGGCCTCCCACTGCATCTCCTTGCTTGGCTGGTCACAAGAGCACATTGGTTTACATAGTCACGGGCAACGGCCTGTAGGACACAGCTCTTCCCCTGTGCCAGCAATGGCATGGAGCTGAGCTGTGAGTTTGAGGAAATTGTGCAGCCTGTACCAAAGCTGATGTCTGGACCAACCCACTTCAATCAGTGTCTGTTTAGCACAGGACATAGCACAGGAGCAGGGAAGCACAGGAGAACAGCAACCCACTGCATGGAACACAAATAGGGCAGGAGAGAGCCTGGGAAATACCAAGAGATGGTGACAAAAAGGATGGCCCAAACAATACAGGGCCTGCTTTGGCAGAGATCCAAATGGTGTCATCCCTCAGAGAGTCCACCAAGCAGCAATGGGTTGTGCCACATTAAAATAAAAGAATCATTACTGTGTCAGGTCTGTGAAAGAAAGGGGAGGGGAGCTGAGTTGAAGGCTGAGAGAATTCATGGTAATATTCCTTTCCTGTTGCATGATCCTTGGAGATTAGAGGGGGCTTTACCATCAAAACAGAGCCATGGGGGTGGCAGCTTGCAACAGCTTGGGAAGAAATACTCTAAGCTGAACAGCTTCCAAGAAAAGAGCCATGGGATCAAACATCCTTGGGAAACAGATATGGCCTCCATTTTCAGTTGAAACAATTCCACTGAGATTAACTTGGGTCAGGTTAATTTAACAAATTATGCTGACATTCACTTGGATCGGGTTAATTTAACAAAAATATGATTTGTGACAACACTTTCTATGCTCTTCTGTTAAGCAGTAAGTTTATGGTGGGATTCATGCCTTATTCAGTAGGATGACAGTAGAAATGAACCAGACCAAGTTATCAGTGTTTTCATTAGGCTGCCAAGCACAAGGAACAACAAATAAGAAATGCTGTAAGAACCCAGCTTCTGCAGCTCTCACTCAAAACCCTAAGTGACATTCTTCCATATTTTGGGGGGACAGACAAGGATGGAGATGAGGTATTTTCATGCCTTAAAATCCAGTCTTAAAATCCAGACTTTGTCTGTGACTGGGAAAAGAAAAGTCAAAACAAGCATGTGTGTCTGCATCCCCTTGTAACAAAGCACTGCATGGTTCTAACGGGAAGTCCATTTCCATTCTAGGAGATTTTCATTCCCCAAATCCTTTCCTGTCCATAGCTCAAGATGGGCTCAGAGACCATCACACTGAGGCTTCATGTTGAAGCAATTCCATGTCAGAGAGACGTCTCTTTTAATAGATCATATTTAGTCAGGTAGTATTTGTTTCCATATATTAGTTACATGTCCAAGCTTAAACCCCTGTTTTTGTTGGGGTTTTTTTGTTTTTGTTTTTTTTTTGTTTTTTTTTGTTTTTGTTTTTTTTTGTTTGTTTTGTTTTTGTTTTTTGTTTTTTTTTGTTTGTGTGTTTTTTTCCTTCTAACGCTTACCACTGCTTCCTAACCACACAGACCTAGGGGAAAAAGGAATTTAGGTGACTAATAATTAAGTATGGCAACATACAATCTCTAGGTTCCTGTTTGCCACAGCACATAACCTTGTGCCATTCTCCCACAGTCACCTGCAACACATGGGGAAAGGTAGGTACCTCAGTGGCATCCATAACTACCAGCTTGCCCAATACCACTCCACCCAAAACCAGCCACTGTGAACATACTGAGCTTTACACAGGAAGAATTGTCTTCCATGGAAGGAACCAGAACAATTGCCAGCTTGAAGTATGTGTCAGACACCCTTTGCCTCCTTCCTGGGCTTTTGCCTTGTGCTAGGTGTGTTTTCAAACGCTCTTGCCTGCAGAGCTCTGTACCTTATTGAACACTTGGCTAGGTAGGTGTCTTTGTGACAGTATGAAACTCTTGCATAGCTGGGCAACTCAGCTCCTCCTTTGTAGTTCTCTCCCAGCCTCCCCCCTAGAAGGATGGGAAGGTATATAATTCAAGCCCCTTCTTCCTTTTTATACAGGAGCATTCTCACCTTTTCCAGACACAAACCAGGTCCCCTCTGCTCCAGAGTGGGTGTAAAATCCCTCAGTTCTCTGTTTTTCCTGAGAGTGTCCTGAAAACTGCTATGTTGAATTTTGGGAGTATGGACATCATGTATAATAATAAGCATTGTCTAAGAACGCTTAGAGGCTGGATCCCCTTTGGAGTATGTGTGAGGGAATATTGGAGAAGGCATGAAATGGGCACAAAACAATCAACCCACATCAAGACATCCTGGGGCAGAAGTACAACTATAGAAAAAACAGATACAAATATACAATCTGGGGAAAAGTCCACATGAAAACTCCATGGAATTATGTGGCTTCTCGATTTAGGCATTAGCAAAGCAAGAGAGAGCTTTTATGGCCACTCTAACCACATCATCTTCAGTCAGACCTCACAGTTAAGCATAAGACCCAAATCAAAATGAAGACTTTAAGTTACAGGATTAAGATCTGCTCTAATCCAGCACTTACTCTTAACCTGCTTTATTAAGAGGATAGCATTACTAACCATTTACAGGAATTAAGAAGGCAGAGGAGGTGATGAAAGATTCCCGATTGCTCAGCAGGTCAGTAGCAGAACCCAGTTTCTGTCTTCTTCCCTGTAACAGTTCCTGTGACTTACTGACCCCTAACCAAACTGTGACATCCTCATCAAGCCTGCCTTCCCTGTTTTAGAGAGAAGACCCATTTAATTTTCCTTTAATCTGCAATAACATTTAAACTTGATGTGGGTCATTTACGAATTCCAAGTACTTGCCTGAGTTTGCTCAAGCAAGTCCTACCGCTATAAAGTGGCTTTTGCTTAACAGGCTTTGTGCCAGTCAATTTTTAGTCAACATAAAACTTCCTAAGCCAGCTCATCCTGGAACTGGGAAACATGGAATCTTGTGCCCTAAATCCATCATTCTTGGTTGCTCATGCAGAACAGATAGACCTAAACTCCCTGTTTCTTCAATAGAAAGCTTCATCCAGGTTAGGCAAGGCATAGCTGGAAGAGTTTTGCAGCATCTCTACTGGTTTGTTTGAAGATTTACTCCAGGGATTTTTTACTAAGGACAATCTATAGTAGCTAACTCTGTCCTCCTGACAACTCATAGACTGTGCATTTAGTATAGCAGCTCAAAGAAAGAACATTCATTAGAGTAATTAATGGAAAGGATGCCATGTTCTGAGACATGTCTAGAATGAAGGAGATTTGCTGTCATCTAGGACAGTCAAGAGTCTTTGATTGTCTTTGTCAACTGGAAGAGTTGTAAAAGGAAAAAGAACCATATGGTATTACTGACAATGGTTTCTTTTTCATTGTGCATAACTGAATAAGCAGCATTTCTTTAACACTGCACTTTCTGAAATTTTGGCATTATAATTCCTGAAATGCCAGACTTCAGGAAGAAGAGAGAGCTTTTATGGCCACCCTAACCACACAATCTTCAGTCAGACCTCACAATTAAGTATAAGACCCAAATAAAAATGAAGCCTTTAAGTTACAGGATTAAGAAGTCATTCAGGAAGAATGACCAAGGACCTCGCAAGTTATAGTTCTGTCTGCACTGAGAGCTACTTCCCCACTACCCACACTGAGCTTACTGACGGATTGAGGTCACAGTGGACCAGCATCTATTGGCAAAGCACTCTTGAGACATTCTCTGGGTTTCTTAGGAAGGGGACAAACAGCAAAAAAGAGCACAAGGTTTGTGCCTCATTTTTGCATTTTGTTCCTACTAGGCTGCTGCTGCCAAGCGCAGTTGTTTGTTGTTCCTACATGAAAAGCTGCTGTTGCCAGGTTCAGTTGTTTTGCTGTATTTTTTTTTCAGTAAGCATAGAATGGGTTTTTTTTCCTGTACTAACAAGAGGTTAGGTGCATTCAGGCCTGGAAATAAACCTCATTAAATGATCCTGTGGTTACATGCTGAGAGATCCTTATTTTCACAACCATTTTGTCTTCCAGTAGCACCCCCAAGTAGTTCTTGGGATTATCTGACTCTCTGATTGACCATCATGGAGCCCTATGAAGACATGGTAGATTATGAAGAAAAGTATATATGATGAAGTTTATGAAGGATTATTTTAAAATATTGTAAGAAAGAAAAATAAGCAGACAATACTTCATGCTTTTATCTGCTTTGTTCTTACCCATCATAAAAGGAGAAAAGATCTTAAAGGAAGATTATGAGAATATTTCTTCTCAGCAATTTTTGAGAAGTCCCAGTTTGCTTTCAGTTCCCATGAGAGTTGTCTTAGTAACTTAGTAACTCTAGTAACACATTCTTCTTCCACAGGAAACTTCCACAGGGAATGATGCAAAGTGTGCAATAAAATCTTATTTTCAACTGAAAAAAACCATAATTTGCCATTTACATTTTGTGTACACTAAGACTGAGAAACGATTTACAATGGATGGGGAAGGCAAGACTTAGTGGTAGGTAAAATACAGATAAAATATTACTCACAGTAAAGGCAAGTTTAAACATGAATGTGACCTGGGAAGCAAATTTTATGGTAATCATCCTTGTAACTGAAATCCCCAATGAATTATTGATTTACCAACAAATAAACAAATAGAAAAAGCACTGAGAATTTTCTGAATCTATTTAATGAGAACAATCATGTCACAAACCATTGTTTAAAAATGTGTGAAGTGATGAATGACATGACATACTGAATCTGTAGAGATTATACCACATGTGTAAATCCAACCATGTTTGTCCAAGGCTCAAAGCAAATGGAAACTAGGGCAAATGCAGCCTTTACGTCTTAGAGTGAAATTATGATCTTAATGCTCATGATAAGAAAGGAAAGAGGAAGGGAGTTCCCCTGGTTAAGTAATCTCTATTTCACCTTGATATCTTCCTTTGTGCTTTCTATTTGAAATCTGATTAAAAGCAGAGCTGAGTGCAGTAGCAAATACCCCCTGCACATATGAGCACTTTCTATGGGACCAGCTCTGTTTTGCTGGTGGTGATCTTTGTGGGGTTTTTATTTGTTTGGTTTTGGTTTTTAAGATCAAAGTAGAGATGTGTTAAGATGGTACTGACAAAAACTGCATGTCAAATAACATTAACTAACTTAGTTCATGTGCTTCGTAGACAGAGCACAGATATGTGTTTAGAGCAAGATGAGAGTGGAGGCAAAACAAATGCCCATGGGCTGATAGAAAGAAAAATAGTTCATAATCTATGTACAGTTGTTTTTTTTACTCCAAAACAATTGTTTTATAGTTACATACACTGCTGACATTTGCATTGCTCTGACTGTGGGAATGAGGCTGTAAGAGTTCAAAACCACAAGTAATAAGCTATTTCAGTTTAACTAAGGGTGCCCAAACTCAGAATTTCAGGGCTAGGAGTGCAAAGTTCAATGTACAATTAATAGACAGTGTACCTTTTCCTGTGATATGATACTGACTCACACCTTTTAAGATCAGTTTTAAGATCACATTGTTTGACTTTCAACATAAACTAAGCTCTTGAGTTTCACCTGGTGATTCTCAAATCCAGTGTGTAACATTAGAAAGGCCTCAAACCCCAGTCTCCAGACTGAATGGCAGTGATTCTACCTCCTGACCAGTTCTCTCCAGAGCCAAGTGCTCCTTCAGTGTAAGCTGTGAAAGTTGTTTGCATTGACTGGTACTTGTATTTCTCATTCAATTTCAGAAGCTGCATTATCTACAATGCAATTCACAGTTAAATACTCAGCCAAAAAGAAGACACCTTGCCTTGGCTAAGTCAGTAATATAAGATGGGCATTACTGTGCAGTTTGGTGCCAGACCATTTCTTCATATTTTTCTCTAATTGAAACAGAAAAAAATTCCTTGATGCAGAGGTTACTAGGTAAGGTTCAGAAGTCCCAAATATCATTCTAGCCAATTTGGCCACTCAGGACTATCTCTTTCAGATGTCTTCTCATATTTTTGCCCAGCCTGATTTAAGTGCTCTATGCAACCAGGCCCTCCCCCTTTGAACATTAGAGATCAGGTTTATTTTGTAGTGTAACACTAGTTAACCATAAAGACTGTGTCTAATAGTGAGAGAAACAAAAAAATGCAATACTGGGGATGCAGTTTATTACTGGTCCATACATTATCTCTCCTACTCTGCATCACTTGCATCTGCTGCAAACATGAACATTTCCAAGTGCCCTTAGGAGCTGAAGTTATTTGTGCTCCCCTCAGACCATAGCTGCCCAACAGCAGTGCCGGCTGCACAAGGAGCTCTCAGCACTGAACAAGGAGAGAATATACTAATGGAGATTCTTCACACAGATAAAGGAGTTTTGACCTTAATGCATCACAAGCAAGACACCAAGCTGGAGTCTGAAGTACAGGTATCCGCCTGTCTCTTGGGAAATCCTCTGTTTGCTCTGTGATAACAACAATGCTGAAAACAGGCGGGCACTGATGAAGACGTAAGACCAAGTACAAGGGAGGTACAAGCAGGGTGACATTTCTAAACAAAGCAGCACACTGCCTACTTTCACCAGACCTGAATTTTAACTCTGATAGTTTGCAAGGGCTTACCTGGAACTGTACCGCAATTAAATATTCATTCATGAGAAAAAAAAAATTGCGTTTCATAGCAAACAGCTCATATACAATTTACAAATGGCTACATTTATCCTTAATTGGTTTTCAACAACCCTGCTAAACACTGAGGGCAAACTAAATTCATTTTATGTCAAGGCTGCAGATACACAGTCACCTTATCTAATCAGCCCCAGCTGCCTTAAAGGCAGTAACTCAGAAACAAAGAGGCTACCAAACCAAATAACTTCTGTGAGGCCTTGCTGGAGGAGAAGGGGATCAGGTTGATTACTGTTCACCTGCCACACTGAGGCATGCAGGTAGCCTGAAACAAAGGGAGTTTTCAGTGCTTCCCAATGACACACCTACCCAGTGAAGTAATTACCTCTGACGCATGACACAAAAGATAAACACCCAGTCTTGTAGCATGTTGGCTAGCAACTCACCAAAACACTTTGGAAAATATCAGTATGTCACCTTTAAAATACTGGGTGAATTTTACCTGTTCACAGCAGGTTACTCAGGACCTGAGTATTAACTGAGTAGCACTCAAGCCTTCAAAATAAAGTTGACATGCTGCCTCAGATGTAACTAGGATTTCACACAGACTTGATTTTCTCCTAGGATGAACACAGCTTAGCCGTTCATTTATGTAATCAGCTCGTTATCTTTTACAGGTGGCATGATGAATTCTTTGGTCTCTTTTATTAAAAGACAAATGTCAAGATGAGAGGGGAAAATCTGTCATATGTAATCTTATGAACACCTTCTGTGCCATGGTTTCATTTGTGTGATGTCTCAGCAATCGCTAGCAACACTTTTGGAGCCAGATTCATTGGTGCATTGCTCTGTTTTCCCCTTCAAGCACTTCCAGTGTGGGAGGAGAAGGGTGAGGTGCTGCTGGACTCCAGAAGTAGGGTGTTGTGTCCTTCCACCTGGTATCAGTTGAGGGTGAGGACCAGGTGACTCCAGAGCTGGTGCTTCATGAGCTAATTGTTCAGTATGTTTAATTATCTTGGAACAGTAAAAACATTGTCATTGCAGCAATCAGAAATGGAGTTTCTGTATCCAAGAGGTTTGTCTGGTTTTCCTAGCCATGCCATTTGGCCTTACGGACTTTGCTTTGGGTAATTTAGTACAAGCATATATCCTTTAGAAACCTTCAAAGTTGTGCCTTGGATCATCTCCAAAGCCAGGCTCAGTTTGTTCCTGAGCGAGACCAGAAGCACAAGAGCTGGGAACACCTTGTAGTCCTGGGTGAACCATATTGTCCCTAAGGCATGCTACGCTGTTACGTGCAGCACTTTCCTGTGAGAAAGTGGGTTGCCCTTTGTTGTTCTCCCTGGCTGTGTCCTGCCTGCCATGGCAGATGTAGAGGGAGGGGGAAGCACAGTATCAACCGTGGGTGTATTTTGCACAGTTCTAATGTAGGGCCATTGCTGTAAGCACTTGGGATGCTCTCACAGTAAGGGCCATGCCAGGTAACATGGTCTGTTTCTGATGCAGCGTGTTGAAGTGCCCAGGACAGACTCACTTCAGAGTGTCTGAGTGCTCTGGTCCCAGGGATGCAAATGGCTTCTTGCCTGCCACTCATAGGGAATGTGGTCTTTGAGACCTGTTTGCAAAAGCCTGCAAGAAGGGCTCAGCTGTCTCCATGTCTACAAGGCAGTCCAGACCTGCAGGGTGCTTTCCCTACCCAGCCCTCCATGGCTGCTCTGCCAGGCAGGACAGCAGCACAGAACGGGAAAACTGAGAGTCCTGGCCACTGGACTGGGACTGGGATGGGAAAACTGGGAGTCCTGGCTTCCTTTTACCTGTCTGACATGGTGGAAAACACCGAAAGGGCCTTAGCAATGGCAGCAAAACAGGGTGTGCATGAACAGCTGATTCACAGGGTGGAGTAACAGCTGGACGCACTGGCAAAGCAAGACACTGGTCTCACAGGCGGGGACTCTCTGCAGAGAAGATGTGCCTGGGAGGGTTCAGGGTCATCCTGGAGAACTGCACCTAAGGTGCTCCCAGAAAGCCACATGGACAGAACCAATGAAAGCACTTCACATACTTTATTTCATTCCCACTACAATCATCTCTAGCAACACACCATTTTTTCCATTTGTGTTCAAAGTGATGGGAACTCTCCTGATCCCTGTAGGAGGCTGTTCTTTAAGCAAGCAGTGTAAGAGCAAGGAATAATTTTCTAATGTACTATCTTTTCAGATATCTAAATGTGCTCCTTCCCTACATTCCTCTCAATGCTCTCCACCCCTGTCACCTGAAATAACTGCTCACTCATCACTTAAGTTTAGCCATGCTGTGCTGTACAAATCCAGAGAAGATAAGAAACAATATTCTGTAGATAACAGCACAGAGTATTGCACAATGTTCTTTCTTGTCTCAGAGTTCAGTCTGCTCCCTTAATTAAAAAAAAAAAAAGGAATGTTAAAACAAAAAATCCAACCCCTCTTTACAGAAATTGCCTTAAAATGCAGCATGCAATATAGTTAGTGCAGTGCTAAGGACTTTTGAAATAGTGGTGTTGTTTCAAGTAAGATCATGGCCACCATTTTCCCCATGGTTTCCAATGTGTAGTATTTGAAACTATCTCCTTTTCAAGTAGCAATTAAGTATTGTGTTTCAAATGCCACCACACAGCACTGGTGAGTAAATAATGGCTTAAATAAGAAGTAAAAAAAAAAAAAAGGTTTGTTTGCTTTTGCAGGTGTTAAATTTCAGCAGGACAATCTAACTCAAACAAAGTCCTAAACAAAAGTTACTGGAATTCCTGACTGACAACCTGAGTTTCATGTTAGACAAGGTAGATAATCAAAATAATCTCTGCTGGCTCTAAAATCTCTAACCACTGATTCTTACTGTGTCTGTAAATTTCTGAGACTGAGTTTTTAACTTCAGTTAAAACAATTTTGTTTAAATTGCTCTTGCATGGGAAAATGATTGAAGAAACTTCATAGTGTTAAAAGATTTATTTTGTAATGAGTACCCTCAAAAAAATTCAAGCAGTAAAACTCACACTGAGAACTACATTGCAGGATTTAAATGTTTAAGTTGTTTTTTTCTTCTTCTGGTAACTTGCTTATTTCTCCCTTGAGAAGAAATACAATGTTACATATCCAGTACCCAGATGGATTCAAACTTATATTCTGTAAGCTATCTCAGAACATTAGGAAAAAGGTAATCGAGTACTTTTTAGACAAAGTAATTAATTCTGTGTAACCCAATTACAGTAAACTCAGCTGCAGTGAAACCCTGTCTGAAGAGAAGACAATGAAAGCTGGAGGTTGTTTCAATGCAAGCTAGTGATGCTTGTAAGCAAGCCCCTTCCCACAGCAATCCTGTCAGAGCCCTTCACAGTCAAGACAGTGGGACCAGCCCTGTAAACGAGAGGTTTAGTGGAGAAAATTCCATGACTTCACTATGACAGGCTTCCATGGTAATTCTTAACTGGTTACTTTAGATTAGCCTCTCAGCCAACCCTTGTTAATGTGAAATGATAACCTTGAACTGTGATCATAGTTTAAGTATAATCCAAAGACCTGCATGAAGTGCACAGGGACAAAGTCAGAAATTATTTTGCATGTTTGCGAGGTCAGAATCAGGCTGGTTCTGACAACCTGATCACAGGGTCACAGCAATCCAGCTGTTTTTGGGCCTTATCAAATACCAGATTAAGAGTCTGTGGGTGTGCCAGTCGTCTGAAAACAGATCTTACCAGCCTGATTCTGCTACTTTTAGCCATGGTGTTATTACCTGATTTCTTGTGCGATCTTATTTAAACACGAGTAGAGGTGGAAGAGGTGAGTTCTACGTTTCTTAGAAAACTTGAGATGACATGAATGGAACAAATTAGTGGTTCAGCAATTATAAAAATCTGAGGTAACCAGGGAAAACTGAAGTGGTCCTGGTCAGTACAGTCTCCCTGTTTATTTTCAACTCAAACTAAATGCCTATGCCTGTTGTTTGTCCTAGATAGAGACAGAAGAGAAATTATTTAAACTAATAGATTCTTTTTAATCTGATCTATAATGTAATGATTCTCAGGCTGGCTCCAGGTGTTCTGGGCTAGAAACAGGCTGCTGTGGGTTGTGCCAGGGCCTTCACTGGAGCATGCGTACCGGGCAGGACATGCAGGGCGGAAAGGGCCTGCTACAGCAGTCAGTAAACTTTATATTATTCTAGAAGTATAACAAGTTGGTTTAACTATTCTTTATGTCTTTTTTTTTTCATTAATCATTAATATTCAGTTAATACAGCAGTGAGCAGAATGTACCCACAGGTCTATCCATAAAGGAAGTACTTTACTGCCTGCTTTACAACAGTGTTGTGTAAACACTTCAGTTGCATTGAGTACTGCATTTCTGTGGGAGTAGTGGCACATTCAGGTGAGCAAACACAACACTTTAGAGAACACCAAGCACTTCTGGTCCAGCCTCAGACTACGCTGCAATCAGCCTGTAACAGTGTAAAAATAAATCCATGTTGCTAATGAAAAAGACTGAGGAAGTGAAAATTATCTCAGCTCTTTAAAAATCAATGTTTGTGTTAGTTCCACAGCACTTCTTGCTCTGTGCAGCTTCCATATAGCATTAGAGAGACCCTGGTCTTACTCCAAATGCTCACTCATGGGTTTCATTCAGTCAGGGTCAGGCCCAGGATGGGTACCTGAACTGAAACAGTAAGAAAGAAGTCCTAGGGACTGTCAGTTGCTTCCCAGCATCAGGGTGGTTTCTTACAAATGCCTTAAAATACTCTTCAAAGTTAGAAGTATTCATAAATAAATAAATAATTCTACAACCCCCGTCTTGTCCTGTTACAACTGTCTGTATGAGAAACAGATCTGGATTCCTCTATTCTTGATCCCTCAAACCACATATCAGGTTTCAAATGTCATTATTCAATTGTTGCTTTCTTGACAGACGTAACACTGTTTCTCACAGTGCATTTTCACTGCTGAACAGTGAATGGAACTGACCCAGATGAAGCCTGGGATCTGCAAGACCCTCCTCTGATTTCCAGCATTCCCATGGCCTAAGCTGTATATCTAAACTGTTTCTGGGACCCAGTGGCAAGACATGTTGTACCTCATTGTGAGGCTACTGACTTCAGCCTTGCTGGCATTCTCCAGGATTCAGTGAAATTACAATTCTTTAACCCCATGCATGTCCTTTAAAAGTGTTGCTGAAGTGGAGCCTGAATAAAGCCCGGGCCCAGCAGGCATTCCTGTACATACTCAAGGATAATAGTTGACTAATGAGTTCAGGGAGAGCTGATGGACAACTTACAGTGACTGTGATCCTCAGAACAGCTAATTTACATCCTTAACATTTTTAGAATTTCAGTATGGTGTCTGTGCATCAGAAGTCACCGTGGCATACATACTGCCCTGTTTTCTTGCAGACATAGGAGCTTCGAATTCTTACTCTCAACCCTCCTACATTCCAATGCAATTCCTTTCCTTAATGAGCATGCACCCAAAATGACCTCGTGTTCCCTTCTGCAAAATGGTGCACTGTTTCCCTGAATGCTGGAGCTCACATTTTCATTGCAAAAGTTGCAATTATTTTTCTGTGCAGCATGATTTGCAACAACACTGGCTTTGCAAAGATATTTTCAGCCTCTCATTAGGCTGACAAGAATTTGGTCAGCCTGGTAAGAAATCTTTTGCATATGGCAAATTAATTTTATTTAAGCACCCCTTTACATTAGTCTTTTAAAAAAGAGTCCTCTGAATGCAAAAGTACATACTACTTCTCAGTATGCCCTTCTCTGTGCATTACAAATTGTTTACTAATGAGGCAGGTAGAATCTGATCTCATGCAATTGATTGTGACATTGTGTTAACCACTGTAATATAAAATTAGCTCCTTTTGTGAAAATAACATCATTCCCAAACTTCCCTTCCTCACATTCTATTCCTTACTGGTTTCAGTTCATGCTTAATCATTCTGAAGTCTTGGAAAACTCTGAGCCATGCACCTGCTGACCAAGGCAATGGGCAAGGCAGAAACTGGATCAATCTAATCATTAAGCACCACTCAGTCTTTTCCCACCCCCCAGCAGATGAGATTCAGTGAGCACAAAACCTCATTGACATTCCCTGATGATGTCTCTGATTTGTGGTGGCAAAACTCCTTGTCCCAGTAACCTACAATTACTACATTTAAGTGATAAAACCCACACAAATCAACATCTCCACTAAAAATGCAGTTTCACTATTTTAATGTTGTGGAACTACTTGCATTTTACTTTTGGCACAGATTCTGATTTAATACCCAGTTAAGTCAGTGAGAGCTTAGAGAAGCCTTCCCTTTGCTTCAGTGATAGGGGATAAGCCCAGCAGTCACGGTTTATTCTTCAAATATTAGCAGAAATGCTCTGCTTATCAGGCAGTTGATACTGTTAGCTCAAAGGCAATAAAATCTTTGCATCCAAACAAAAGCTTAGTTGACAGATGGATTTATAAGTCGATAATACAGTCTTGAATTTCTTCTAAAATTTTGTTAAATTGAAGCATTTGGAAAGTGTGGATCTTTCAAAAACACTCCCTTGAGGAACAATACTGAAATTGTGATGCCAGTGAACCCTGACTTCCCAGACATTGTAAACTGTCTTTAAATTAAGACTATTATAAAACTGGAATCCAGTTTTATTTTTGTTTGGATAAAACAACTGAAGACACATGGACAAGGACAGACAACCAGATATCAGGCAGATCTAAACTTGTGAACTTAACTTTCTGCTCCCTTCTAAACTTTTTCCCCAGTAAAGGCAATTTAGCAGTGGGCTCTATAAAAGATTCCATGAACCTTTATGCACTGAGGGTATGTCCTCAAGCACAGTGAAATTCTCAGAAAGACTCTTATAGGTTACAATGGACTTATAATCAGGTTCTGAATGGGAGCATCAAGAGATTCCCAAATTTCATCTTCTAGATATGATCAACAGTGGTGGAAGTGCCCAGCTTTGTGAAATGTGTAGTTTTAAATTAAGCTGTTGTATATGGCTCAATAGTGGTCCCGATGTGACAGCTTGGGAACCCTGATAGAACAGTACATGTTAATTCCTGAGTGAACAGCTTTTTGGAAGTAGATTTTCTTTTAATGAATTAATGAGCAGCAGCTGTTGGGAGGAATGCATTTCTCTTTATCAATGCTTCATATGCAGAATAAACACATGTAACTTGTGCCGGTACAAGAACGATACGCTTCTAAATATATGAACAGGATTGTTCTTTAGACATTACAAAGCACTTCCAGGCAGACAGTAGCATAATCTTTAGTTTAAACAATTCAGTACTTCTGGAAATAACTTTAAAGCCATAGCATAAAAAGATTCTGAAATCCTACAACAAGAGACGGACAAACAGAAACAGCTTCTGCAAAATTTAGGTGTCGTACTCCACTTGTCAGAAGTGTAGTCTAAGTCATGAAATGGTGTGAACTAAACCATTCAAAGTGCAACTAATTGATATTTTACTATAGCTGCTTGCAGAGAAGAAATGTAAAATGTCCTTCCCTGTCTGTGTGCTTAGCATGTGATAGACCTAAGGATTAGATGACCTGGCAGATACTGCCCAGGAGTCTTTTGGCTCCGGCTCCAGATTAACACAGATCTTGCCTGCGCAGACAAAATCCTGTGGGCGATGAACAGCTTACACAAATGACTATTTCAGAGCCATGCCAATATGTTGTTGCTTTTCCAACCTGTATTGCTCCCAGAAAATGCTGAGAGCACCTTTTCTACTGGCTGTAGAAAACTGGGGATTTTGGGCCCCCAGCTCCATGTGGCTTGATTTCTACATTCTCCTGAGAGTTACATCCAAGAACTTCAGGGATGATGACTCCTGTAAGACTTAAGGAAGGCAATTTGAACAGCTTTTACAGTCCCATGCTACATTTGCCAAGCAAATAATTGCACCCTTCTTGAAGTGCTGCCTTAGCAGAACAGAGTTTGGTGAACTGGAGAAACTTCCACACTCATGAAACAACACTGGGCAATTGGATCTTGACACTACTTACCGTGGAGCTCTTTGACCACATGGAACAGCAGTCTGCTCTTTCACCTTTCCCGGTGGAGTTTTCTGACCCTCCTCTCAGGTGTTCATCGATGTACCCACTAGGCCTACTGGAGACTTGAGGGACTGCAGCTGCCAAAAAATGCATATCCCACCCATCATCACACACTGTCTCTATAAAAGAAGCATGAAAGTTACACATGGCTTTTATGGGTGAGGTGTTCTGGAGGCTATTTTTGAGTAGCACTGATTTGAATGGCACCTGGTAACATTGAGCCCATTTGTTAAATGTTTACAAAGCACTCTTGCTATATGAAAAAAAAATCTCATCTCCAGTGACCTGAGCCCTCGGACACTGTGCCACCCTGTCATGGAGGACTGGGGATGTGAGGATTCTCCTATCTGAAGCCCCAAATCACCAAAGCTGAATTAAGGTATTTTAAGGTCCAGAAAAGGGCAGTGAACCTGGTGAAGGGTCTGCAACTCAAGTCCTCAGCAACAGCTGAGGGAGCTGGGGTTGTTTAGCTTGGAGAAGATGAGGCTCAGGGGAGACCTTGTCACTCTCTACAACTCCCTGAAAGGAGGGTATAGCCAGGTGAGGGTTGCGCTCTTCTCCCAGACAACTAGTGACAGGACAAGAGAACATTGTCCTAAATTGTGCTGGAGGAGGTTTAGGGTGGCCATTAGGAGGAATTTCTTCACAGAAGGGGTGATTAGACATTGAAATGGGCTGCCCAGGGAGGTTGGTGGAGTCACCATCCCTGAAGGTGTTTAAGAAAAGGCTGGATGTGGCACTCAGTGCCACGGTCTGACAAGGTGATATTAGGTCACAGGCTGGACTCCATGATGGCAGCGGTCTTTTCCAACCCGCTGATCCTTGGAAGGTAGTCTGTACACCTACAGACGGAACTAACACCTACAGCCAGGACTAACCTGGCTGCTCCCTGCAGGTTCCTTTCGCTGGTGCCACAGCACACTAACAGCCAGACCAACACCTAAGGCAGCTGTGCCTGCTGTCACTGCTGCCTCGCACCCACCATCCACCAGGCTCATACCTGAGCCCAGCTGCGCCTGCCAGCTTTCATCCCTGCGCTGCCCCACAGACAAGTGACTGACGATGTTCTCCCCCTCTGTAGGTCTGGCTAAGGATGAACGGCCTGAGACACGCCGCTGACTGCCCGCCTGCACGCCCTTGCCAATCCCACCCTCGGGCGCCGTTCCCCTCCCCAGCAGCAAGGGGCGGGCGCGCCATCCCGAGCGGGCGGCGGAGGGGCTCGGGGGCGGCCGGCTGGGCGCGGTCCCGGCCCGCGGGAGAAGCTCCGGGCCGGGGTGTGGCACCCTCGGGGCCCTTGGTGCCTGGCTTTGTCAGTTAGTCCTCCCTCAAGGACTCGGAGACTCTTCCTGAAAGTCTTAGCTCATTCCTCCCTTCAAAGCGTGCGCTCCACCTTCCTCTACAGTAACCGAGGGGAGCCGGTGCCACGCCATCGTGAAAAACCCAAACCTGTCCTGGCAGCCGTGTCGTGTGTGTGCTTTTAAAACAGCATCTGTTCGAGACCTGAGACTGCCCGTTCCCAGTGAAGGAAGTGGGCTGATAAAGCTTATCGCCTTGGCCCGAGCTCTCCCATGTCTCCTGCATTAGTCTGAGCCGTGGTGCCAGGGGAGGAGGTTGCAGAGATAGTGCAGGGCCAGGCCCTTTAGGGGTAGGATGCTGCTGGGAGAACACAGCCCCGCCCTGCCTGGGGCTCACGGGTCGGGCTTCCCCATCCTATACAGACATGAACCCGTATCCACCAATGGAGAAAGCTACGGTGGGATTTTCTTTTTGCTCCCTTTCCAGCTAGGGAAGGTGGGGATGCATCACAAGGAGGTGAGGAGAACTCTGAAAACTGACATGACTCAAAATGAAAGCAATCAGTCTCCTATTTGAAGATGCGGGCCTTTTTAAAAAATATATGATAAGGAAAGTGTTAAAAATACAGCAAGTTCCTGACTATACTCAAGATTGTATGGGCTTTAAGTGCAGTGGATCCCTTCAAAGATGTGTTCCTACTTGCTTAAGCTGTGCTGGTTTTGTGGAAATGCTGCCAACACGTGTTCTCAGTCTGCACGGTGCAAATGCACCTGTTCTCACCCTACTACTTGCACATAGTCCTTTACTACTCTCTGATAAGGTATCTGCTATAGGATCACAAGGTTTGGGATTTTGTGGGTGTTTGAGTGGTTTTTTGATGTTCTTTTCAGTGACTTTTTTGCCTTTTTTTTTTTGGTGAGACCTTGGTAAAATAATAAAGAATATGCATTTGCTATTGGGGAAGATACCTTGCAGAGTATCTTATGAGATATATATGTATATATATATGCTTTCATAAAGCTGAATTCTCTAAATAGGAAGTTTATTCTCTTTTTTTGGTTGCCACTGGATTCAAGGAGAGGTATTTACTGAAATGCTTAGCATAACAGATGGGGAGAAGAGCGTCATCAAATGAAATTATGGGGTGGCAAGTTCAAAGAAGGTACCTCTTCAAATCTTGGAACTCACTGCTACAGGATGTCAGGAAGCAGTTCAAAAAGCAATTAAGCATGATCATGGAAGAAAAATCTTTGCAGGGATGTTCAACAAAAACACCTCTGCTTCAGGAACTCTTTGAGGTGCAAATCCGCATCCTGCGGAAGCATTTTGGGGAGCAGCCTCTCCTGTGCTTATGCTGTCATTAGGCAATTACCGTTGGCTGCTCTGAAGATAGTCCTGGACTGAACCTGAAATGCTGCTGTTCTGACCCAGCACAATCATCCCTACATCTAACTGTTATTTCATTCAACAAGCCCATTCAACGGGCTTTTCCAAAATCTTTATTAAATCATAGACAAGAGTTCTTGCGATAAATCTTTGTGGCACAGAAATGCTCTTTCTTTAAGCTCTGTATCTCTCTTGTTTTTTCCTGCCTGTTACTTTGGCTGAGGGATGGAAGGTTGCTTTGCTCTGTGTTTGTATAATACCACATTATCGAGCTGAGCGCCAGTCTGTGCCTGTATTTCCTAGTTAATTATTTGATATAAATAAATATTAATAATCTGTATTTCTGAAAGTTGCCACAAGCCAAAAGTTTTGCTGCTTGTTTCAACACTTGAAGTGTCTTGGGGTGATTTTATGATAATACTGTATTTCCCTATCATCAGCTTTATGCCCAGAAATGGGGGCTTTCTCCACAACAAGGAGGTTTAATATATAACATTATTCTTTTTTTTCCTGTGCCTCTTGGCACTTTATTTGTTAAATAAATATTTTTTTTTCACTTTCCTCCAAAAAATTCCTTTTGTATTGGTGGGGGACGGAGTGCTGAAACCTGTGTTCTGTGGAGGAGATGTTCCTTCCAGAGCATTTCCCCCCTAAACTTGTCTCTAACCGTGACACGAAGTAAGAAACTGTGGAGCTCCAGTCCTCATTTTCTGGCAGAATGAGACAGATGGGCCGTTTGAGAAAGTGATTAAAATACCAGCAATACCTGCCTAAACAGTTACAAATTCCACACTCCGCATCTGCTTGTGTTTATTATCTAGGGCACGGGACCAGACCTTGTGAACCTGCTGACACTGAAGGGTGAGAGCAAGGACGAGGTGCCAGCGTAGCAGAACTGGCATAGGAGGCTGAGTGGTGCCACCCCCAGCTCTGCCCTGAGCTGCCCAAGGCTGGCTAAGTGCCCACGGGGAGCTCCTGTTCCAGCCTTGCTGCTGGGAGGAGATGGGTTGCCACATACACTTTCTGTCGAAGAGTCAGTTGGGCATTGTTTGCGGGTTTGTTTTTTGTTTTTTTTTTTTTTCCCCAAAAACAAGACAGATTTTAGTGCTCAGGAGTGGAAGTGCCCTGAGATCACACGGAGAAAAGGAGCACAATCATCCTGTTGTATTGAACAATATTCAGCACAGGTCTTCTGAAAAAGATTCCTTTCCTGTCAAGGCTGGTGAACCACTAGAGACTCTCATGGGCTTTTTTAAACATAGTGGAAATTCAGTGTATCAGTCATAAGGCAGGGGGCAATAACCTGAGGGAAGGCCATTTCCCTAAGGAGAAGTGGATGTGGATAATCCAGCAAAAGCCTAATGGTAGAGCTGTTGTTCTTCCTGTTTGTCTCAGCTGTGTTCCCATTGCTCTGCTGGTTTTTGGGGGGATCAGAGAGAGGCTGCATACATACAGAATGGGAGACAGCAGTTACTTACAGGGATTGACCGTGGAAGCCCATCCTGCTGCAAAGTCATGGTTCTTTTACATGGCTGCCATCTCTGTTGCTGATAACCACACAGATTGTGGCTTTATCAGCCCCTCAGAGGTAGCTGTTTCATGAGGATGAGTAGTTCTTCAACTTCAGCTGCTTAAACATGAAACTACCTTGGGCTTGGATGCTTTGTATAGCCCTTTTCCCCAGAAGTGAACTAGCACATGCTGTAGATGAAGATAGTGAAACTGAATTTACTCTTTAGTTGGAGGGCACAGGCCTGGAAGGGGTGGAATAGGTCAGTGAGCTCAGTCCCATAGAACCAGCAGCAGGGATTGGGCTTCAGCCCCAAAGAAAGGGCTGGAGAACAATTATTCCACCTGCCCCACACTCAACACACATTTATACCACATTGGCTGCATAGACGCCTTCTCTACTTCCGAGTAACTTTTTAATGAACCTCAGACTGCTAGCAGGTGTCCAAAAGTCCCAAGTCTGAAGTCACATAGGAAGAATGAAGAAGTCGGGGTGCTGGCATGGTGTCCCTGTGGTTGACAGGTTTTCCAGTCTCAAGTCCCACGCTGCTGTGGCACCTATTAAGCTCATGCAAAGTTCTCAGAGTAATAGGGAAGAGCTCTCCTGGCTCCTGTGAGTTTCAGCTCCTGAACAAGATGTGGCTTGGATTCCCTTTTAGTTTTCCTTCAGCTCATGCAGCCCATTCCCACAGGTGCTGCTACAGCCCTGTCCTGTCTGCAAGGCCGGGCAGCTCCTGCAGGCACAGGGTGTAGGTGTGTTCCCATGGAGCAGTTCATCAGCACAGCTTTTGTCAGAATTGCAAGTCATCCGTGGCTGGGATGGCAGGAGATCTTGTGTCTCAATAGCACTTGGAGTGGGGCAGTAGTTGAGACTCTTTGGAAGAGGAAATCTTTGATAAATACTCTGAAGGTACAGAGATGGTGCCACACAGGCATAAGGAAAGAAAACAAAATTAAATAAATGTATTTTTTTAAGTTTCTAAGAGAAAGATTTTTCTTTATTCACTGGTATGTCTTCAGACAGTGCTGTTTTACAGACACATATATAACATTTTCATTCATTCTTTGTTTTTCACAAACCAGAACTAGACAGCCTGTCATTTGGGCAATTATACACATGAAAATACATTCATTTGTATTTGTAATTTTTACATTTTAGTGAGTGATACTTTCGCTCTTCATTTGGTGTGTCAAACTAACACTGATGGGAAAATGTAACTCAAAATTCAGAAAACTACAATTTTTAAGGTGTTTGTTGGAAATAATCTGGGCATACTTACCAAAATAATATATTTATAAATTGTCTATTATGTATTATAAATCAATTATTTATTAGAAATTATATTGCTTATTACAAATTAATGTTTATTAAACAAAGGTAATATACTGGATTTGTGAATTCCAGTATCAGTGAACAGGTAGTTTGCAAACCCCATGTTGTTAAGATTTTTTAATTTAGTAGATTTTTATACTTGCGTGAAACAGGAAATTACATTTCTCAGCTATTTCAGTTATGCTAACCTAGCATTAGATGTGACCTCGGTGGAAGAGGCAGCCTTTGGACAAGCCCAGAACTAGTGACACTGCCAGCCTGCTCTGTCTCTGTCTGCAACCCCTTGCCACGAACCCACCCCTGTCCCCAAGAAGCCCCTGTAGCATTTTGGTGCCGTGTCCATCCTTGGCACTGCATGGAGCAAGGACACGTGAGGCTTTCTATAGGCACCTATGGTGTGTACTGTGTAAGAACCTCGAGGGCTGCTCTGACAAATCCTAATGCTTGTGGTATGGCCTTTGCCACATCAGTGAAATACCCTTCTGAAGGGAGGGTACTTCTGCAATGGGAAGGCTGGAGGTATTTAGGAATAGAGATCAGAGGTGTCCAGCAGCAGATCCTTGGGCAGGACAAGTGTGGTTCGCAGGGCTGGAGCAGCCTCACAGGATGGGCAGTGGGTTGTGCAGGAGCAGAATCTGCCAGGGGACCTCAGGTACCAGCACTGTGCTGTATGAAGAAGGATGTTGGTAGGGGTGGCTCCCCAGCCCCATGGAGAGCATGGGCCCACAGGGTTCACGTGAACCCATGCTGGAGCTTTCTCTTCTTCCTCCACCTTTGGCCATTTGAGGGTTTTGGCAGGCAGCTTGCAAGGTTGGTCAGCCTGGAGTAATCTCAATTCTCCAGCCTCAGGACATTCACTTGCCTCAGCTCCTCAGCAGAGACCCCAGGGCCAGCTGTCACCTGTCAGGCACAACTCTTGTACCCTTCAGTGCCCCCCTGCTCCCTGCCCCTATGTCAGCTTGTCCCTGCTGCACGTTTCTAATGCTGCTTCGTGCAAATGTTTTGGGGCAAGTGGAAGGAAATGCAGCAGAACCTGCCCAACCACTGATCTGTCTACTAGCAAGATGCTCTCTCTGGGTCAGTGCAGTGCAATTTCATTGGCATGGGAGCCTGTCTGGCTCCTAAGTAAATTCTGTTGCTACTGCTATCTTTAAGTTGGAGCAAACTTAAATAATTCCCACTCAGCCGAAGGAATGTGACTGCTGGGGTGACTGCAGAGCACAATTGTGTCCTTCCACCAAGAGTCATTTGCAAAAGGTGTCTTGGGAATGGCCATTATAATATTTCTCTTTTAAACTTGGGTACACCTTATCCATGTGAGGAAATATTTTTCATCAAATAAGCATTCCTGGTGCCCATGCTGCTGTTATCATTAAACAAATATTTTATTTAGGGGGTATGGAAACAGATTTATGAGGTTTTTTATCAAACACAACCATTAGCTATTGACAAAAGAACACAGATTGCACCATATTTTAGGGTTAAGAGAATTGGCTCTCCTATTCTAATGTATTCTGCAAATCTATTGCAAGGTAATTTTTACAGTGTAGTAATATTTTCATGCCACTTTTCTTTTTTCTTAAGTGCAGATTTTGAAGTGTAGGTATGATTTAGAGGCTTGGATGTATTTGTAAATTCTAGTGAAATAAAAATGGCACTCTCATGTGCATGATGCTACAGGAAAAATATCTACATATAAGTTTTCACATAACTTTCCACAGGTGCCCTCCACCCACACCACAGCAGGTAGAGGGTGAAATCCCAAGCAACATTAGCTAAAACACCTTAGGCTGACCTTGGGTGTTGCTTGACAATTTTCACAACATAAAAATCCAAACAAACTCTTCACATTCTACTTTAAAACAAAACAAAAAAAAAAAAGTGATATGAAGACTGGAGCCTGTCTTTCTAGATATAACCAAATGTGCTTTCTTTTCTCTGCTTGTGCATTTGTCATCTCACTTGAGGTGGGTGAGGACAGGGGCTTTCTGAACAACACTTAAAATGTTATGTGAAGATTAGCAGTGATGTACACACTTTGGAATTTCTCTTCAATGTGTTCTTGACCTTTCATAAACCAGTATTACAGAATTGTTGCAATGGATATAATTAATTAATTTTTCTTACAACAATTTAAGAATAAAAATAATATCACAGACAATTTAAATACAGCAATTTAACACCCTCTAACTAATTTTTTCAGCCAATAAAACACAAAGCAGAAATGGCAGAAATTAAAATCTTCCAGTTGACCACTTTTCCCTTGGACAGTTTCTAAAACAAATACTAAAGTCAGCATTCCGTTGCTTGAATCTTATTGCAGATATCCACAGCAATCCTCCTAGTGATGCTCAGTCCTTTGTAAAGATGTGAGAGGACATCCAGTAATGAGTAATCCCTAAAACTGACATTTAATATTCCACTAAAGACACCAAAATATTTACAGTTCTCACATGCCACACCTTAATGTCCTTTTTATTTACTTCAAAACAGATAAAATAAGCCATAGTAAGGCTGATTTATATGAAGTCATGATAGGAGTCTCCATTCTCATGATAACAAAACTGTTGTAAAGTCCTGGTTCCTTTGACTTCAACACCTAAACCAAATTTTCACCACCAGCCTTTACTCCTGTCTTGCGTGCCACCAATAGAAACAGAGAAATTTTTCTCAAATACTAACAGGTGGGGTGAGCATGCAAAATTCTAGTTTCAGAGAGATTACATCTATTTGGATACTTTTAGGAATCAGTGATAAATGACAAATATAGCACAGTATGTTGAATTACTGTGATGTAAACCACAGAGTTTACAGAGGAACATTGCATCTTCAAAACATGTCTGTGATGTACTAGCCTAGGTTTGACCTCAAACCATTTGACTACAGACACTCAGTTTAACACATTCAAATCTGCTGATCCTCCAACCACTGAGTGTATTTGTTGGTGGTTACATCTCATTACTTCTGATTTTCAGCCACCCACAGAGAGGGTGACACCTTCCAAGGGAGCTTTTCCATGTAAGCAAGAGCTGCCCTGATTCTCACTGGATTGTCCTAGCCCAGGATGGATGAAGGGCAGGGTCTGCCTTTGAAGCCACAAATTTAAGTGGTACAGTGAGGTCCAGTGCACCCTTTTGAGGGTGTGGGGTGTGGATCAGGTCCTTGAATGATGTCGGTCCTGATACTCTGTTCTCAGACTGGGCTCTACCCTGCCAGGTCAGCACAAGTGGCAGACAACACTCTGAAGACCTTTAGGAACAGTAGCCTTTGCTCCCTTGCCTGCTGAGATGCCTGTGTGAGGCTCTGTCAGGGCACAAGAGGCAGATGTGATGATAGCTTTCCTGTTAGTCATTTCTCAGGTCCCTGTCAGCCCTCAGGGCCATCCTAGCTGGGTTGGTCTGCTCCATCTGCCCTGGGCAAAGGGGAGAGGGTGGCTGCTGGCAAATCCTTAATATCAGCCACATCAGTCTCCGTGAGTGTCTCTCTAAAGTTGATCCTAATCTCTGTTGCCCACTAGAACCATTTTGGTAGAAGTCCAAAGGTAGAATTTTATTACCATTTCAGTTTTCAGGTTTTTGATTTTTACCTTAAGCTATAGAAAGTGTGTTTTTTTGTACCTTGCCAGGTTGCATCAGTAAGCCTGACACTGGTCTCCTGGTCACTCCCACAGCTGTCCATTTAGGGAAGCCTGGTCCCTAAGCCTGTGTCCATCCAGTCTGGAGAAATTCTGGAGAAAAATATTACACAACCCAAAATGTGTGGTAAGCAGGAACAATGCCAGGAAAGGCTTTACACTGGATAAGCTCTGCATGACAAATGCTAAAGTAATGTCTGCAATGTCAACCGCCCCTGGCCATGGTGCAGACTGTGGGCAATAAATATGTGGGTGTGCAAGCCAGACTTTGAGGGAAGGCTTTAGTCACAGGTAAAGGTGCTTTGCTTAGTGTTATCAGTGACATCTGCTGGTAATAGACAGTAATTTCAAATATTTTCAAAGGTTGTGTATGAATTTAAATGGCCCATTCCAAATGAAGTATTTTACAAGGGTGTATTTCCCAAAATGTATTTCTTTCTGACAGAACTATGTGGTGGCTGTGCTCCATGCCAGGAGCAAACACTAAGCAGGTCTGTATATAGCATGGGATTTTTTGGTGGTGGGAAACACTGGAATCAAGGAAGCCACCAAAATATTTAGTGTGCCTGAAAAGCAGTTGATAAACACCAGTTCTTTGTTACTGTTAGCTACATATAGCCTTGTAAGTGTTCCAGATCTCACACAATTCAGCAGGTGCAGGTGGGGACCAGTGCCAGCTAAGGCAGAGAGAATCATGAGTGCTGCTGGGGGCTAAGTGGTGAGTGGGCTGGAGTGAGACACCACATGCCCTCCCACAGCCTGTGGGGGCTGCCAGGGAGAAGCTGAGCACTCACCTGGACCCTGTTTCTGTGTTCCCAGTCCCTTCTTGGGCTGGACACCTTTTATAGGGGACAGCATTTCTCAACACTGCAGTTCTTAGCTGAAAGCAGCAGAACCAGTGCACGTGGAGACACATCTTCCTTAATTTTACACTTAACCTTATGGTGTAAATTGAAGACTTTTTTGTTTCAATACCTTCTGTGAGGAGAAGTTCCTTTCTGATTTTTCCCCAGTTTTGTATCAGAAGCTTGTTTCATACAAGAGGACCTGTTTTGACAGTGGTTGGGGAGCTGCACCTCTCCTTTTCATATTTGCATGGCCACATTTCTTCTTGGGTAAGAAATGGAGAGGGTTGTCTGTCCAAAAAGGCACCTTCTCACTCCCTGTGTGCCCCTCACTTGCTGCTCTTCTGAATGCAGCTCTAGAAAGCAAAACTGCAGGACTTTGCTGTGATTTTAAAACCTGACAATTCAGTAAGGTCAACATCCAAAAAATAAACAGTAAAATGAAACAAAACCCAAAACTCAAAACCCAACTAAAAACATTCACCAGGCATCTGTGCATGCTGTAATGTCATGTTCTCTGTAATGTGTTCTGCTCTTTTGAAAATGGTTCTTGAGAGGACATTTCACTCTAAAAATTTTGAAGCCAGCATCAAAACCTTCAAGTTTCATCTCACCTTGAAGAGCAAACAGTTCTTGAAGCAGTTAACTTTGATAAGGCAAGTGCAAAAAAGTACATAGATAGGATATCAGCTATGCTGAGAATGCGTCTTTCTTTTCATAGCCTGTTCTTCTTGAGAAGCAGTGACTAAATAAAGACCTCTGGAACTGTGGCTGGGTGAATGAACCTCTCCTTCTAACCTTCCAGAAGGATCCTAGAAGTCTCAGCACACTTGTAGCAAAATATGTTTGAATCAGATGTTTAGCACTGGGATTTAATTCTGTTATGTGAGTGTTGTAATTTTGAATTTCTGAAAGGTGTTCCTGTAGAAAAACACTTCATTAAAATATTGAACTGTAAGCAAATTTCTGTGTTTGATATATTCACATATCAAATTCAATAATTAGGCCCAGCAGCCCCAGTTGGTGACATCCCCTGTCCCTTCTCATACCTGTGGAGCTGTCTGTGTGTTCTGGTGACTCCTCAGCCAAGGCACAGGCAGGAAAGGCAATGTCCTCCTCAAATATTTCCGAGCAGTTGTTTATGAGGAACTCCAGCAACACTGTTACCTGCACACAGAAAAGAGCCCATTTCAGTCAAGAGGGATGAAAACATCGAAGACTCTTTCCTGACCCTGCCTGCTGTCTCTGTAGGAAGGATGGCACAGAGCAGGGTGGCTTCTGCCAAAATCCTGGCTTACAGTCTGAGGGTGAGTCCACCATGGGGGATGAGGCCTGGTGCTGCAGACAAATGGATCTGCCCCAATACAGACAAAACACCATCAGCCACAGCTTTGGCCTTGCTGCCCGAGGGCCCAGGGGTGACAGTGCCACGGGTGCCCCTTGCCCTCCACGTGCACAGCCTGCAGGAGCTGTGCTGTGACTTTGGGGGCTGCAGGGCAGCCGCTGCTTTTGCTCAGAGGAGGCGAGACCAGGGGCAGCCTGGCCCAGGCCATGGCAGCCTGAGGGACACCTGAGCTGAGGGGCACCCCTGATATGCCGGGGTGCTGTTCTGTTTGGCTCCCACAAAGGCAGTGGGGTCCCTGTGGATGGCTCCGAACGGGCCCAGAGGGAGCGGCTGCTGGGGGAGTTCAGCGCACCTTGTCATTCATCTCCTTCTGCACCTGCAGCGGCAGCGCCTTGTCCGTGCCCGGGCTCAGCACATTTGGGCCGATGCAGATGGCCAGGTTGCTGGAGTCCATCCTGTTGGTCTGGGCATTCTGGCTGATGTGGTGGAGCAGAGAGAGCAAGTGCTTGAGCAAGACGAGGTTTGGTCTCGGCAGCTTGTCAGCCACCCTGCGTGAGCACAAACAGCGTGTGACGTTAATCGATGGTGCAGCGGCCTCTGCTCTTGATTTGAGCGAGTCTCAATTAAACTCAGAGTGACAGCACTGCCTCCAGAAAGGGGCACGAGCGTGCTCACTGTGGCTTTCAGATATCCCCAAGTGCAGCTGAGCATGTGGATAATTAGGAGACCTTGAATTACAAGGTCTTGACTGAAAGGCAGCATTGCAGAAGCCCGTGTCCCTGGGTAGATGGGATGCTGTCAGGAGATGTCACTGGAGGCTTCCCAACACCCGTGGTTGTGCTGTGGGGCTTTCAAGGCGCTCCCAGTCAGCCTCCACACCTACTGTTCCTAAAGAGCAAAACACAGGGGTGGTCTCCCTGTGCCCAACTCCACCCCCAGCAGCTGTGAGGGCTCCGTGTCAGTGCCTGTCCCACAGCACCGTGACAGCGTTAGCTGAGGCACTGCAGCCTCTGCCCTCTTCCTATGCCATTCTTTTTGTAGAGCAGCTGCCAGCAGGGTCTGCCCTGGACAAAACGGAGTGACTGGTGAGGGTGTTTTCCCATCCTGACCAGTCAGAGGTTCCTTGGGAGGGTTACAGAGTACTCAGAGACAGGTAGGTAAAGCAGAACGTTGTGAGCCAGAGCTGCATGAACCCAGGGGAAAGGAACATGGAGAGGGATAGGGACTTCCTCTTCAGAAAGCCAATGGGTTGCCACCACTAAGTCTGAAATCAAATAGTCATTTAGACGTTCACAATGCTTTATAAAAAGAGACTGTGATTATGTGATCCATCACCCCAGAGCTGTGGAGACACAGAAATGAAGGTAGGTGTTTGGGTGTGGGTCTTGGCTTCCAGAGGGGCTGCTGCTCCCCAGTGCACGGGGTCTGGCACACAGTCCCTGTCTGCATGTGGGTCTGCACAGCCAGGCATGGGTGCTACAGGGGGCCTGGCTGCTGCAGATGTTGTCAGCTGCACGTTTTTCTGAGCATTGAGGAAAATTTCAGTCCTGGATGTGTCAGCTGGAAGGAAACATCTTGGACTTTGTGTCTGATAAGAAGCCGGCCCCCCCTGTGGATTTGCTAAGAAGCCTTTCACTTTCCCACAGGGTTTATCCCCCAGTTTGGCTCTGCACTCATCATCCCACAGGGGCGGCCATGGGCGTTTCCACCTCCTGTTCCCTACTCGGAGCCACAGCATCATCCATTGGGTGTGAGTGTGCACGTACACGGGCGAGCGGAGAGAGGCCAGAGGGAGCTGGCGCTGCAGGCACTAGAGGGCAGGACAGCCCACGGCAACCCGGCTGGAGAAACGGGTGGAAAGGCATTAGGAATGTCACCTATTGCATGTTGCACAGCCTGCTCTAGTGACACCTGTCTGAGCTTCCCTCCTCTGCTAAACCCCAGTGGTGTCGACCCTTTGGAAAATCTGGTCGTACTTTTAATGTGAGGAACCCAAACTTAGGGTCACCCTACACAGTCCAGTGTAAGAGCACAGACTCAGAGTGGTTTGGGTTGGAAGTGACCTTCAAAGTTCATCTAGTCCAATGCCCCTGACAAGTCCACATGTCCTCTGCTAAGTCCACACCACGATTGTGTGTTTCAGGGCTTTTTAACTGCAGCTGCCGAATGTTTCCACACCACAACTCACCTTTCAAAAAGTTCAGCAGAGCTGTTTCAGTCTGTCCTTTGAGTAAGACTGGAGGAAAAAATACCTTTCCCTTCCTATGTTCAGCCATTTCTTTGGATACCCCAGTAAGTGGCCCTTATCATCTCCTTGCCAGAATTTGGTGTTTTAGCTTTCCACCACCATTATGAGAGAACTCAGCTGAAGGTGGGAGAAATTGTGCGCCACGGCTCCAGCGCACTTTGTGAGAGTGAAGCAGAGGCTTCAGCACTCAGGTAGGATGCTGGATTCATGGGTTTTTTGTTTGTTGTTGTCACAGAAATCTCCCTGCAGTATTCATGAAGAAAAAGGACGTGGCAAAATCAAACCACTGAAAACCAGAAGTTATTCTCTGGAGCAAATCTTCCAAAAAGTTTGTATCCCACATGGGCTGCAAAACCTGCAAATTTTCAGAAGAGTTTTATCTTCTGGCTACTTTGAAAATTTGTCCAGGGACACTGTCCTTGTGGAAATCTAGTCCCACAACTCAGTGGAAAATACAGGACACCCCCTTCTTTCTACTGCTTAACTTCTGAAATCAAATACACTGATCAAACCTCAATTATATTATGTAGAGCAGGCTGTATAAAACCAAATGAAACACTCAACAGCCACTTGAAAAATGTGTGCTGTACCTCAAAAAGCACAGATTACTGTGGGCTCATTACCAAACCCCGTGCAGGGAGCAGCCTTTTCCTGCTTGCACACTGCATTAAACTCATTTAGTCTGCAGTTCCAGAGCTGCCACTGGCGATTCATTTCCTCCAGTGTCTCTGGCTGCTTTCCCAAGAGCAGAGCTCCCCTCCCGGCACAGACCCTTGACACTGCTCCTACCCCAGTCCACAGCTAAGCAGATGCTTCCATAAAACACTAACATTTTCTCCTCATGGAGACCTGGAGGGAGAGCTCAGCAAGCATTATGCAATGTTCTTGTAGCAGTATTTCCAGAAGGAATGTATTCCTGCTGTCTCACTGCTCAGGATTCACCAGCAATTTCTCTGGTGCTCTTTGGCCTCAAGGGACAAATTCTGCCTCATCCCATACTGCCTGATGCCAGTTTCCCTCCAGACCATGGGGCATGGGACTGGCTGCTTTTGCAAGCAGCTCTTGCCAGTCAGAGCTGACCATAAGAAAAGGATGCAGATGTGCCTCTTTTCCAGTGTACAAACCCTTCAAGATACAGTTCCTGAACAGTTGTTGTAGAATATCCAGGCATATGCAGATCCAAGTCACTTGCAATGCCTGATCTATGCACAGCAGCTCTGGGAGTGATCCATGACACACCTCCAACTTGTTAGCTGACCTGAACAGAAAAGTCCATCTGGGGATGACATGAACTCTGGAGTTGGAAATAAACACTAGGAGAGACCCTCAAGAACAACTGGAGAGCTGAATGAACCAGCCTAGGCACAGAGGTTGCCTTACCCACACTGCAAGCGGCCACCACCCACTGCAGTGAACATTTCCCCAGGGGTAAAGTGTTCACGTGGCCCAATGCAAGGGTCGGGTGCTGTCCATTGTTAAATGTCCTTCCAGCAGAGACCTGCAGGGCTGCAGAGGTACAGTCCTGCCCCCAGCACGCACATGAGATGAGACACTCCTGCACTGCATGGTCCCTGCCCAGGGCTCAGCAGTTCACACTTCCCAGCCCTCTGATCCAACCCACAGAGCAAACAGCACACAAAGGAGAGGCTGCGCACCTCTTTTAATAAAAGCTCAGGGAAAGAAGGATTCTGGTGTTTGTCTTCCCAAGCTACTGTTAGGCGTAGAAACTAGGCTCTGTTTCCCAGGGAGTAGTTGGGCACGTGCTGGCTGATGGGAAGCAGGGAATGAATTCCTTTTTTTTGGTTGCATGCACAGCTTTTGCTTTTTTTATTAAGCTGTCTTTGACCCTTGAGGAGTTTTTTAATCTTATTTTCTCCCCCTGTCCAATTGAGGAGGGGGGGTGAGAAAGCATCCAGGTGGATGCCTGGCAGCCAGCCTAGATCAACCCACTAGTCCTTTTTCTTGGGCACAAGATAAAGCCAGTTTTGATCTGGGTGTGCTACAGCAGTAGTAGCTGATAATTGGAAGGCTTCTGTGTGGCTCACAGGCTCGCTTGATTTACAGTGTAACAGAGCCTGGGGCTGTGCAGTGGCTGCTTTCAGCTCCTGCCTTTGCTGGGGTGCTTATCTCCGTGTTTCGCTGTGCCTGGAGACATTCTGATAAAATTAGCAGCCCTGCGCTTGGCCCTGGTACGGGCGATGCTCCTGTGCCAGCAGGGCTGTCCTGTGGAGAGCTGAGGGATTGCACCTCTCCCTTCCCCTCTGGGACTGATGTATCTGCCTTCCTCTCCAGAGCTCCTCACCACATGCTTATCTAAGCTGCTTGACTAATGTCATCTTTTTGTCATTTGCCTAGAAACTAGTTTTGGTCTGGTGTTGTGAGGAACCAGTTTGCCAGTGAGGTGACAAGGAAATGTGCCTTTAGGCCACCGATCCCTGGGTGCCTGCATGGTGTGTGGGAGGATTTGGGAGGGTGCCTGGCATGGTTATCACCTCCCATAGCTTGTGATCTTGCACCTCTACAGGTGTGTAATCCTGCTGAACTGGCACACTTGATGGAAGGGTTCCTTGCCTGCTCCAGTGAAACCCAGCAGCTCTTGGCACTACACGGGAGCTTTCCTTGTGCTTCTTGAGCCTCCCTTCAGCACCATCAGGGGAACATAGTTGAGACAGGGACCCAAACCACATCTGGGAACACCATGGATAAGATAGGGACCCAAGCCCCAACTGCACTAATTGGCATAGCAGTCAAAAAGAATCACTGGGTGCAGAGATCAATGGGTCCATACCATCACTTAGTATAGGAGCAGGAGGAGGAAGGATCTGATCAGGCAGCTGGTCCTTCAGCAAGGAAGCAAGAGGAGTAAGTGAGAGAAATGACCAGTCCTGAAACTTGGGCAGACTTCAAAATATGCTGAAACATTACAGCCACCAGCCAGGCAAGCAGAGTGCTGCCACTACCACTGAAGAGGGCATCCAATATCTGAGACAGCTAGCAGTGCTGGAAAGTCTTCTACAGGGACCTGGATGACAACCATGTCTCTCCAAAGATTCAGATGGCCACTGTACATGAGCAAGTGCAGAAGGGTTGTCTGGAATTCACCAGCATTTTATTCCATCTGCCTGGAAATGATGGACTGACCTTGAATATACCAGCTGTGGAGAGAGCATCCCACTGACTCTGACTTTTGGAGAAAACCTGTCTCTCTCCCTGTCCCCACAGGCCAAAGCATTGGCTGTCAGGGACAACCAGATACACACTGTGTGTCACTCTCTGGTTCCTCCTGAATGACCTCATGAGGAAGTGGGATGGTGACCCTCCTCCGAGTTAGGAGCCCAGGTACTCAAATTGATCGGAGAGACAGATGATAAGGAGGGCCATCCAAGACTGCTGTCAGTTCAGCTGCTATTGAAGGCAACCAACAGTCTCCCTGGTATAGAAGAGGACTAAGAGTGCCTCTCTTGATTTTGGTGAAGGGACTTTTGGTCTGACACTGCAAGGCTTTCCAGCCTAGAATAGAGGGTCACTGCCTTTGGTCAGGAGGAGGAGGGGGGTGACCAGCTTTGATGGGCTGTGTGGATTCAATGGTCTGGCACTCTGGAGCCACAGAAATCTAAAGCATTGCTGGACACTGGTGCACAGTGTACCCTAGTGGCATTATGGCATGTCAGAGAGGAACCCATCTGGATTTCTGGATTGGCAGGGGATCCCAAAAGATGCCTATGGTGGAGGCTCAGGTGAGCTTAACAGGACAAATGGCTGGCAAAAGTACCCCATTGTGACCAGCTCAGAGGCCCAATGTATCTTTGGCATAGACTGTCTCAGGAGAGAGTACTTCAAGGACCCAAAAAGGCAGTGATGGGCTTTTGATGTAGTTGCCATCAATTGAGAGAAGTATAAACATCTGCTTGCCTTGCCCAGCCTCCTGGAGGATCCCTGTGTTGTGGGATTGCTTTATGTCAAAGAACAGGAGGTGCCCATGGCTGCCACGATGGTGCACCATTGGCAATGTACATCAGCCCAGGCTCCGTGGTTCCCGTCCACGATACACCAGCTCAAGAGCCAAGGAGTGATTAGGAAAACCCACAAGGTTTTCTTTTAAATCTGCTTTTGTCCTCCTGTCCTGCTCAAGAGGGAAAATGAGAAAGCATCTGGGTGGGCATCTGGCAGNAATATTGCTACTGTATTGCATAAAGCTTCCAGGAGTGAGAGCAAGCAGTGCTGAGTGAATGTCAGTGAAGCGCTGTCCCGGTCCCAGGGAAAACCCGGGTGCTGGGACAGGTCCTGCACTGTTCAGGTGGCCCGAGCAATGCTGTTGGGACACCTGAGGGGAGCTGTCAGCACGAGTGATGGTAGCAGAGCCTGGGTCTCAGTATGTACAAGACGTGGCAGATGGAGTGCAAAAGCAAAGGGGCTGGTGAGCAGCAGGCACTTTGGTAATGAAGCGTCACAGGAGCTCGCAGACTCCTCTCTGATTTTACTGGGCTGTGTTCCAAAGTGCGTCTTCACCTTTTTTTTTTTTTCCTTAAGTATCCGCAAATGAAAACCTGCTAAGTTCTTGGATTAGTGTCTCTTTAACTTCTCAGTCTCTTATGAATTTCAAATAGCAATTTTTTATTATCTTAATTGGTGACTGCCTGTTTTAATTAGGCATCCCAGTTAATCTTACTCTGCTAAAACATATGAGGCTTTGTGCAGATCAAAACGGTTTCTTTTTTTAGAGTAAGNAAAGGTTACCCCACCACACTCTCGTCCCAGGCTGGTACATATGCTGATATACCCGAACATACATATGTTCTGAGCTAATTCTGTTAGTATCATCAGGCAGTGAAGACTGAGTCAGCTTCAGATGGTGGAAATAAATGGGAAAGAAACTTCAGGTTGGCTAATTGACATAAATTATTATTATTATTATTATNAAGCGTCACAGGAGCTCGCAGACTCCTCTCTGATTTTACTGGGCTGTGTTCCAAAGTGCGTCTTCACCTTTTTTTTTTTTTCCTTAAGTATCCGCAAATGAAAACCTGCTAAGTTCTTGGATTAGTGTCTCTTTAACTTCTCAGTCTCTTATGAATTTCAAATAGCAATTTTTTATTATCTTAATTGGTGACTGCCTGTTTTAATTAGGCATCCCAGTTAATCTTACTCTGCTAAAACATATGAGGCTTTGTGCAGATCAAAACGGTTTCTTTTTTTAGAGTAAGCATCAAAAGAAACATGAATTGTAAGAAATAAGATGACCATGCTTGCAATTCTGATTTCTCTCACTGTAGTCTTCAGTTGTCACCTTTAAATTATCCAGTATTTTACATGGCAAAAGGTCCTGGCCAAGATGTTGTGTGAGCTTAGAAAAAATTTCTTCCCTTTGCAGCAATAAAGAAAACATTTCTGATCTAAACAGCAAAGCAATGGTCTGTCTCACTTCTCTGGAGGTCTCTTATCTGTCTAATCTGAGCTAATGTAAAATAATAAACACATTTGTAAACATAGAAATCAATCACTACTGATCGTGCTGTCCGGGAACATATTGCAACTTCCTGAAAATCTGGCCTGCATTCATGTCCTGGAGGGCTTCACTGATCCTTCACAATAGCTGCAGTGATGATGCCAAATCTCATGTAACTTCCCTGTTGATTTTCTGCAGGCTGCCAGAGGATGTCACAGAGAGGACCCAGCAGCTTGGAATGAAGTTTTGTTAATATTTTATACAAGTGATGTTCCCAGTAACAAAGCTGAAAAAATACAAGAGAAAAATCCCAAACAAACCAAAAAGCCCTCCAGAAATTCTTGGATCACACAGAGCCAGGAAAGGGAGGAAAATGCTGGCAGAGCTAGGTGGCTGATTGGCAGCTGCTGGCTGTACACAGCAGAGGTAGAGCTGGTGTCATTCGAAGCAACTTAATGCAGGGATCTGAATCTACCTGTCCTTTCAAGGGGTCTGAGTGGTTTTGAAAGGTGCTGTATTTTGCTGTTTTGTTTGGGGTTTTTTTCCCTAAGCAGTGCCTTGTGGGCAGTCAGGGGCATGATAATTCATCCCTTCCTCTCCTCAAGGACAAACTAGAGATCTTATCAACCAGCCCATATTTGACAGGACATTTGTCCTTCTCACGGGAAAGAGCAGCTCCTATGCTTTTTTTTCCTAGTGAAAATACCATAATCCAGACTGCAAGAGCAAGTGTCCCATCTGGAGACAATTCATCATTACTTGAAACAAATCCTGCAACTTTATCTCTAGCTGCCAAGCAGCACAACTCAGTGAGAGTAGGTCACTTGTAAAATATGATGGTTTAGTACAGGTAAGTCTGTAGAAGAAATAATCCACTTTGTACTGATAAAGCTTCCCAGCACTTGGGTCACTTAGATTTCAATAAGAAGATGGAGAACGTTGGGTAGCAGAAAGTCAATCCCAGTTTCTTAAGAGCTCTGTGCCATTCTTACCAGAATTAAAAGGGTGATTCCCCAGACTGTGCTCAGGACGACAATAAGAATGTGTTTTCTAGATCAAAGTGGATACTTGTATGGATGATGAGTGCATTAGAGTCTTTACATCCAGTCCAGTGGTGACACAGACCCCTGTCCCTTATGCCACTTGGTCCCATCCCTCATTCCTTCGTGCCTGATGGACACAAATTTGGACTGCAGGTTGCCCAGCACTTGTGCTCGTTATGTCCGTCACCCTACGGTGTTAAGTTCATATCCACCACGCTGCCTCAGTAATAATCCTGGCAGGGAGGGCTTGCCTGTGAAAGGTTGGCTGTGAAGAACCCGTGAAGGGTTTTCTCTTTGTAAGTCACTTTACACTTAATTTCTGCCAGCGCCTATTGATTTTTGCCTCCCCTTTTCCGACAAGCCCTGCCCGCGGCCCTCTCGGCATCCCGGCGGACCCCCGGGGTTTGCTGCGGGAGGGAGCGGCTCCTCCCTCGGCGGGGAGGGCCGGGGGCGGCCGGCTCCGGGGTCTCCGCTCACTCGCTCCGGCTCCGCGCCCGAGGCGCACCCGGGCCCGGACCCGGCGCTCCTCCGGCCGCTCCCGGAGCGATGCCGGGGTCGCGGGCAGGCGGCGGCAGCAGGGTCCCCGCGCCCGAGGCGGTGAGTGCGGGGCGCGGCGGGCGCGGAGCGGGGCAGGGCCGGGGGAGGGGGGACGCTGGGCAGCCCGCACTCCTTGCCGGGTGTCAGAGGGGATGCGGCTGCTGCCGCTGCCGCGGGTGACTCGGGCATTGGGATAGCTGAGGATCTGCCGAGGATCTGAGCCTGGTCCTAAATCTGGTGACAAGCAAGCCCAAGACTTCCCGCGCTCAACTCCGGAGATGCGCTCCCAGGGCACTGGGCTGGTCCCGGACTGCTGGGCTCGGCGGATGCGGGGTTCCTGCCCCGCACCGCAGAGCTCTTCTCATCCCGAGAAAGGGGCCACGGGAGCCGGGTGGAGTCAGGGTCAGATGAGCAGGGGCCAGGTCGACGTGCAGTCCCTCCCTTCTTGCCAGAGATGGAATTTAAAGAGACCTCTTGACGATATCACTGCACTGTCAAACTGCTCTGGGCACCGTGTTAGGGGAGCGGAGTCTTGAAAAACTGAACAAACCTAATGAAAACCTCAGCCACGAGTAAATGGACGTTGGTTAAGATAAAACTCGCGGGTTTCTTGTCTGTATTTATGTGAGGGGAAGAGTTAAAATGGGTTTTGGTTTGTTGTTGCTGTTGTTCTTCTGGAGAGGTTTAACATCGTTGCAAGAAATATGATTAACGTTAGTGCGTGCTGCGAGCACTGTCCCATAGCACCTGGTAGTCTCCTGGTGCGAGCCCAGGACCAAAGCCTGGTCCCTGGGGGGGTCTCAGCTGCAGCGAACGCTCCCGTCAGCAGGGAGAGAAGCCCCGGCCACCATCGATTGCGAGGCCAGAAGGGAGCGTTACATCATTTACTCTGACCTCAGACAGGAGCGAGGTGCTGGCTGGGAAACAAAAAGAAAATTGCCGAGGACTGAATCTCTGCTCTGAAACATGACATTGTCAGTCCTGACAAACTGACTTTTCCACAAAAAAATGAGGGGCTCTCTGCATGGTTCTCTTACACAGAGATGCATGCATCATGAGTGGTAGCTTCCGTGCTTCCAAATGTAAAACCTAGAAGAGTATTTTACGTGACAACTAATCTGATTTTCCATTGTTCCTCCTGGTCTTCAAAACGAGGGCTACCAGCAGAAATGGGCTATTTTCCAATAAAAAAGAGTTTACATTAAAAAACCAAACCAAAACAGAAAGGAGTTAAGAGGATAAAAGAGCAACAAATAATAGGTACATTTTCTTTAAAGTTGTCTGTCGAAACATTGTAAAAGGAAATTTCAGATATGCATATTTTTCTCTCTCTTCTTCCCATTTCTTTGTTTTAAACCACTCTTTATTTTTCTGTTTCTGGTGAGAAAGTAGAGAAGAAATGGAAAGAGTAGGTGATTGTTTAGCAGAGAACGTTGGGATGCTGGTGGCCCCAAGATTAATTTTTACTTAACTTTATTAAAAAGTAACCTTTCAATATACATTGAAAAAATTTTGCTGTTTTCTTTAGACATAACACAGCACCCCTAGCTTGGGGATGGATCCATTTTACTGCACTTTGACACTTCAAGTTTTGTGGATCTATTTTGCTTAAGCCTGCTGCCTTTTCAGAGTACCAGCAGTCTCTGAAAATGGAGCAAAAAAGGCTCTTCACTCTAACTCCCACTTTTTTCAGTATTAGCAATGTCTGCAAATCCCTTGCAATGACACCAGGATGGAGCATCACAGGGAGAGCCAGCCTGTGCTGGGACGCGATCCCAAGAGGCAGGGAGGGTGAGTAGCCTCCCCAGCCCTGTGCATCCATCAGCCCTGTGCACCATCTGCCACAGACCTGGGGGTCCTCCTGGGAGCCTGAGAAATGCGTATCTGCTGCCGATAGTCATGGATGTCTGGCTTGCATGGTGTGGCAGGAAAAGGGATGGCAGTGTTTGTGGTTAATGAGGTCCAGTGCAAAGCTGCTTCCCGCAGTAATTTATTACCTTGGAAGGCAGGGGTGTGATGCCAGACAAATAACTGGCCCCATGGGAGGTCAGGACACCAGGAAGGCGGGATAAGGAGGGTGGGAGGATAAGGGGGAAGAACAAGGTCCCATAACCACAGCCGCTGTCTCCAGCAGCAATGCCCAGCTTGTGGGGGAGGAATTGTCACAGCTGGGTCTTGGAGAGCCTTCAGCAAGGCCCCTGTGGAGACTCTAAATCACACTGATTGCACAATCAATAAAGGAAATCTCATCAGTCCCCATAACCAGGCTGTCAGCTTTTAAACCTATTTAGATAAAAATCTGTGTATTGCTGTGTTGTTAGAAGTGCACAGTAACTGCACTGATTCAAGTGATGATAGTGGCACAAAGTAGCTTTGGAAAAGTCTTTTACTGTAGACTAGCTCAAGGCAAATTCCAGTCTGGTTTATTCTGTGTAAGACTGGACCCACACCTTGGGATGGCTAGTTTAAATTGAGTGCTGCTGCCTATTTCAGAGGGACCACTCTGCCCACACTGACAAAACCAAGACCAGAAGCCATCCTCTTGCATGTAAGTTCCTTCCCAGTCTGCTTGACTGAGCCAAACCAACCCCTAGGGAGCATCTGCAGGGCAGCTCTCCTGGGTACTGCTGGGAGCAGTGAGGCAGCAGAGCACCCAACAGGTCCCAGGCGGTACAGAGGTGCCCTGGTCCATGAAGGACAAAGGAGCCAGACAGTGCCACACATCTGTGTGCCACCGGGAAATACTCATGGAGGGCTGCTCATCAGAGATGTCATCTAGTGGGACTGGCTGCAGAAATGACCAGGGCATGCACCTTTCATGGTTTGTCTGCACTAAGAGATTAAGAAGCATTTGAGCGTGCTCCCTGGCTCTGCAGCATAATTATCTAAAATCAGTATAAATTATAATATCACACATAAACTGTTAAAGTCAGCCCTGAACCCTCTTTGGCCCATGCCAAGTCGCACTGCCACGGTCAACCCCTACCCTGGTGGGGGTCCCAGTGTCCTGGGACGTTCCCAGTGGGAGCAGAGCCCTGCCTCAGGATGGGCAGCACTGGCTAACACAAGCACAGCCTGAGCCATGAAACCAGCAGCATCTGCAGTGGTTTGGTTTGGCAGTGCAGCACTTCCTTGAAGAGTGTTTGGATGGCATCCCCACACCTCTTGTCACCTCCTTGCTGGTGACCTCAGGTGAGAGACAAAACTGGGAAGAGGTCCATGAAAAAACTCATTTAAAGGACTCATTGCCCTCAGGAGCCCTTCTTCCTTCCCTTTTTGGAAGCCTGATGTGCTGGGTTGCCCCTGCCCCAGCATCCTCTGCATGTGCATGTGCCTGTGCATGACGTGGCTGGGGAAAGGAAAGTCCCTGGGAATTTCATTGTGTTCCCTGGGAAAACCTGGTCAAGGAAAGACAAGTTTACCTGCCACCACACCTCCTGGAAATCCTCTGGGCTGTCCTCTCTTCTGCTTCTGGTGTCTTTTGGGCTTTGGTTTCAGTTATCACTTTATGTGAACAGTGCTTCTGTTGCTGATGGATTCTTTCAGGAGCAGAAGAAGGGACATGAGTTTCACAAGGACTCTCACCTAGTGTGGTAGAAGTGGGTAAAGAGGCTTTTAGTTTTTCCTTAAGGATTGTAGAAATATGTTATTAGATGTGGGGGCATTTCTGAAAGTCATGAAGAAACAAAAGTCCAAGGTTTTAGAAATGGCAACTAGTTTTCAGGTAGTGCTGGCTGTTATATGCTGGCTGTTATTATATGCTGAAGAATCTGGCCACCCAAAAATCCCTTCAGATGGCAAAATCATGTCCCTGTATACACACACTGAAAGGCTTTCAGGATGAGTAAAGACAAGCAATGCATTTGCACCTATAAACCAACAGGACGTGGTTAGGTCACCTGAGGAAGAATGACTGAGCTCTGGATTTTCAGGGTTTTTGGTGGAGTGCTTTGAGATAATAAAAGAAATTTGATTTTTGTGCCAGTTTCAAAAAGGAAATAATTTGATGTGTTTTTCAGCACCCTCATCCCTATATCCCACCACAATGTGCAGAGCACTGGGATACTTTTTTAGACTTTCCTTCCTGTTTTTCTGGTTAGGGTTGAGTCTTCAGGCAGCTCTCCTTGTGGAGAAGCCCTGGCATGAAGCCCTTGCCTGGGATGAAGCCCTTGCATGTGCACGTAGGTGATTTCCTGGAGCAAATGGCTCCCAGTGAATGCTCCCAAAATTCTGCCATCTGCAGATGTCATCCTTACATTATCTGCTGTGTGCCTCGGAATGAGAGCAGGTCACGGGCTAGAGTAAGAAAGGCTGGAGCTAAACTTCTGGCCGAAACTGTGATATCCTCTGTGAAGCAAAAAAAGATTTCTGTTAAGTGGAGGAAAACCCCTGAAAAGAGAAAGTATAGTGTAACTGACAGTGAATACAGATATAACTCTGTTCAAGTTCTTCCAGGTCTTGGAGCACAGGGCAAAGTTAATTTGTTCTCTCTGCACCTGATGCAGTCTTTCAGTAAAAATCACATGCAGTTTTTTTCCACCAAAGTAGCAGCAACACTGGGGAATAAAGTTTTTCTTCATGACAAGTTATGATCTTATTCAATACATCAAATAATAAGTCCCTTGTATTTGGAGTGAGAGGAGGAACATCAGGTCCAATATTTTCACTTGTGTCAAAAGGTGCATGTGTGTACATATATCACTTGAAATATACAGCTTATTTAATCTTTGCTATATGCATTTGGTAGAGGAAATTGTGCCAGCTCCAGAATAAAGTTAATATAAGAATAACAGTAACAGAAATAATTTGCTTTACACTGGTTTGGGGAGAGAAACAAAATCATTTTCCCCCACACTGCAGTGCTCTTTGCTTGCTGTCCTGGTGACACATTGATCCAGGCACCCTGAACATCCTGCTGCCACCCATGCCCACCCTGGGTGGCTGCTGGGAGGGTTGCATTTCCCTGAGCATTCCCTGTCTGCTCTGCACAGAGAGTGCCTTTTGGCTGGTCCTAGGCAGGTTCAGAAAAGAACCCCGGCCAACCTCTCGGATGTTGCACCAGATTAAGAAACTGGTGTCTGCCCTGCCAAGTGTCTCTTGTTTGGGAGTCTGCACTGAGCAGTCCTTGTGGGCTTAAATGGAGGCAGGATGACAGCACTGACAGTTTTATAAGCTGGTGTGGTCAGAACTCAGGATACAAGGGAGTAAGCTGGGGAGAAAATGGGCCTCTGCCTGGGTCAGGATTCATCCTCACTTCCCCTGCAAGGAGCAGCTTTCCATTGCTCTATCGCTAGGCTGGTGTTTAGTCCTGATACTGCAAACGCAGTGATGAATAGACCACGCCTTCCACGTGTATGGTATTTTAACTGGAGCCAGAGAACTACCCCCAGCCAGAGTCACAGTGGACTCAAGCATGAAGACAACACCCTGCAGCACCTTAGGATGATTTTAGAAGGATAACCTTTCTCCAAAACACATTTAACTCCATGAGCTCTGCAGTGGCTGCTGCTAGAGCAACACAAGCTTTGTGATGTACTGACCTTCTGCTGAGCAGCAGACTGCAGAAGAACTTCTGGTAATAATGAGTCAATACTTAGAAAAGACCTGCTGCTCCGATTACAGACACGTACAAAATTAGCAATTTCAATGTTCATTTCTTTGACTTCAGATTGCATGTATTTAGGTATTTGTCAAAGGCAGGCAGCAAAAAGGCCATGATGGTACAGGCATGGGAGCAAGCATTGTCTCCAGAAACCAGCTCCTCTGCAGGTATGAAGGAATGTCACCCATGCCTGTCACACAAGCCCCTGCATACAGAGAGGCCACTGGGCTAAATACACCAGGAGTAAATATATAAATCACTCCCGTCTTTCACTCTTCCTAGCAAAAAGTGGTTTTCTTGTATGCCAGTGCAGTGCTGCTGCAGCTTCATAGCCATGTGTGCCAACACTTTTCCCTGCAGCCAGAGGGAGGTGACTTCTCCTGCTGCTGCTTTACTTTTCTCTGCTGATAATGATAGGGAAAACCACTCATCTCCTCTGGGAAACTGCATTTGCTTTGAGTTACATGGGCTGTGGCACCATGGGGTGGTTTCAGCCAGCTGGACTCCCTGTCACCCTTCTCAGTGCTTGGTCTCAGACACCTTCAGGGAGCACACGATGCCTCCAGCTCTGCTGCATGGAGTGCAGTTGCCTGCCCTTTCTGCTGGGCTGGTTTGCACTGACTTGGTGAATTCTTGGTAGAGAAGATCTGCAGACACCACCAGGGCTTGTTTGCCATTTGTAAACTGCACAGGGTGGTATGCTGCTAACATACTTTCAGGAGTAAAAATTGAGAATTAGATGTTAAAGCTGATGAAATTCTGATGAATTTGAAACGAAGTTTAGTAAATGCAGATGGTGTTTTTAATAATTCTTTTTCCACTCAGTTAATGAGGCCAAATGTTCAGAAAGTTCTCTGTAAATATATCACCCTTCTTTTCAAGTATCTCAAATAAATACTGTAACTACAACTTTAATAAGACAGGCATCCCCCCAAAGGGTGGTAACCTGCCCTTTATTGGCCTCATGTCAACACTTGGCAGGAAGGAGCCATTTCTTGCCTCTGATGCTCCTCTGTTGTGTCACTTGTTCCTAAAATAGCCTCATTCCTTAACACTCATGCTTGTGTTCAGATGGCGGGCAGCCACACAGAACCTGCTGTCCTGAGGCACAGATTGCAGGGATTTCAGATCTTCAAGAGGCAGGGAGCTTCCCTGTGGATTTGGAGGCGGCAGCTTACGCACCTCTAATTGAAACCAGTTTGGCTGCCTCTGCATGCTGGGCTCACCAAGAGCAGCCTCCTCTCACCCCACATTACAGAATCCAGAGGGCTGTATCCAGCCCTGTTGCCCTAGGGGCATTTCACAGTAAGGGCAGAGAAGCAGGCACTTCTGAGAAAGGACATGGTTCCTGTTCTCCCAAGCCTGCTGCAGAATCAGGGAGGGAAGAACTGTGCCCTGCAAGTGTCCATGTCTCCCCACTGCCCAGAAAAGCAGCTCTTGTTGAGCAGCCCCTGTGCAGACATTGGTGCTGAGCCTCCCCAGTTTGGGCAGACCCTGCTGGGGTGCCTCAGCTGGTGGCCCCAGGGCTTTGCCCACAGTGCTGTGGCTGTACACCGGCCTTGGCCACTGTCCCCAAGCCCAGCTGGTCCTGAGTGACGGTAGCTGTTGTGCCAAACACTGTGGGGCTTGGAGCCTTGATACTCAAGGGGAAATTTGGCAGCACCCAGGAGTCAAGAGCACAAACAGACTTTATCCTCCTCCCATACACACTTTGTAGCTATGACTCCTATAAATGCTCAAATCCCTCACCTTGGTGGGAGCTTTGCTGGAGGATGGAAACCGATAACAAACTTATTCTTGTTTTCAGCCCCTCAAGACTGTTCCTTCCCGCCGGTGTTCAGCACCATTGCTCTTTTTCAGCAAAGGCTTGAGCAAGCCATGGTTGCCTTCAGCCAGGTATGTACATCGTATGGCTGCACAGATGTTTGATGCCCAGGAGCAAGGTGATACACCTTGGCTTGCCCATGTGGCTCTGCTGTCAGTGTCCTGCACCAGAGGACCCCAGAGGAGTTGCAGGTGTGGAAGTGTACTTGTGGTGCCTGGGGTGGCTGAGCTGGCAGAGTCGTGGCTGCACTGGGGGCTGCTGGCGTAGATGGGATGGATGGGAGAGGTGGTGGGAACTGTGCTTCCTGGCATTGCACCCAGCTGCTCTTCTTGCCCTCCCCACCAGGCCTGTGCAAGCCCGGCAGGAGATAAGCCTCTTCCCTCCATCTCTCCCATTCCATGCCAAGGGCTGCCAGTGCTGGCTCCTCACTCTTATTAGTTTCTGCTAGTGCTGTTGAGAAGTCTCCATTGGCAGTTTCTCATTGGTGCATTCTGATTCTTTGTTTTCTTCCTGTTTTTCTTTTCGTTTGGATAGCAAAGCCTCCAAAACAGGCAGAAGAGTTGGTTGTGATAACATTTAGTGCCTTATTTTGCTACAAGTCATGGCTTACCTACACAAACCAATGGGAAATACCTGCTGGTGTTAGTGGCAGTGCCTCCTTCCTCGATTAAAGTATTTCCAATAAGCAGAACTGTTATTTGAACTGCAGCTATTTCACCTCAGTGCCCCAATTTCCCCTCAAATAAGCCCAGTGCAGTTAGTCAAACAGAACTGCTAACTGGGCATGGTGGTGTTGCAAGTGGGCTCATTATGTGCTACAAAAAAATCTTTCAGGGGAAAGGCAGAAAGGGCACTAATATCTTTGGTCTTCATTTTTCAAAAGTCTGAGGCCTTGAGCACTCCTTGTATGGGGAAGGGGGCAAGTTGTGCTGTATGAGCACTTATTAATTATTCATCAGTTATGTCTCTTCAGAGAGAGCACATTTTTTTGCATTCATTTCTTGACATGAACATCAGGAGCTGTCAGACTGTGAGAATGGCTGAGTTTAACACATTTTTCTTTTGCTGGAAACATTCCTGATTGAAGTCTATGAAGTGGCTCTGTGTGACACCTCCTGGCTTGCCATACGGCTCTATCTCTGAGCCCAGAATCATCCTAGAGCCCAGGAGGACAGGAGGAACTCAAAAACTGAATGAGTGCCTGGGACTCACTGCTCTGTTTTCATTGATGCCATGATTTGGTAGGTGTCACGAGTGAAAAATACTATCACACACCCCACCCTCCCTCCTTCCCTCAATAGCTACGAGCTCCAGATACCTGCGGAAAAAAGGGGCTGTAGATGTCACTATAGGAAGGAGACAGCAGCATCGCTGTGTTAGCTGGTGATGGGGTGATCAGCTGGAGAGCAGTTGTGCCTCTTGTCCAGCCCTGAGTTCCTCCCTCCTTCAGCACCTGGCTTTGGTTTTTGGACCTCTGTCCATGGGAACAGACTGTGAAAATTGTCCCAGTGCCTCATCCCCACTTCATGCTCAGAACGGGCCCTCCCTGTCATTTCTGCAGGAGGCAGCATTTACCAAGAGCTTCTGCAGAGCATTCTCAGTGGTCTAATCCGCACTGTTGCTGGCGCTATCAGCTAATTTGCAGCTCGTGCCAGCACCTAATTTTGCTCCTCCAAGCGGTGGTTCAGTCGTAGCTGCCGCCTCCCTTTGCCCCCGAGCCTTGCCTCCATCGCTCTCCGGGCAGTGTGGGCAGGAGAGCTGTGATGGTTTTCACGCTCTTTGTTCCTGTGGGTGGCTGCCTGCTTAGCCTATGCCTCGAGCTGTGCTAATCCCAGTAGCCTGGATGGAGCTCCAGCTTCCTCATCAGCACCTGCCTCACAGCACTAATGGCCATCAAGGCCTTGAAGCAGCTCATCTTACAAATTGAAGTATCGTTTCTACTGAATACATTGGAGTCAATGATTACACAAAACCTCTGAGCTGCAGAAGAGGCTGTTGCGAAAGCTGCCTTTGTGCTGCATACACAGTCCCTCCTCCAGACCTCACAGCCTCGTGACAAAGCCACTGGTGGCTTCATCATGATGTGAAGCAATGGAAAAGGCTCACAAAGCCCCATGGAAAGTGATTTTTGGGTGTCTGTGATCAGCACAAGCTAATCACCTTTTAAATGAAAAATACCTTTGTGTTCCAAAACCACTGCTGTCTTGGGCAGCACAGCATTCTGCAGACACGGTCTACAGCCCCTGCACCTATAGAAGCATTAAAAAGGAAAGCCTCTATTACACTTCATAGCAGGAAGGTGGGATTTTTACAAGTAACCTACCTTCATAAAGCTGTCACCTTTCAGGATGGAGAGCAGCCACAGATGGGATATTCCCTGAATTTTTTTCTGTGCAGACAGTAAGCTATGCAAGTATCATGGAGCACTTACTGGAACACTATCCTGCATAGCCACTTCACAGTGAGGATGAATTTCACATGGAGGAAATAGCCTTTGTGAGTTTGTTGCCAAATCTCTGAACCATCCACGTTTTCCGTCTAAATGGGATTTTTCCTTTCCCCTACAGAAGTTCACAAACAATTAGACTGGGCCAATGCACATGATTGTCGGGACTGAACCATAAATAATTTCCAGAAAATGGATGAATTTATTCATCCTGCAGGTTCAACAATCTAGAAACTGTACCCTCCAGCCCCCAAACCAATTCCTTATTGCAATAGCATGCAGGTTATATTCTAATCAGCTAGTGCAGATCCAGGCACTGCGTGAGGAGTTGGTTCGTGAGATAAAATCACTGAAGTGTCTGGTTTCTGAACCTATTGAGCAATTATCAGTAGCATTAGGAAAAGGTAACATGAGCATAATCCTGTGCTTACTCTCTGGTTATTAACCAACAGGCCAATCAGAAATCCTTCAGATTTATGTTGGAAAACTACCAATGACAAACCTTAGGAATTAAGTAAGGCAAACTTTTTGCTTTAAAGCAAACAGCCTCCTAGCAAACTGAGACCCTAAGGCAACTTATTTCTTGGAATGTTGTCTAAGGATATTTTCTGACAGTTGATGTTTATTTTTGTACCAGACACCTTGTGTACCTCTGAGGCTGAGTTTGCATATTGCTCATTAGGTGCTAACTTCATTGCGCACTCCTGACAGGGAAGACATTAGACAAGGTGCATCCTCTTCAAATATTCACCGGGACAGGATTCCTGCCCCACAGGTTTTTCACAGAGTGTTGCACTGATGTCATGTTGGAGAAGTCAGTGGACCCAGACCAACTCTTGCTGTGTCTGCAAATGCAATTGCAGGAGCTGAGAAGAGCAGTGTACTGAAGACAACACTCAACTGGCTTTTAGGAAAGTGAGGCAAGTCTGATCTGCAGCCCTTAGTGTGGCATTTGGGAAAGTCATTTAACTAATTGCTCTCTTGATTTCCAACCTGATAATGAAGCTAGCACGGCATTTCAGTGTGGAGGCAAACATCATTTTGGGCATTTCTTCACACTGAAAGAATGAGGAGTGAGGGAGCTTGGGCTCTGTGTGCTTTTTTCTGAGTTACCCTGGCTCCTTTTCCTGCCCAGGCAACCGGGTCTAAGCTGGGAGGCACAGCATGTACCGAACTCTCCTACTGAGACACTGGATCCTGTCCCAAAACTGAAAATCTGATTCCTGTCATCATGCAACCCCATTTATTTCCCTTTTTATTTCTGCCATGGCAAGCTGAGAAAGCTCAGGGAAGTGTCTGCAGAGATGCAGAGGGGGTGAGTCATGCAGAGCCTGGGGGCTGACAGCAGAGACCCTTGTGTGCAGGGCTGTGGTTAGGGAAGGTAGGAGGGTTTCTGGCTGGCCACAGGACTGAAGTGGGCAGGTGTCAATGAGTCAAGTGAAGGTTACTGCAAAACACAATCTCTGAAGGTGAAATCAGTGAGGTTGCTGGTAACACCATGGAGTTTTATGGGTCAGCTTAGAGCTTCGATTTCCTTTCCATACCCTCCTACGACTTCTTGACAGCCATACTGCTCCTGCCCTTCACTTCTTCTCTTCATTCACTTTTACTGACTTCCATTTTTCACCCTTTGTGTGCTTATACTGGCTAAATGTTTTAGCTCCCTTGTGTAACCAGCTGATAATAGTACTGTGGGTTTTCTTTCATAGACTGACTGACAGGAAATTAATAAACAAAAATCTAATATTATAACAGCATCAGCAGAATGGAAGCATAGCAGGCAGGGTGCTGCTTTTTAGGGGAAGAGTGGGCATCCACCCCCTGCTCTAATTCAGACAACTTTCAGCATATTTCTCCTCTGCACCACAAGTCCCCATCTGTAACATGGGACTAATAATGCTGCCTTTCCTCATAAAGATAAGGACATGGTGAGGAAAGGAGCAATTAAGAACTCAACAGAGTGATGGGACTGATTAATTTGCAGGTGGGTATAAGGCAATCAGGGATTGCAGAGACCTGGAGCAAACCCAAAAGATGAGGTATTTTCAGGGTAAGACTTGTCCCTTTATTAACTCTTAGCATAACAGGACTATGAGCCATGCAGGATCCATCTCTTTTTATAATACAAGTAATAAGTGAAAGTACTTCATATTAATTAAGAGCAATTTCCTTGAGAAAGAGTTTTGTGAAAACAGATCTATTTATAAACACAGAATAATGTATCCAGCTTGCCGTGTGGATTGGTTCAAAACAATTAATATAAATTGTTCTGGTGAGTAACTCAGAGGCTGGCTGACATTATTATAGAATGTGTCTGCTTTCTTTGGAAAAGTTACATTTGTGTTGAAAAAAAGCAACAGTGAAAATATCACCCAAACTGAAAAGCTTCTCAGTGGGAAAAAAAAGGTCATTGTTGTTGGTAGAGACCTTTAAACTTTTATTCTACCTATGACCTACCTTAAATGTGAGCTTTAGAAACTTGGCCTGTGTGATTCCTCATTGTGCTTTTGATAAATTAGACTTCCATGAAAGCTGCAACCCAAATGTATTCAATAAACTCCAAAAACATGGAAAGTAAACATGTTTTGAAACAATACTGCCCTGATGCTGGTTGATGTTGCCACAAATATATCTGTGACTCCATGACCAGTCCCAGTGGGCTGTGATGAGTTCAATGGGGTGAATTGGGAGTGTGTCCCACACAGGTATCAGCCTGCAGCAGGATGGCCTGCAGAGCCCACGCAGCTGTGTGACAAGAGGTGTCCAAGTTGCAGTGGACCATAAAGGCATCCATGCAGCTTTAAAAAGACTGGAGGGTCTGCAGGTGTTACTGCCCTGTTCCCACTTAACACCATTCCCTGTCTGGAAATTATAAACAGCAGCAAAGGCTGGTGGGTGCTCTGGTATCAGTTCTATTTCTGTATTACAATTCTGCGTGATGGGACATGAAATAAGCTGGAGATTTCCCACTGGAGAAAAATTTGGGAGCACTCACTTGCTCTGTTTCACCTGCAGACTGGTGGGAGCAGAGTGCTCATGAGGTGGCCAGTGATAAGCTACATCCAGCTGCTGGGCAGCAGCTGCTGCCCTCACAGATGCTGACCTGAACAACTGTTCCACACAGGGCAGAATCTGTATTTCCACCAACACATCTTGTTTAAAACAGTAAAACGTTTATTATGTGTCCAAGCCTCAGTCATAACCAGCTTATCTCTAAACAGCTAATAATTTCATTTTACTTCTAAATGAAACTCTTGAGGTGAGCCAGAAAAGGTTTTCATGACCTTTCTGCATACACACAGCTATTCCCATCTGTGTGCTGCAAGGAACCTGCTGCAGCATGTGCAATGCTGCCTAGGACTTAGCTAAGTCCATCAGCACTGCAGATGTCTGGACAAACTCCAGAAATGGCCAGTGGTGCTCATGGGATGCTTGTAGAATACAGGATTCTTCATTAAAATAAAAAAAAGTTGTGCCTAGAGAAGACCTCAGAGGGATGGGGGCTTCAGTGCTGTGCCCCTGTTAAAATCTGGGTCTGAGAAGAGGGAGCCTCAAACCGAAAGATGCACTGATGAAAATCAGGAGCATCGAGGTGTGGGCTAATTAACACCCATGACAGCTAACATCCTGTCTGCTGCTGGAAAGAAAACATGCTGTGGGCGTCCCGAGACTGACACTCATGCCTGCCATTTCCCCCGTGCTGCTGCTGCAGGGTGGGCAGCACAGCTGGCACTGTGCCGGACACGCACACCACTGCACCACGGGCACTCCATCCAGGACCCTCCCATGCTCAGCAGCATGAGGCAGTCCCACAGGTCTCCTGGGGCTCACCAGGGCCCTGGTGAGCTCTGCTAGCAAACAAGGTGCTGTCAAGGACTTTCCCCATCACTGGCACAGGATTGTCCGTCTCGGAAATTGTTCAGGTGTTCCCAGCACAGGTCTGCCCAGGCCAGCCAGCACTTGCCAGCAGCATCTTGACACCGTCTGGAAACTTGCACGAGTTGGACATGCCCAGCAGGCAGCTTGGATAAGGTGTCCTTTTCTTGACAGGGTGATAGCCTTGGACAGTAAAAATGTGGATTGTCCTGTGCCAGGTCACCTCGTGCCGTGTTGCTATGGTCAGTGTTTAGCATCTCCCCAGTCATCAGGTGAGGACACTGAAGAACCACCCTCTGCCCTGAGCCCAGGGTGTGGGCAGGGCCCAGCCATGCCAGCAGCGCAACCCTGGTCTCTTTAGCTCCTTTCTCCACTTCCAGCCATGAAAAGACATTGCTAATCTGCACAGACCCACTCCAATGCCCTGATCTGGCCTAGGTAGGACTCCAAGTTAAAGCCAGAGCAAAGCCAGACAAAATGTTTCAGCTTTAGGAAAGTTTGGCATTTTCCTATTCCTCATTACTTCCAGTCCCACATGATTTCCTGCATGCCCAGAGGAAACTCACTTTGTCATCCTCCTCAGCATTCTCTCAGGGAGGAATACTGAGATTTATGGGTGAACGAAAAGCATATGACAGCTGAGTCCTGTTGTTACCCCAATGCAAAGGCACTTGGCATGTTCTTGTGCAGCCCACATATGGCAGTGGCAATGGCCATCTTTGAGATCAAGAAAGACAATGGGCTGCAGGGCCATCCCAATGCTATGAGAAGCCCCAGGGCTGAGTTGAGCCATGTAACACTCATCCTCTCCTTGCTCAGGTGTGCCTGAAGCAGTGCCTGTTCCCCAACAGGGAGTCTTTGGTGCTCATTGAAGCTAGGAGAGCCAGGCAAGCCTCATCTCATTGGGGTGAGATGTCTCCAGGTTTGTTTGGATATCAGCTTTTAATTGTGCCACAATGTCAGCCTGTATGGAATAGAATGGAGCCAGAGGGTTTCCTCACACTCCCTGCCCGTGCTCTAACATTTGGTAGAGCTTTTAAGTTCAGTCACACAGTTATGCAGTGCCTCTACTGCCAAGCAATCTCCTGCTAGCCAGGCCCAGGGATACTTAGCTCCCAGGTTTAGCCAAGCATGGGTGCCTGTAGCCTCATGTGGCTGCGAGGGACCCAGGAGGGCTCTGTCCTTAAGACAGACAATGTCAAAATGGGTAAACATGCTCAGACAGCTCCTTCTGCATGACACCTGCTACTCCTACTCTTTCTCCTTTCCACACATCACCTCCCACAAACAGCACCTTTTCCTTCAGTCTCCACAAGATTGGTTAATAGTTAAATGTCAACCAAAGCAGCAAAACCTTTGCAGTTCTCAGCAGTCCTGAGCTCCCTGCTAGCACTCAGCTGGCACAGCAAGCAAGGGCTGGGAGGAAGCAGCGTGTATGTGGGTGTGCTCTTGTTGCACGAGACAAGGGGGTTACTGGAGCATCGTCCGTGTTTCTCATCCTACACGTCACCCTGTCACCTGCCCTGCAGAGGAGGAGCGAGCTAGGCAGGCAACAGGCAGGTGAAGCTGCAGCTGGCTGACAAAGGAGAACCTTCACATGCCTTGAAGAGGTGCTTCACACCGTGTTGCTCTGTCTCTGCTCTCTTTGAGGGCTCTGAGGATTTGAGTGTTAGCTGGTGTGGGAACTGGGAGTAAATGAGATAGAAAATACATCTGCACTTCTTAGCCCCGCATGAGGGAGGGCAGACTGGAAGGCACAGGGTCCCAAGTTGGTCTCAGCCCAGTCCACTGGAAGATTTGAGGCCATGGAGGGACCCACGGCTTGCCAGAGACAAATGTCCTTTTGTCTCTCTTCCCTTCAGGGCAAGTGTGGTGTCTGTAGGCCACCCAAGCCAATGGAGGGCCCTGGTGTACTGCAGACAGGACCACGTGTTTGGGTTTTATGTGGCAGCACAACCCAGCTGCTGGAGCTGTTAGGGTCTCAAACATCATCCTCTCCTCCTCTCTTGTCCTAGGCAGCAGTCACTTCCTGCTATCCCCTGCTGGGAAACTAAGTGGCAGGTCCCTAGCCTCTGGTTAGGTCATCTAAAACCCAGGCACCAAAGGAACCAGGATTGGGGTGCAGTCACAGTAGCTCCACTGCTCCACATATATTGGGGATTAGTACTAAGAGACATGGGCATGGAAATCATTATTAATTAATAATAGTCCCATAAAGGTGTGGTCTGAGGAAATACTGCTGGTTTTGGCACATGAAAGAAATAGCAGTTGCTTAGATTTCAAGCATCCTGTGAAAAGCAAGGGACTTGAGGAGCTCCCAGGGAAGGATAAAGTATGTCTTTGGTGCTTCCCATGCAACACCCATCCATCAGTGGATGGACTATTTAATTTTAAATCAGTTATAGCCATAAAAGAAGGATTCCACTTACTTTAATGTCAAAATGAAGTCTCACTGAGTTGCTCACCTCTGGCTAGGAGGAGGGATTTTAGCCAAACTCACTGCATTTATTTCTTACTAAACAATATAATTAAAAAAAAAAAAAATATATATATATAGAGCCAACTATAGTATTTCTAAGCCCCTTGTACTCAGTCTGACCCCACAAAATGCATCCAGGAGGATGCCTTAATCCTGTCCTCACTGTGCACCCACTGTGTGCAAACCCTTAGAAATGCTCTTGCTCTAAAAGACTCCTCTGCTCTGTGAGTCAGTCTCCACACTCTGTATCTGTATACAGGAGTTTTATCAGCATTATCTGTAAAGCACTTAGCAGAAGTAAGAAGATTAATTTTAAGTTAGAAAAGGGTTTGAAACAGTGGAACTGAAAGATGTCTGACATATTGGTGTTTGTATTTTTTAAAGGATTTGAAAACTTGATGAAACTGCAAAAAGATTCCTTAAAAGCTGCTGAAGGGTTTGAGAAAGCCCTGCAGAATGAATCTCAAGGATATCAGCCTAGGTAATGCAGTAAAAGGAAGATCAGGAGATGACTCAGGGTATGTGGATGTGTTCATGTAAGTGAAACAACTGCAAGAAGGGGCTTTAAGAAGCAGGTGAAATTGGTGTTAAGAGAAGAGTTAGCTGTGCAAATTGGGAAAAATAAAAGGTGAACATAACCATGTTGTTAATAAGCCATTGTGAATGTTTGAACCACAGTGAAAAGAAAATATCAAGGTAAATGGTGATCTCTGCTGAGATCACCAGGTCAAAAGAAAGAGCCTTTTGGGGCATGGAGGGGAGGTGGATGTGTTCACTAAAAGCAGAAGCACTTCAGTCAGACACATTGCTGGCTGGGTTTGCTCCAAGACTAACCAGATGAAATTCCAGTGTGGACATGAAGCCAGACTAGATGATTTTAAGGACTATTTTCTGGCCTTGCGGATGAACCTATGTGTCCATACTACCTGTTTTCCTAAGGAAAAAAGAAAAACATGTTTCTTCTGATTGACGTTTCCTCATCCTGCAGTCCTCACCTGAGCGTAGCTTCCACCAACCTCTTCAAAGTGTTATTCACACAGTTCTGTGAGGCCAAGGCCAGATCTCACCCTTGGCCCTTCTCCCAGCTCAGAACATGACTCTGATGTGTCACTTCCACAGCTTCATTGCAAAACTTAGGGCCCAGTTGCAGGATGGCAAAAGAACCAGCATCTGAAGGGACCAAACACATCCAGATGCATCTAGAGAGACAAATCCTCACTTTCTTGGGCAAGCAGGAGTATTTAACTGCAGTCAGCCACACTTTGCTCTTATCCACAGCTGTGATCTTTGACCCATGGTGACCTTGGATCACAGCTTCCCAGAAACCCAGCAATGAGAAACCATGTCTCCTTGGCTAACAGCAGTAATCCTACTGATTATGTCTCACAAATATCAAGTAAAATTGATTTCCTTACCTCTTATATTTATCTTTTTTTCATATATCTAAAAATAATCCCAGAAACCCCCCCGTCTTAAGTGTTTCTTGAAAAATAACAAAAACCCCCAAGAAATTCAGTAGTCAGTTACAAACAGACAATGGGAAAATCCTACACTTGATTGATTGTAACACTGTGGCTGGTCTTTATGTTTGGGGATTTCTCAAAGTTCAACTTCTGTGTGAGTGAGCTCAGAGCCAAACTGAAAGTGAAAGTCAGTCTCTGCTTGGAGCCATGCTGAGCCAACCACAGGTGAGCTGGGTAAATCTGCAACTCTGCTTCTGACCCACACCAAAGCAATTAAAGAGGTATTTTTGGTGCTGGCTTGAAGAATAAACTTGAAAGGAGCTTTATTTCTTAAGAACAGCTGCTCAAAATCTTATTTTTGGCAGGCTGCTGGGAACTTTGGTCCTGAAATTGGAAGTGTAAGAAGTTGTCTTACATTTTGAATAGTTGGTGTTCAGCTGAAGAAATGTTGTTTTTTTTCAGTGAAAGCATTTTATGTTCAGTTAAAGTTTTCATGCTGCAGAAGTAATTTTTAAAACAGTTTCAATCTTCCCATCATTTTGTGAAGAGACAAACCTCACCTATTTTTCCTCAGCAAACTCACCACTTTGTCCCATCTGGAGGCTCCCATAGAGACAGATGGCTGGGGGTAGCAGAACAGTCAGGCAGCCGCAGCACCTGGCTCATCAGCCTGGACCTGCTAATGGACGTATCACTGCCCCCAGGGAAATCTGCCCACACCCAGCTTCAGAGAGCCTGGTTACGTCACAACCCTCCAGGCTGTTATGCTCAGGCTATAAAAATATTTCCCAGGAAACTGGTAGCAGGTTCTTCATCTGAAAAGCTGGTAATCTTCTCCTCGCACAGAGCCCAGGTACCCGCTGTGTCCAGGTCATAACCTGCTCAGGCAGAAGCCTGGTCCCTGTGTCACCTGTGGTGCCCTGATTTGGCTGAGCCCCAGGCAGTGTGCTATAAGAGGCAAGCTCAATAATAAACATGCTGATGGCAAGATCGGCAAGAGCAGATTCAATCAATCGTACCCACCCTCAGACCATAAACCCAGCCTTTCTAAATATATGACACAGTGACATAGTAACCCTTCCTTATCTGAACAGTCAACTGACTCTTCGTAGAATCAAAGAATCATTTAGGCGGGAAAATACCTCTAAGATCATTAACCTGAAACTGCCCACCACAAAACCATGTCCCCAAGTGCCTCATCTACACATCTTTTAAATACTTCCAGGGATGGGGCAGCCTGTTCCAGTGCTTGACAACCTTTTCAGTGAATTTAGCACTTAAGCATTCATCAATGAATTTCAAATCAGCCATCTGATGTTTCCTGATATACTTGAAAGGTGCAAGCTTTCACTTCAGGACAGTGACTTGCATAAAATCTGTGCTCACCTTGTGGAAATCATCGATATCCACTGCTCTTCCCCACTGGGGTTCAGCCACGGGCAGCTCTCTTCCTCCTCCAGCTCTACTTTCCTGGATGGATTCCTCCATTTAGACCCTGGTAATACAGTCTCTGGTTCAGACTCTATCTAATGAGCAGACCCTTTGAAACAAATGGAAGTGAGAGAGCCAGCATCTCTCTTTATTTTGAAGAAACTTAGAAATATAATTATTCAGGATGATACTAAAAGCAGAAAGGGAATTTCCCTGGACAGTCTTAGTGTAAGGGGGACTGCTCGCACAGCTCCAGGGAAGTCCACAGCACAAAAAAGGATTAGGTTCAACATTTAAATGCATTTCATCTGCTTCACATATCATAAATGTTTCTCAGCCTCTTTGCTGGGTAAAGGGCGCTAATTTCAGGGTCCCAGCTCTTGTTTTTTTGTAAGCTTCACAGTTAGATGAGAATGGAGGAGACCAGGCACCCTGAGGGGAACAATGGCTTTAAAGCTCTTTATCCCCACAAAAAAAAAAGCATCAGGAATCGAGGACACTGCAGACCATTATTCAGAAAACGCTGCCACTCTAAACAGATGCCAGCTGGATGTGTTGCAATCCAGTGTGTAGATCAATCTGACTGGTGATTCTTAGCAAAGCTTTTGCCCAAGGAACCAGGACAGCTCTTTTGTAGCAGTAGAAGGAAAGGTTTTCTGTACCCTAGTAGGCACAGAATGGGTCATGAAGTATGATATTGCTGGCATCTGCTGTTTGTTTTTCAGTTGGGTTTTGGGGTTATTTTGTTTTTAACTCTTAACTCTTAATTGTCCTGCCTGCATGCATCTAAACTCTGTGTAGCTCACACATGTAGCAAAAATGGTGGCATCCTCCCGTATCTTGCCCGGGTAGTTGTGCTGCATGTTTAGAAAAGCACCACCACAAATCAGACTAATTTTCCTTTTGCTGTTGGAATTGGAGAAAGTGACTTTGATCATTCTTCAGGGCCCAAAGAATTTGGTTTGGTTCTTAGAAAGACCCTTTCCTTAGGTAAAATCATCAGCCTAAGCTCTAAATTCTTGGGGAAGAAAATATACCAACTTTTCTGGAAGTCTTTCTGCTACAGTCCTAAACTGCAAAGACCCCTGAACACCCTTTCTCTTCTCAGAGGCAAAACTTCCAGCCTGGGCACAGGTCATTCAGGCCACCACACTTCAATGACTTTTTGCTTTCCTCCTACATTCAAACAAGTTGGTACGTCTTTGTAAAGCCCATACTTCTTAAATTAGTCAGGGGATGAATTAATTTATCAGTCTGAAGGTGTGGGAAATAACAAAGGCTGCACCTACTGATTCAGCCTCAATTGCAATATTTATCTTAACTAATGGAGAAAGAGCTGCTTCTGCTTCCCATCAATACTATCCATGTCTGCTGAGAAGTGACTTATGAGAGATGACTGAAAAAGAACAGAAAGACATAAATGTATTGTTATTCATTTCTTCTTAAAGCCAGTTCAGATGTATATTTTCATTTCCATTGTTTAGAGTAATTTTAAAAGTTTCTATTATTGTTCAGTTATTGTATTACTGTATTAGATGCACTTCCCATCCAAAATTTCCCTAGAAGGTACCTATAGGCAGAATTCCTAAAATCAATTTACAATGTCACTTTTGTGATACCATGACATAGGTTTATGTTTTGGTTTGGTTTGGGTTTTTTTTCTTCTGCTGAGGAGCACGAGGAAGAGCAGTAGTCTTTCCTGGTTATTTGGGGTTTGTTTGGTGGTGGGTTTTTTTTCCCCTTTATTTTTTTCCTGATAGTGCTACTGGAAATTGGAAATCTTGTCTTTATTTTTCTTGGCTTCTTCTTCAGTGGCAGAGGAAAGTGAATGGCAACCCAGCTGACACTCAAAGAAGAAAGGCTGCACCTCTAAAGGAAATGTTTTCATCTGTCTTCTTTAGCAGACAGCACTAAAAAGTATCATTTTTAAGGGGTCTTTGAGGAAGAAATAGAGTAATTAAGCACAGAATTTTGACTGTAAGCTCATTCAAACATTTTCCATCTTGCTTATGTTGCATGAAAAGACTTAGTGAATGTCCCCATTCTTTAACATGTGTGTATGCTGCTTTTAAGAGAACAGCCAGGGTAAGGATATTTCTATTTATGGCTGAGAGAACAGAGTGGTGTGAAAAGAAGAGGCTCTGGCAGAAAAAGGTTCTTCTCAAGGACAGCAAGCTCACAGTCCCACTGCCAAGACTTAATGCAAAAGGGCAGCATATGTGTGACAGCTTGCATGGATTAGACAAAAGTTTGTTAAGTGGTTCTACTTTTGAGGGTAGAAGGTACCCAGAAGAATGCTCTGGCTCCTTACCAGAAATCTTTCTTTTGACCTCTCTGCTCTTTTGCCCATGGAGACAGAAGCTGATGTACTGGTAAAACCAAAATTGTTACCCCAGTGTACTACTATTCCAATGTTTTCTAGGAAAACAGTCTTTAATGAAGTAAGAAACTAAATCAACCTACTCCTATGTGCTTTTATCAAGAGTAAATAAAATTAATAAACTAGAGGCTTGGAAGAAAAAGCTTCTTATGAAGGCATGAGATTTGCAACTATTTCTGAAACAAGTAGCATAATTTGCCATTAGAGATAGAAACCTGGATTGGGTGGTTCAGGAGAATGATTCAGCCTGCTAATTTTCTATATTCTTATACTTTATGTACACTAGTTTTCTCCAACAAAATGGCCCAAGCTGAAAATTCAGCTGTGTTCAAGGCTCCCTTGAGCTGCTGAGTATTTGGGCATGGAGGTTTGCTGTGGTCATCACTAGGGGCTTACCACGACTACACGTTTTCACAGATCTTGGTTTCAATTACAACTACAAGCAGAAGTTCCAAAATAGCCCAAGAAAGGAAGTTCCCCAAGTTGTTTTTAAAATCAGGAAGTAGAAGGACTTCTACTAAGACCTCCAGACTTAATACAAATGCTAGTCTCATTCACAGGGTATGCCATTCTTGCTGAGTGCTTCTGTAACTCAGTTTTTTTGGGCTTCCCCATCCTTGAGCATATTTTAAAGACAATGTAAGGAGACTGTGCTTGGCTGTTTAGAAAACCACAACCCCTGAGAATCAGACTGCAACAGAGAAGCCTTCAGATTAGGCGTTACCTGAGGATTTGCTCTGTAGACACCTCAACATGCTCAGCATGGACAAAGGGCAGGGTAGTCCCCGCAAACACTGTGTGCCTCAAAACTATTACTGATGTGAGTTATAAATGTAGTCTGCAAATCTGCTCTGGGTGTCCCTATTTTTTTCCCCAAGTAAAAATGACAGAATCATGTTAAGCACACAAATGCTGCCTACCTATGTATATGGATATTTGCCTATGTAACTGTGCATTTATCGGGATTGATCCTTTTGGTTTTTTCCTTACACAGTGCACTTTCATAAGGAGACAAAGGTAGTAATGCTCAGAGAGTCTCTGGTCAGCCTCTTCAAAATGCAGGTTTTCTTGTTCAATTTGGAATAAATAGGAATAATAAAAATAGCTTGTTTAGTAAAATATAGTCACCCGAAAGCAGAATTCTGCTTTATCACCATCAGCTCAGAGCACTGGCCAGGAGGTTGTCTGTTAGAGTGGCTTTGCATCCAGTGTTGTCTGATAGCCATGGAAGACCTTCCTAAGGCTGGGAGCACAGTCTGCACTTCCCAGCACAGAGTCCCAGGCTGATGGCAGCTGATGTCTTGAGAAATGGTTGGAGCTCCCTGACCTTCCCCTTTGCCTGGGGTTTGGGGCTCTTGGCTTCAACATCTTCCAGGTTAGAAAATATTTGCAAAGGTTAAGTTTCTTTCTATGAAAAGATTTGTTTGTCTGATTGCTTTTGCTCTGCCTCTTAATGCCTCATACTGCAAAGAAAAGAAGCATGGAGAAGTCCTGTGAGCTGGCTGACAGTGATCCTGGGGACCAGCCAGGAGATCTAGAGAAGAATGATGCTACCTTGGTTGTGTCCTTCTAACCTTGGAAAACCCATCTTCACCGTCTGTCTTTTGTCCTGGAAGTGGAGAGGATGGCAGAGGTGCTGCTGTGCTAATGTTGCCATCAAATGAGTCTCTCATCTGATGGGACACAGAGGCACCTCAGGAACATGGCCACAGACAGAACGTGCCCCAGGGACTTGGACTGATAAATGATGTTCAGCATATTTAAAGGGCAACCTAGATGAGTGTCAATGTTATGTCACAGGACACTTATTTGTATTTGGGCTGAGGGACACAGGTGTTAGTGTGTGTGTGTGTGGGGGGGGGGTGTTTGTATGTTTTCTAGTTTTGGAAGGTCTCCAAAGCATTGAAGTCATCTGTGAAATGTTAAAACCCCACAAGTGAAAAATATTTTAAAAAAATAGCTTGAAGTCACCCACAGGTGGCATTGATAAATAACTGTTTCCCAGGGGTCCAAGAGAAATTTGCCTTGTTTTGGGCTGACTGAATGCTGGTTGGTGAAGCATGAATGTGACAACCATTCTTCTCTGTGTTACCAAATAATCTGAAACCCTTCTCTGACTTTTTCAAGTATGTTGTGGTTTGTAATCACTAAGTCAGTCAGTTGCTGTGAGGATGACACAAGCGATGGTCATCTCAGCACTGGGGGAAGACCCAGTGGGGCAATGATAACCAACATGTCCCAGAAAACAGAATTCTGGTCATGGGAATGAGCAATTCAGCAAATTTCTCAAACAACAAAAGGCACACTGTTGCTTTCAAAAGAAAAACATGAGTGAAGCTATGTCACTTGACTGGCAACAAAGTGAAGAGCTCACCTAAAAGAAACTGAGTGTATGTGAGTTGTAGAAAACTTTCGTGCTTGCACAACACACCAGCCACGGCACACTGAGGCAAGAGACCGACCAGCTGCCATGGATCTTATGATGCTGTCAGTCATGGGAACCACGTTTACAGAGAAAATCTCTCTGATGTGCCTTTTAGACAGCTACTCAGCAGATCAGCTGCCATGGCCCTGGTGGAAGGCTTTCTGTCTCCTCCATTCTGTATTCTTAGTGCCTTGTTCTCAGGAGTCCCTAATAGCCTTAATGAGAGAGATGGGCAAAGTCCCCCAGTCTCAGCAAGGTGAAAGTGGGCAAACCTTTGCCTTTCTCTACTCTCTTGTAGATTGTTGCAAGTCTAAAACTTATTACAGCTGGTCAGATTAAAGGGGCTGTTTTTTCCCTGCTTCTTGGTTTAGTTCGTTGCATGGAGCACTTCTAGTTTTATCAGCCTCCCACATGCAAACAAAAAGTGTAATGCCTCAGAACCTGCCAATTCTTCTCTGAGGAGGAGGATGGTGTGAGGAAATGTCACCAGCAATTACTTTCTGAGTGCACAGTGGGCTGGAACATCCTCTCACTGGCACCTGCTATGATGTAGGCTTCATGGGAGGCCCTTGCTGACATGTGCAATCCCATCTGCTGATCTGCCTCTGCTCTAATTCCTTTTTTTCCTGATTTCTGCTTGCTCTGGAGGCATAAACCCAACTGCTGTCCAGGGAATGTTTTGTATCCTGTGCCCTGGGCAAAGCTGGGGAGGACTCAGAACATCTCCAGTGGCATGGCAGGCGCCTAAAGCAGCTTTTATAAAACCATCAGGAGAAATGAGACTTGGGAATCCCACACTTCTTTTGTCATAAGGGAGGCATGAGAGTGGTATGGACTCATGCTGCTAAGGGAACCTAGGCAGGTAAATGAGATGCACTTTGGGGCATAAAAAAGCAGAGTAAGAGCTGCTGCTGGGAAGAACAGTTTAAGCTCTAGGTGTTACTGTTGAATATTGTGAGCAGAATGGGTGGAAGGAAAATGGTGGCAATATATCTTAATTGTCTTTGACAATGTTTGGTACTTTGTACCTCCCCAGAAGCTGACTGGGCTTGAAGAAAATAATGCAAGGGTATTTGTATCACTCTGTCTCAAGTCCCCTTCTACAGAGAGCTACAGTCAGCAGGTGCACTGAAGGTTTGTTATTAGCTGCTCTTCAGTTGAAGGGTAACCATTCCTGGAGGTGTTAAGTGTGAGTGTACACCCATTCTCCCACAGGATAGCTGGTTAGTGGGAATCAGGTTAGCCAGCATTAATGGGGTGAGGCCCAGTGACAACTGGGGAGTCTGCAGCACAAATCAGCTGTGAGGTACAAATGCTACTAGCCATAATCAACCAATGCAATAGGATGGCTTCTTGGTTTTCCCTATGCTTTTGTTATTGTTGTGTATTATACGGGAACATCTCAACGCCTCCTGAATTCCTGCAAGAGGGATTGGTATTTTACACTTTGCAGTTTAACATTGTTCATGAAAGAAAATTATACCTTCCTCATTTTCCTGTGGTCATGTGTACCCCTTTTTAATGTACCAGGTTTGTGGAGAAGGAACGGTTCCTGCCAGTGCACAAGATTGTTAGCATGCCAAAGTCCTGTTAAAGGCTTATACACATGGTACCATGGTGAGGATGTGCCAAAGGATGTCAGTGATCCAGGGCCCACTTAAAGTAAAGGATATTGCACTAAAGGAACATCTCAGTGTGGCCCCATAAGTTAGTCCAAGGCAGAGGTCATTCTGAACAGAGTTCCACTAGGGATGAAATCTCTTCATTCATAAGATTTTGGCTGGAACTAGATCTTTGAATCATACTCATTTTTTTTAGAGATAACTCATTGACTAAAACTTGATTCATGCACTATTTAGAGCAATTCATCTCTGAATCCCAGCTTTGCAAGGTTCCTGTGCAATATTTCTGCGACAACTCAAATCAAAACATAGATGCTGAGCCACATCTCTTTTCTCTCTCTGTCTCCAGACCTAGAATTCCAGGCAAGCACCCTGATATTAAATCCATCCTCTGTATTATCAGGTGCAGTCTAGGTCATGATTTTATGCTTTTACCATCTATTTTCTATAGAGGTGATTTGGGGGCTACATCAAGTAGCCTCCCTGTTCCTCCTTTCACTGGTACTGAAAATAAAAGGGATCAGATAGAAAGTACTGCCAAAGTGCAGGTTAGTTTTATCTCAGCCATGCTTAGTGCACAGGGGTCATGAAGAAGAGCAAACTGAAAGGAGTTATACCTCATGCTGCTGGACCCTGCCTGACCTCTCCCTGACACTAACCTAATCCAAAATTTTCCAAGGCAGTTATGTTCTCAGCTCCTGTTTTAATTCAGGGTGAGTGGGTGATTAAAAAGGAAATAGGTCCCTAAGTGTCTTTGAGGATCTGGTCCTTGGCTTCACTTCCTCACCAGAGCCCTCAGTGTTAACTCCCCAGCACAAGGATGTCCACAGCTGCCAAGGCCAGCTCCAGCCTCCTCCCACTGAGACAGTGCAGAAGTTGTGGCAAAGGAGATAAAATCCCACCAGCAGGCACATGCTGTTTCTATCCCCTCTTCTCTTCCAATGAACAGGGACTAGGATGATACCCTGACCATATAAAGCAGAGCCCTCATACATGTGCATCATTGTGAAACCTCCACAACTGTGGTTTCCAATGGAAATTCCCCATTTTGAGGAGAGAAATTTTTACTAAAAATGATCGACTATTTTATGACAACAGGCTTCTATAAGTGCTCTCTCACAAAGCCACAATCCAAAAACATGGGCCTGGGATTTTTTCCCATTTTCTGTTGAAACTTATCGCTGTTTAATTTAGAACATCACCTGAACAGAATGATGGTTTTTTATATCAGAGGTGCCTGGACTGCCAGGCTGTAGGAATGGGGCCCTATTTGGTTTTACCTACACGGCTACAGAAACAGCCACACAAACCACTGTGAGGGAAAGCATTTCTGGCAGGAAAATTCATTCTGCAAGACTGGTGGCATCTTGCTCATTGAGAAAAGGAGAACGAACAAAAACTGAATTTTGAGGAACTAAAACTAGGATCTTCTAAGCAATTGTACAGAATAAAAAAGAGAAGGAAGAGAAGAGAACAGCCAGTGTCTGACTGTAATTTCCTTTTAATGAATTACCTCCATATAAGAAATGAAGCAACTGCTTTCAAGCTGATGAAACTTTTTGATTTTTTTTCATTAAGTACAATATCATCCTAAACTGGAAAATACAGGCATGGCTTTTTTTCCTTATTTTTATTAAAATCACCTTATCTACACAGAATACTGGCTACCTTTCAGGTATTACATGGAAAAATCAAAGGGCAAACTGAAGCATCTCCCAGCATTCACCCACAAAATCCCAACACAAAGATGCAATTACAGTCTTTGGTTAGTCTGAAAATTCCCTAATAGGGGGATTACTGTGTTGTAGCTTGTTTACATTGATGGGTTGATTACTGAGTGCTGAGTAAGCATGTTCAATTGTTAAAGTAATGACTTTTTCCATGCTAGTGACGTTCATTAGGACTGCTCCTCTAAGGCCAGAATAAAAATATTATCTGCATTGTTTATTCATGTCAGTCTCACAGTTATGACAGGTTTACATTGCAGCATACTCTCATCCAAAGAAAACTGTGGGAGTATTTAGTTCTGGAAGCAAATGGAAATGTTGCAGGGAGGAGGAACAACCCCTGGAACACAAGAAAGGTCTCTCAAATGCCTCTTCCAGCAATCTGTCCCTCCTAAAACAGCCCAGACAGGTGTCAATTACTATGATATGTTGTATCTTTAAACATTGTTTTGCTGAGTATAGCATTGGAGGTAATTTAGGATTATATAAATTCCAGGAGGTTAAATTTGAAAGATAAACTCTGGAGATTTTTGTATAATTCAATAAAAGCTACTCTGACCTGTTACATGCTAAATGGCAGAAGGACCCCCTAACACAAGCACCATCATCTTCAGTTTGACATAACTTACAGGACAATGAGTGTTCATCTTTACTCCCTGAATACTGAGTTCAGTTAAGTTTCACAAGGAAAAGATTGGTTCACAGTGTTGCACAAGCAGAACTAAGACTCTGTAGCAAATATGGTCTTTGGTTTACACAAATGTTACAGTAGTTGCTGAACTGCACATCTTTTGGCTTAGCATTTTTAGATCTTATGGTGCTTAAAGGAAAGAGGATTCCCCCTCTCTTTGAAAAAAGACCCTTCTTATGGTACTTCTGGGGTATCTAGTCTTATCTTAACAAGTAACTGTGTAAATGATCAATGGAGCTAGTAAAACTCAGAGCATTTCTTCTCATCTTGTTCTGAGAGTGAAGACAGACATTTCTTTTCAGACCTGAGGAAAGGTTTTGTACCTGTATCATTTGGTTAAAGATATATCCTCCCTTCACAAACTTGCTCTTTCTGAATTAAGGCAGTCTGTGAATGTAAGAACACACACAGATACTGTTTTCAGAGAAAAAAAATCCCAAAGAAACATACTCTGATAAGTGGGAGAAAAGGTAAAGCTGAAACAAAGCACAAACAAACCTTTTAAAGGAAGTGGTAATGGAGAACCAATTCTTCTTTTCAAGCCTCCACCATCACTGAACAGGGAAATGGACATTGTGGCATGCAGGGTACATACATACTCCTTAGTGTCATCTCTGTGCAGTGACTGCAGGTCTGAAGGCAAGTGCAGGGTTCAGAGCACACAGGCAGAATAAGCAAAGGCACCATAACAGCACCTGCACTGTATGTCAGCAGCATAAATTAATGGCCAGCTTTGCAGGAACACAGGCCTGAAGGGAACAGCCTGGCCTTCAAGCTGAGCCCTCTGCAGAAAAACTCAAAAGCATTTTTGTTTCCTCTGACCCCACTCGAACAAGGGGGAGATCCCACCTACTGCTTGCCCTGCAGGGTGGGAATTCCTCTCTTATTCCTGGCCTGGAAGTGTCACCGTGCTTTTGCAAATGTGAGGGTGAGGACCTGGCTGCCTAGGCTCTGGGTGTGGCAGCCCTCGGTGCCCTCTGGCCGTGCTGGTCAGAGCTGGTGCCCGAGGCCAGCCTGGCTTGCCCTGTGGGCACCTCCACTCTCTGCATGTCTGTTCCTCCCAGAGACCTTGTGATGCCCTGCAGCAGGAGGCAGAGCCCGTACCATGAGAAGCGTTTGCGTTCAGAAATCCTCATAAGGTAGTCATGCTTTAAAGCAGGATGGCAGTACAGAAGTGGAGTGTTTATATAAAACACTAACAGGGCAGCTGTTGCTAGTAGCAACAATATGGCAATCACCAGCTAATATGGAGATGTTTGTTTCGAATTTATCATCTTGATTTTGATGGGCAGCCAAAACTTCACAGCACATTTTATTTTGCAGTGTGTGGATGTGCATGCCCAAGGACAGCACATGACAACAAATAACCCTCTCGAAGCATGGGGTCAAATGTGCCCAGGGGAATTCAGCTGCAGTTAGCAGAGTTGTCCCTGGAAAGATTTGCTTTTCCTGACACTGCTTTTGCCTGGAGAATGGAATCTAGATGTGTGGTCATAAAAGTTCCTATTCTTGGTTAATTTAGTGGTGTTGAGGACCTGGTTACTGGCAGTAGTACCTATTACTTAGGAAGCAGGTACAACACAGGAATGACAAACTCATAAGGGCAACACAATGATGAAGAGGTTGGGGATGTTCCCATCACACCCCTGGGGCTTGGAGGAAGCCAACTGGAGAGAAATGATGGGCAAAATCCAACAAGTTCTGGTTGCTCCTTCTGGGCCCCTATGGTGACAGCTGTGTTCATGACACTTGCTATGCCCAGAGCAGCTCAAGTGGTAAGGTCTTGCCATTCCTGAACCTGCCTTTCTTTTCTAGTTTTTGTATCAGTGGGACACATGTACAATGAAACCCCGAATTATACTTGGGCTAGGTTTTCTTGGTCTTATTCCAGACTGGCTCCTAGACCAGTGGCAGTCTGCAGATCATATTTTATGTGAAAGTGAGATGACTTAAGCCTGAAAATCACATGCAAGTTAGAATTCAGTGTCAAATTCAGGTTTTCTCTTGTTTCCCCTGATTCATATTTTGAGATCTGAGATCATTTTGATGCTGAAATTCAAAGCAAAACACAAGGTGCAGAAACAAGAGAAATACAAGCCTACTTAAAAAAATAATCTAAAAGAAAACATTCCTATTAGTCCTGAATAGCAAAATCAAGATTACACGTCACTGTATTTGGTAAGAAGCATAATCTGTCCCTGTCAGCAAATGAGCTTGGCAAAAAAGTTTCTGATTTGTAAATGAACAACATAAAGAAGCAAGTTAAGTGAAAAATCTGCTGGAGTAACAAAAAAAGTAAGCATATAATTTTTCAGTATTGTTTGAATACCTTCAACCAGGCATCTTGAAAAGAATAGATTTCAGACTGAATTACACATTTTACTACTACTTTTGTGTAACTAAGCAAAAGTAGATTTAGATCTGCATCTGCTCCCTCAGAAGTGATGGACAACTTCAATTCTCTGATTCCTTTGTGCTGGCCACCTCAGGGAACCCAAGAAATGAGTAATTTCAGAGTACCACAGAGACACAATAGCAAGCTGAATGCAGACACAGCCAAACAGCAGCACAGAGCCTTTGGAAAAATGGCCCATATGCACCTGCCCCATACAACTAAAAAAGCACCCACTGGAACCAGTCACCCAGGGATGAATAAAAATCTTTAGAGCTGCCAACTTAGTCTTGGGGGAAGCACCCATGAAAGAATAAACAAACCATCCTGCAAAGCAAATGCAACCAAAATGGTGTCATGGGAAGGGCACAGAATATACCTTGTGCTGTATTTATAGTGTTATTTTTGATTTGTAACTTTTTCCTGTGCAATGGTAGCACAGTGTGTAGAAGAGTGGTGCGATCTAACCCACACTGCAATCTAACCTTGCTTTCTCATTCAGGAGAGAAATCATCTGAACAGAGCTGGGAAAAACTGACAATGTGTTTCACTTTACAAAGGCAGGTTTAGCATGAGCCCATATTCTACCTGACTAAACCTATAGGAGCTCAACACCAGCAGGATTGATAGGTCTTGTTCTGAATTGCTGTTACAGGTAGGAAGTAGGGACTGGTCTGCTCAAAGATCTGTCTGACCTCTTTTCTGTGATCAACCCTGGGCCATGCCTGTACATCTCACAGCACACTGGAAAGTGGTAGGAAATCAAAGCTGCCTTCAGAAGGCATCTATAAATGTGGCATGTTTCCAGGAACCCACTTGCCACCTTGTTCTTTGAGTTCATGGACAGATTGTACAGAGCTTTCCCTTCCAAGAAACAACCAACCCAACAGCTCTCTGAGTTTGGCACAACTACTTTCCTTATTTTGGTAAATGCTCCTGTTGTTCTCTGGGGAGACTGCAGCTGTGGCAGTGAAGACAAAACTGGAATACAATCCCTTTTCCACATGGAGAGGCACTGATGAAGGCTTCTTCTGCTCTATATGGGCTTGAAAGGATCCTTGCTCCAGGCTCATTCTGCTGTACCCTTCTCATAGCTCTGCTCCCTCTGCCTCCCTGCTGGTATGATAACAGGGCAAAGGGGAGGTTCAGCATTCATTCACACACTCCTCCTTCCTAAAAGCCATGGTGTCAAACATTTGCAAAAACAATGGAAATGAACAAAAGTGATCTGTGGCTGGGGTTTTCCCATTTGTGGTTTGATAAGGAGAGAAGAAAACAGACACACTCCAGTCACAGCAGATTTATTCTTTTCTTTTTTTTTCACTGTCAACTCCTGACTTCTTTCTTGTGCCAGTTGATGTTGCTCTTTCATTGCTGTGGTTGAGAGTCCTTCACAGAGCCACAGTGTAAGAGAAGAAAAGAGGAGAAAATGCCTAGCTTGACTGGAGCTCACACAAAGAGGAAAATAATCATTTGGAAAATCCATGTTGGCAGCAATTGCTATATAAGCCTTCTCTCCAAACACTGTTTGGGCAGGGGGCTTGGGAGTGGACCACAAAAGCAGCCATGATCTAGAAGGGGGAAGGGACTGGCTGGGACCAGAGAGAGGCAGAGACATCAAACTGATGTTCTGGCTTCCATAAGGAAAATTTTTCATGTCTTGAGGGGGAAACCCAGTCCTTAAAAGGGCTGAATCCACCCAGGCTTGGCTGCTCTGCAGGACCTCCCTGTTCCTGCTTTCTCTCCAGTGAATGTAAAGCACTTCAGCAGAACTGAGGGAAGAGCTTCTGCACAGGCTAGTCCCACAAAACCCTTTCAAATCCATCCCCTCTCCCATGCCCTGATCTCTGTGTAAACACCCAGTGTCTCTGAAGGACAGTACATTCACTGAGGGATGGACTGGGAGACACACCACCTGCAAACAGCTCCAGGCGTTCCCAAGCCACCTGCCATCTCTTCTGCCTGCCCTAGGGCAGTGGCTGTGCTACAGCAGACATGTTGCTATGATGAATCGTGGTGTAAGATCTGTACCAAACCCAGGGAGGAGCAGACTGTAGCAAAAGTTTCAAGTCTGCAAAGCAGAACAGGGAGGTAGAGATGGAATCGGCCTCCTCAGGGAGAGAAGTTGTTCATATAAGGGAACTTGATTTGTAAACATCTCATATGACAGGCCTTTTTGGTTAATATTCAGGGTGGAGACTGTCTTTGGGCTTACATCTGTGTTACCTTTTCCATGCTGATGGGGAAACTGTGAAGCTGCTCTGCTGGTAGGTGTGAGAGCAGCTCTTCTGACCCTGGAAGCCAAAACCCAGCTCTGTGGTGTTTGGCAGGAATCAGCATGTGCTTGCTTACTGCTTTTCACAAAAACAGCCAAGATTCCCTCTGTGTTGCCATACAATTACTCTGCCAAACCATAGCACTTTAGGATGCCTCCTTATTTGTAATAGAATAAGCTGCTTTAAAGTAAATTTGGCACAATTTAAGTATTTGTGATACACACCATAAAAGAGCTATTAAGTAAAGAATGATATTAGGAGGGTAAAACCAAATAAAATTGTTTTTCATATAGGCAGGCGGGCCTATACACTCACCTTCCACATACAACAGCCATTATATGCCCACAACTGTTAATGGATGAGAACTAATTGGATAGAGATAGGGCAGTTTGTGACAGTGGACAGTCTGGTGATGTGCTATCGATACACCACCCATCACTATATCTTCTGGGAAATTCAAAGCATTGTGTCCTGTGTACAGCCAGTGATAGAACTGTAATCTGAGCTTCTGGCCTGGCTAATCACCACCCATTAAACTCACATTTTCTTTACAAGTCACACATTTTCCAGATCAAACCCTGTGTCTTAATCATGAAACAGACTGAGTTCAGAAATACATCCGTGTACAGTGCTGGAAGTGAAGGCAAAGCAGAATTGAACAGCATAGGTCCCCTAAACCTCTGATATACTTTAAAGATGGGTGTGTTTGGATATACATTAACAGATGTAGTGAAAAATAGATGCTTCTTGTTGAGGAATCCCACTGAAACTAGCAGCGGTGGAGCTGCACCAGCCAAGGAGCCTCAAAAGAAATTCTCAGGAGAAAGGGATGTAGGATGACAATATTTCTGCAAGCATGTGCAGCAGCCCATGGAATTTAGTTGAGAAATTATAAACGTTATGGGACTGATAATTAACAAAATATCAGTTAGAGCAGTGAGTAAAAGATAGTGGTAAATGCACAGGGCTACAGACTAATTGATTGAGGTTGCTGTTAAGTTTTGGCCCTAAACAAGTCTACAGACCAGTACTACTACAGGAGCATGGAAATGGTGGGCCTCAGGAGCACTTAAAAAGTGACCTACAGCAACTCCCCCCACAAAAGCAGAGCAGGTACCCATTTGCTCTTCTGGACACATCTCTATTGAGCCAAAAGTTAATTTTGTGCTTTGGATTTCCGTCAGAGTCAAACAGAGATCATCTTTCTGTTTTGAATGAAACAGGGTCAGTACTACACTGGCCGTGTCTGATGTGGTTTCACAAAGAATGGCTTTAAGGGTGAATTCAGCAGCGGATGTAGCCATTATATGCATCTGCAAAGAGCTGTGCTAAGACAGCCCCACCCTCTGCACACGTGAAATGGACCATCCACAAGGGAAGCAGCAGAAAGACCACAGTTTCACAAGTGTGAAACTAAACACTTAAATCCACTACTGAAAAATTCCCAACCCTGATTCTCAGCCTTAACTCCTCTTTTTCACAAGATCAGCAGACTGGCAGAACAGAACAGGGTTGTAATTTGCCTCAGTCAATAAATAAACAGAAATAATATCATGCATTTAACATCAAACCTTAATGAATTTTCATAATGGCCTGGTAGAGTGAACACTGTATTCCTGATATGCCCAAATTGGGGGGTAGTCAGCAACAGAATGGTGCAGGTCAAGCAGAGGTAGATTTTTCCTGGATTTTTTAATCTCTTCGGTTGAATCAAATTTTAATACGTGGACACAAAGTTTTTACTAAGATATATTTTAAGCAAGACTTTTTAATTACATATTGTCATGCATTTCTAAATTATTACATAACACCACTTCGTCTATAGGAGTCCAGTGCGTAGATTCTCAAGAACTACTTAGCACTGACAAAATGTGTGTCTACATCTGCCTGTAGACAGTAAACTGTTGCAATTAGCTTTTAAAAAGATATACAGAAACACTACTCTGAATCTTGTCTATTTCACCTCCCTGTTGTTTTCACTGTTCTTAGTGTAACTTGATGTGGTGGTGTGTCTTTAAACTGGCAAATCTAATGTCTCTGAGCAGTCAAAGGACACACTGTACCCACTGCCCTTTAATGGTAAAGAGAAGCTGCCCACACTGCAGCCCCCTCTGCACATCTCACCTCATGCTGGTGATGATAGCTGGAACTTTTACCTGGCAAGTGTCTCATCTTTTCCATCCATAACAGCTACCAGAGTTTCTTTTTAATTTTTTTCTTTAAGGGGGGGAAAAACCAAAAAAGTAGCTCCTCTAAAAGGAAAGAGGAAGCCAGAAGTTTAGTAGCGTCTTGGACCTACCCCATGATGCTTCTTCCTGCCTGTGAATTTCCACCTGCCCCTTCTGCATATATAAGGCAGCACACGTGGTATACACTGTTTAGTTGCCTGCCTCTGTCCAAAGGATTAGTAGCAGTGGGGAGTGATGTTGTTTCTCCTTTCCTCTGCAGTTCACGGGAGGTGAAGGAGCTCTGGCTGGACTCACTCCTTGGGTAAGTACAGCCTTTTATAAAATCTTTGGCATCGTGGTTGAAGTCAGATGCAGATTCAAAGAGATATACAAAAATATAGATGGGGGAGAGGTGCACCCACTGCTAAGTGTAGCTTGTGGGCAGAGCTGACTGAGTCGCTCAGCCTTGGGTGTGCGGATTAATGACCATATGTAGCTGTCACCACTTGCTCACTTTTTGTGTGGATTAAAAATGGAAAGCTGCTTTTTATTTCATTTTAATCAGGAGGCAGATAAGGCAGCAGAGCTGAATGCCCTTCCAGAGAAGGGCTTCATGGGTTACTTGTGTGGGAGATGTTGCTGGTTCAGGATCATACATGTTATATTGGCTTGTAGAGGAGAAAGCCAAGAAGGGTGCAGTTTTACAAGACTCCTTCTTTCTCCATTCCCTGTTCAATAAACAGGCAAACAAAAGGACTGAAGGAAATCAGAGTGTCCAGAGCTCCTCCGATCAAACTTCTAATGAAAGTGTTAAGCAGCTGTAATACTGTGAGTATATTAATTATTTCAGCTCTGCCAACATAGTGATTTTGAAAAGCTCTGATTTCTGAACCACAGCATTCAGTTACTCACACAGTGTCTTTGTTTTCTTGCCTAGTCCAAGACACTAAATTCTGGAAACATGGAGAGTCTGATTGAGTGCCAGACAGAGGTAAGCAGCCCTTATATTCTTCCAGATCCTTCTTGGGTACTTGGTGTGGGATACCTTAGCAAAGTGGGGGTGGCTCCTTCAGTAGCTGCCAGCTGCTGACCCTCACCCAGCAATGGGCAGAGCTCTTCAAAGGCAGCTCTGTGCCGCACTAAGCAGAGGGAGCTGGGCATTGCTGTGGGCAGTCCATGCATTCGCCTGGCTCACAAGGATCTTTGCTCAGGAGTCTTACAGGCTTTAAAGTCATCAAGGCTCTCTGGAGGAGTCTGGGAGGAAATTGCCAGTGCCAGGGGAGGACACAAAAAAGGAGGCTGTGTCCGGCTGTGGCTTCTCTGGATTGAAAGTGCAGCCTGGAAGAGCACAGTGTTGTGACCCCCTGGGCATGACTGGGGTGTCTGGCTGCAGGCTTTACCACAGACCCCTATACTGGGCAGCAAGGCAGTGTCAGTCCTGGGCCGAGACACTCTTCAGCAGGTGTTGGGCTTGTCTGGTTATTCCCCAGAGCCTCCCCAGATTTCTGAGGAGCTGCAGCAGCTAGCTGGTGGCTCTCACTATTTTGGCAGCTCTGTAACCCTAACATGTTTTTTGCAGGATGATACCAAGAAATGTCCCCTGTCAGTCCCAGCAGATACTGAAGATGGACTTTGCCTCTCAGATGGTGAGTTTCAAAAACAAACCGAGGAACTGCCTTCTTATAGAATGCTTGCAAGCTGGCACTTGTGCAAAAGCACCCGAAACCACCCGCTTCCCCTGCCTGAGAGCAAGCCACAGTCCCCATCCAGGAGAGGGCTTAAGCCCTGCATTGCCACTCACAAATTACTTCTTTCCCAAATGCTCAGTGGCAGAGGTGACAGTTCTGAAGGACAGAGGTCTTCTATTCCCATTCCCTGGTCCTCAGAGCCAGGTTTCATTGTGTTCCCTGGTACCAAAGGGAAGTAAATGTGCTTCTTTCTCACTCAAGCGTCCCCACTGAGGTGTGGCACTGCAAGAAAGTACTGAGTACTGCTACCAGCTGTTGCACACCAGAGCAAATAAACACTCTTGGCAGCAGCACCAGCACTTGTGTTTTCTTACCATGCAAAACCTCAGCACCTGTAAACAAGCCAGAGCAGACCATTAATAGGGCAGGGTCAGATTTGGAGCAGACCCTCACATCAGACCAGTTTTCAGGAGTATCAGAAGCAAATATTATGCTATAATGTTAGGTGACTTTTTCCAAATTTTTTAACCTCCACCTACCAAGAGCTTGTGCTAAGTCACAAAGAGAGGTCCTGAGAACTTCTCGTCTATGTAAGACAATTTCATTTTGGAGTAGAAGGCATGACATTTGTTGCAAGCTTGCAGAAGACAAATCCTTTAGAAAGCCTTCTTACAAAAGATTCCTCCTCTCTCTGTTTCTGAAAAGGAAAAAAAGGCATAACCCACCCCAATAAAACTATCATCTTCAAATTCCTGGCCCTCCTCTTTATGAAGTGGGTGCAAAACCCATGCTAAGAGATTTCTAACCCTGAAGCCAGTGAGGCCCTGCTCTGATGCTCTGATCCCATCCTCTTGGCTGGCTGGCAGGGGGCAAGCACTAGCTCTAGGAGCATTGTTATTAGAGCTGGCTCCAGATCTGGCAGAGCTGGAGCTGTATGTTTTCAGGCTGTGAAAGAGGCCAAGAAGTAGGAGCCCCTACTTCTATTCTTGCCCTAAGGCTGGGGCACAGTCAGACCACATAGTGAAAATTGTTGTCATTGCCAGGTGCCCAAGTGGTATATCTGCCTCAGAGTTATCACAGAAATTATTGCAATATCAAAAATCTCTGCAAAAGTTATTTCTGTGCCTTGTATGTTCCCACTCTCTAAGAAGAAACAGTGACTAGAACGTAAAAAGCACTCAGCACAAAACAGGAAAGGTGGTGGCCTTAGGGGGATGGCCACAGTTTTACAGTTTAGGCAGTTGTTTCCCTAGTAACCAGTTAGTTGTCTCTCAGTTTCTCCCCATTTGGTTTGAATTGTTTCAACAAACATCTCTGCACTGCACACAGATGGCAGACCACATAGTGCTCTGTTGTTGTTTTTTTTAATTTTAAATCGATCTTTTGTTTTCCTTTTGCTTGCAGCAGATGGAACAAAGAAAAGAAAGAAGGTGATATCACAGTCATTTACTCTGAGACAGAGCCTTACCAAAAGAAATTCCTCAGGACAGCTGGACTCAGGTGCCAAAATCACTCTGTTTGGCCAGCCTCTGGCACTTATCTGTGGAGAAGATGACACACTGCCCCAGCCAGTCCAGGTAAGGAGGTACTGTTATAGAGGAACTGTTTACAAGGGCCTGGAGTGTCAGGACAAGGGGGAAATGGCTTCAAACTGACAGAGACCAGGGTTAGGTTGTACTTTGGGAAGAAATTCTTGGCTGTGGGGGTAGTGAGGTCACCCAGAGAAGCTGTGGCTGCCCCATCCCTAGAAGTGTTCCAGGCCAGGTTGGATGGGACTTGGAGCAACCTGGTCTAGTGGAAGGTATCCCTGCCCGTGGCAGAGGCTTGGAATGAGATGATCTTTAAGGTACCTTTCAGCTCAAACCCTTCTGTGATTCTGTGATACCTCTGACTTCAGTGTGAGGCAGTGTGTGCCCTGTACTTCTGCTGCATCACCCAAGAGATGAGTGATTTTGGTGTTTACCCTACACACACACCCCTGATAAACTCAGGATCCATCTCTGATGTAGAAAGGGGCAGGTCTGCAGGTTTTGTACAGCCCACTCAACTTTCACTGGAAATAACTTGGAGTGTAGAGAAACCAGGACCAGAAACTGAAGATCTGCTTCTTAATATAAACATCTGTGATTTCGAAGAAGTAATTTAAATGAATCTTTCAGCAATATAAACTTCCAAGGATTTCTGTTTTTCCAGGAAAAACAAGTATTCAGCTATGGACTGCCACAAACAAATACCTAAATAATATCTTCTGCATAAAAATGGTCTGGATAAAAACAGTTCTCCCACTGAATTGGCTTTCCCAATAGACATGCATTTATCTCTTCTAAGTAGTATTCGCCTGGCTTGTGAGAAAGGGGATGTGAACTAAGATTCAAGCCATCTCTTGTTTCCTTCTGGGAGTAAGCAAGGATGACGCCACCAAAGTTAGTGGAATTCATCAGTTCAAAAAGAAGGTGGATTAGGGGAAAATCAGACTATTTCCCATGTAATCTACTTGGAGCAAGAACTAGATACTGAACTTACCAGAGTACAGTGTACCCCCAGACAATTTTTCTTCTATTTCTAAAGAAATGCTCACATGCTTACTTCCTTCATCCAAGTAACTGTTCTTCCATTCCTGTCTGATTTTTTTTCCCTGCAGGATCTCCTAGCCATATTGTATATGAAAGGACCTTCTACTGAAGGGATATTCAGAAAAGCTGCCAATGAGAAAGCACGAAAGGAGTTGAAGGAGGACCTAAACAAAGGCGGGAATGTTGATCTGAAAAGCAAATCTGTGCACCTGCTGGCAGTGGTTTTGAAGGTAAGTCTGAGCTACACTGGTGGGAGGACACTGCTAATATGCATAGGCCCAATCCAGTGAGCCAAGCTGACCTAGGTGGGACTCTTGGCTAAAGCCAGAACAAAGCCAGACTTAATGCTTCAGGCTTAGGAAAGTTTGGCCTTTTCCACCTGATTTTCAGTCCTATTTGCTGGGCTGCCAATTTCCGGCATGCCCACAGGAAGCTCACTTCATCCCTCTTGCTCAGCATCCTTGCAGGGAGCAATAGTGAGATTTATGGGTGAAGGAAAACCAGCTGAGAGCTGGGTCCTGTTACAAGTGCAAGTGCAATTGTGCATTGCACTGCTCTGTCAGTGCTGATGGTCAGGGAGCTCTAGTCAATCTGCCTCCTAGAGATCCCATGTGACAGTAATGTTCTCTCTGTGCTCAGGGGTGGTGTCAAAACTTCATCTAAATCTCTTGGCCTTGCAGGACTTTCTCCGAAATATTCCCTCCAAACTCCTGTCAGCTGACCTCTATGAGAAATGGATGCAAGCTCTAGAGAAGCCAAACAAGCAAGAAAAAATTGAAGAATTGAAAGAGTAAGTTTTTCAACCACAAAATTTTGCTACCAGCCCCAATGAAATTGAGTGGCTAGTAGAGACAAACAATGTCTTTTGAAATCAAGAGTCGCATTTAAAAACCTGTCATTTATATCAGCTTGCTATTGCTCCCTGGGGTTGGGTTTAGAGGGCTCCGGCAGCAGCACTTCCTGAAGCTGATTGAGATTGCTTTACGAAACCACCAATGCAGGAAGAGGGCAGAGGCTGCAGTGCCTCAGCTAACGCTGTCACGGTGCTGTGGGACAGGCACTGACACGGAGCCCTCACAGCTGCTGGGGGTGGAGTTGGGCACAGGGAGACCACCCCTGTGTTTTGCTCTTTAGGAACAGTAGGTGTGGAGGCTGACTGGGAGCGCCTTGAAAGCCCCACAGCACAACCACGGGTGTTGGGAAGCCTCCAGTGACATCTCCTGACAGCATCCCATCTACCCAGGGACACGGGCTTCTGCAATGCTGCCTTTCAGTCAAGACCTTGTAATTCAAGGTCTCCTAATTATCCACATGCTCAGCTGCACTTGGGGATATCTGAAAGCCACAGTGAGCACACTCGTGCCCCTTTCTGGAGGCAGTGCTGTCACTCTGAGTTTAATTGAGACTCGCTCAAATCAAGAGCAGAGGCCGCTGCACCATCGATTAACGTCACACGCTGTTTGTGCTCACGCAGGGTGGCTGACAAGCTGCCGAGACCAAACCTCGTCTTGCTCAAGCACTTGCTCTCTCTGCTCCACCACATCAGCCAGAATGCCCAGACCAACAGGATGGACTCCAGCAACCTGGCCATCTGCATCGGCCCAAATGTGCTGAGCCCGGGCACGGACAAGGCGCTGCCGCTGCAGGTGCAGAAGGAGATGAATGACAAGGTGCGCTGAACTCCCCCAGCAGCCGCTCCCTCTGGGCCCGTTCGGAGCCATCCACAGGGACCCCACTGCCTTTGTGGGAGCCAAACAGAACAGCACCCCGGCATATCAGGGGTGCCCCTCAGCTCAGGTGTCCCTCAGGCTGCCATGGCCTGGGCCAGGCTGCCCCTGGTCTCGCCTCCTCTGAGCAAAAGCAGCGGCTGCCCTGCAGCCCCCAAAGTCACAGCACAGCTCCTGCAGGCTGTGCACGTGGAGGGCAAGGGGCACCCGTGGCACTGTCACCCCTGGGCCCTCGGGCAGCAAGGCCAAAGCTGTGGCTGATGGGGTTTTGTCTGTATTGGGGCAGATCCATTTGTCTGCAGCACCAGGCCTCATCCCCCATGGTGGACTCACCCTCAGACTGTAAGCCAGGATTTTGGCAGAAGCCACCCTGCTCTGTGCCATCCTTCCTACAGAGACAGCAGGCAGGGTCAGGAAAGAGTCTTTGATGTTTTCATCCCTCTTGACTGAAATGGCCTCTTTTCTGTGTGCAGGTGACAGTGTTGCTGGAGTTCCTCATAAACAACTGCTCGGAAATATTTGAGGAGGACATTGCCTTTCCTGCCTGTGCCTTGGCTGAGGAGTCACCAGAACACACAGACAGCTCCACAGGTATGAGAAGGGACAGGGGATGTCACTGACTGGGGCTGCTGGGCCTAATATTGAATTTGATATGTGAATATATCTGTGGAAACACAGAGGGTCCAAAACTGTTGAGGTGCTCCTCTGAACTCTCTGTGTAATTCTCTTTCATCCTCAGCTGGTCTGTGAAAACTAATGTCTGCTTTCTCCCCACAGAACAACTCTGTGCAGCTCATCAGAATGACTCTGCCTATGACAGCCCAGATCCCGAAGTGGAAGGCTGCTCCTGTACCTCTGAGATAGAGCAGGCCAAAGGGAGAAATGTTACTGTGAGCAGAAGGTACCCAACACAGATCTCTGCCCCTTCACTGACTGATTTCAGAAATGACATCAGCACGATGGACAGGAGGTACTCGGAGTCAGACCTGTCCTTCCGGAACTGCCTTGATGACACAATAAGGAAACAGAAACTAAACAAAAGTGATGACAATTTTCCAGTTCAGCAGAAACAGCTACGGTTGGAGGCACTGGAGAGACGTCTCGCAGCCTTACCTTCACAATTATCAACTGACTCTCTACCCAAAACATCCTCCAGTTGCTCTCTGGAGAGCTCTGATGGCTCAGTTTTCACCAGCTCCCCAGTAGTTTCACCCTCTAGTCCCAAAAAAACCTTTTTAAACAGGCCTCAGTCCTTTTCCACCAAGGCCACCGAAGACTGCAGTACACCAAGCAGAGAGATCAGAAAACATTCCATGTCATTCTCTTTTGCAAACCACAGGAAAACACTAATAAAAACCCAGTGTCGGGGGCCTGGAAAAAACATGTTTTTTCAGAGGGACAGTTTCACAAAGAAAGATCAGTTCTCCAGCAGAATTGTCCAGGAGGACAGTCATAATGATGATAAACCGTCGCATGTGGAGTATCAGCAAAGGCCCCGTTTCAGGTCAGTTGATGAAGTGTTCAGAGACATGGACCAGAAAAACCCTGGAAGGCCACCCTCTTATGAAGAGGCTGTTAAAAACTGCCTGGCCACTAAAGTTCCCTCCCACAATCTCACAGTTCAGACTCTGAGATTAGCAGTGTCAAACCGGGATGCTTTGCTGCCTCACCCACGCAGCCACAGTGCATGGGACACAGCGTATATGGATCAAAGGGATCTGCGCAATGCCAGAGTTTCTGCAGCAAAGGATTCTGACATGGAAACTGAAACCTTCAGCATCACTGTAGGAGTAAACTCCCGTGTGAGTTTACCTGTGACCCCAGGAGTCTACCGGATGAGAGCCATGTCTGAGTCCTGTCAAAAGAACAGACTCGAGTATGTGGCTCAGAGGTGCAGCCAGCCAGTTTTTGAGGTAGAGCAGATCAAGTACGCTAAGGAGTCCTATGTTTAAAAAGCCTATCCTTCCTCTTTGCACTGTACAAAGTAAATATTGTAAAAATAGACATCTTGCTAATCATTTGTAGGATTTTACTTTCAAGAGACAAAGAATAAGCTAGCTCTGCATGAACTTTTTTTCTGAAGTGTGTGTCAGCTTGACATGTCACATCATTTCACCACAAGAATTGTTGCTGGTGAAGACCTGTGTATCATTATGTAAAAATGTAAGTTAGTATGCTGTACATAACCTGTTGTGTGGGAAGAGTAGTTAGCAAACCATAAACAGTGTTGTATTTGTATTCCTGAAATGATAATTAAAATGTTGGCAGGTCCAAAACCTGTCTCACCTTCTTTTTGTTTTCTGTATGGTCACAGACCCTGTACCATTTGTTGTGTATGTGTGTGCCAGGCTGATGCAGTGCTTTGCTGATTCTCTGCATTAAGAAGTGGGCTGGCAGTTGCCCTAATAGGGGAAGAGCTGTTTTGTCATCTAGGCCACTTCAGCACTCTTCCATAACCCCCCTGTACCTGCTGCCATTCCATCTTCCTGCTTGCTGGTGATAAGAATGATCTGACCACTAATCAGCATTACTGAGCCTGGGGTTAGAGCCCTGTAAGGTCATTATGGGAATGTATCAAGTAGCCCTCATATGTCCTGAGGTGCTTTTAGACTAAATACACTGAACAGGTGAAGAAAGAATGAAAGAACAAAAGAAAGAAAGAAAGAAAGAAAGAAAGAAAGAAAGAAAGAAAGAAAGAAAGAAAGAAAGAAAGAAAGAAAGAAAGAAAGAAAGAAAGAAAGAAAGAAAGAAAGAAAGAAAGAAAGAAAGAAAGAAAGAAAGAAAGAAAGAAAGAAAGAAAGAAAGAAAGAAAGANAGTGTTTTTTTTTGAGGAAAAAAAAAAAAAAAAAAAAAAAAAAAAACAACAAAAACTCCAATAAGGAAATATTCTGGATTCCAGCTTTAAATAGTTAAAGCTCAAAACAAAAAAAAAATACTAGGTGGTGTTCTTATAATCTTGTAAAAATGACTGGAAGTGCAATGAGTTTTTATGGCTCAGCATAGCCTTAAACCGGGAGCAGGGAGACTTTTTTCTCCTGTGTAACTTCACTACAATAAAACATTTCTCTGCATGAATGCTTAACTGTCCATTGTCAGTTTTTAAAACATCCAGGTCCTATACATACTGTACCTACTTTTATACTGTCTTACAGGTCTGCTTGAACAACGTGGCATAGCTGAGTCGCAGAAAGCAAAGTAAATGGCCAGCAGTATCACTGCTGTTGTTGTAAGAGGCTGCCGGCTACAAATCCCTCTCTTTCAGGAAAACCACTTCTGTTGTTACAGTCATGTAACAGCAGTTAAGCTGCAAAGAGGTGGTGCTCCTCCAAAAGTGAAATACATTAAAAATGGCACACCATCTTCTCGGGAATAATGTTTTCCAGGTATGGGTGTTCCCAGGACACAGAGAAATGGGAAGGAGGGTGCCTGACCTGAGAAGAAATTATATGAGAAAAAACAAATTGAGAAAATGTCACTTCTCTTGGCCTCCCAAACAGGCACTCTACTTCCAAGCAAGCTGAATTAGAGGGCTCTGATGCAAAAGGTGTTTACCTTTTTCTAGAATCAGCATCTCCTGGGTCACAGAATCAGTGAGGCTTGAGGTCCTCCTGTCCAACCCCACTGCCCACGCAGGGTCAGATAAAAGAGGTTGCCCACAGTCATGTCCAGACAGTTTTTGAATATTTCTGCAGATGGAGGCTCTGCAACATCTCTGGGCAATCTATTCCTGTGTTTGACCAGCCTCACACTGAAAAAGTGTCTACTTTTCCATTCAGAAATTCAGATGGAATTTGATTGTATTTTAATTTGTGCCTATTGCCTCTTGTTCCGTGTTAAGTGGAATTATATTTTTCTTGTGTAAAAAACACAGGCATCTTACCCTCATGGTAGAACAAGTATGAAGAGATAATCCATGTGTGATGAAAAGGCTCAGAAGCCATAAAACATAAAACATGAACCTTGAAATGTAATCAAAAAACAATACAGCTCCTTCTTTGTTAAGTGACTCATTCTTTTTTGACTGTGAAAAGACTGTCTCCCAAGATGATTCCTGCCCTGTAACCACACCAGAAAACCCAGGGAAAATAAGCACATCACTTCACCAGAGATGAGGAAAGTCACTCTTTAGATCTAAGGTGTTCTAAGTCATATATCACAATCTCACTCAGAAAGTTTACCTGGGCTTAAATATTCAGTATAGACAAGTCTAAATTCCAGCTCTTGAATAAGAAAAAGCATTTGGAAAAGACCATTTTCAAAAGGAAGAGAGAGAAATTCTACACATTGTTAATAAAAAAGGGGTAAGGTGAAGGAATTCTATAAAAGAGTGGCCTAGTCCACCTCACCCTGCTCTTGCATTTCTTTAAGTCTGGGAAACACCATGATTAAAGAAAATCTGAATGCAAACCTCAAAAGATATTTACCTCCTCACTGACAGATAACTTTTGACTTCCTTCATCCCTTCAGACTTGACTGTTTAGTCAGCATTAATTTCATGTCATGTCTCCACAGAAGTGATTTTTCTTCTATACAGGCAGATAAGAGATCTCAAAAGACTAGAATGACACAGGAAGTAGAGAACTTTGCTTCAGCACTTTCTCATCTTCCTTTGGTTCAGGAAACTATTTCATCATACTACCAGTCTACCCTACCACATTCTAAGATCCATACCAACTACCCTGGACTCCAAGAGTAAGGCCCTTTAACTCCTGTATCCAGCAAGTGGATTATCTGTTTTACAAGTGCCTTGCCAAAGCTGCCTTTGACTCCTCAGCCAGAAAGATCAAACATTCATTTACATCTGGGTCAGCTGGAGATGTATTTTGGCACAAGAGTCGAATGATGACAGTCAGCCTTCCACTGTCCACAAGTTTCTTCATCAATCAGTATTGCACCACTTGCTTCACACACAAAATTTTCTAATTAAATTTCATGAAGACACTCCAAACATACAGGGCAGGTAGGACTGGAAGAGGGAAAAAAAGCAACATTCAAGCAGAAAATCCAAGCCATGGCCTTGTAAGGCAATGCTGGAATTAAGGGTAGTGATGCAGTTTGAATTCAGTTCCTTATGTTTGCAGCTTGCCATTTTCAAACACATGGCTCACTCTATTCTTTCCCATAGGATGCACCTGCACAGCCAAGGAATCAAGGTTGTGCAGCAAAGGAGAAAACTTAAGTTCTGGCATTCCCCAGCATAGTTTGCCTAGCAGGCATCCAGGTTTTGGACATACATCTATGTCTCATTTGCCAGGATTTGAATGAGCAAACAGAAGAACAAAGGAGTTCCTCATGGAGTAACTCCTTCCTTAATCATGTTGTGCACCAGGAAGTTGCAAACTTGTTCTCTGCCACTTGAATTAGGATGGCAACTTACAGCAAAAGGATATTGTCATCAACTCTATGGCCAAACATTAATGAAGACTGAGAGAAACATCATGCCTGCAGGTTTCACACACAGTCCGACTGCAGGCATTCAAACACTCAGGTGCAGACTGCAGATGTAGGCACACACATTTATTTATCTGTATGCAAGCATTTATGTAAGCCTGTGCCTTGTCTCTTGCACAGCCTGCAGAAAATGAGGCATAGGCTCTCTATGTCTCATTTCTCTGGACTACTGGGACTGAGCTGAGTGCAGGTGGAACAGCGTCACCTGAGAGAAGGTGTCCTTTCAAGGCATTTGGATATCTTAGGGCCATAGGAGTTTTCTAATGCATCAAAAGTGGATACAATTCCAGATATTTATAAAATCCTTCTCCAAAATCTTCTCTGACTGTGATGTAAGCTTAGACTTCCACCTTACACATGCTACATTTAGATACCTTGAATGTAGGTCTCTATAATCTAGGGCTGACATTTCTATTGCCACCAGAGAAACAGTAACACTTGGGATTTTAGGCAGCATCTACACCTTCAAAAGAAGCATTCTTGAGCAGGTATAGGCCCTTCTGCTTGCCCACCTCCAGAGTTTGGGGATTTCTGCTCCATCCCATCACAGAAGACCCTGACTCAGACCTTTATCACCTCTGACTCCTTATCTCTGCCTCATGTTTATTCCCTCTCCACTCCCAGACTCTATTCCTGACCTCATCCAGCTATTTCTCTTTTAATTGAATGAGTCTCAACCTTTGACTTTTTCTTGAAGTCCCAATTTCATTTCCTCTCCATCCCTAGACCCACTTCTCTCAGTCAGCCAGTTTCAGTTTTCCCCTTCCAATTCTTCCACATTTTCCTTTCTTATCTGCAGTAGTTGTTATTGCAATAATCCCCATCAAAACTCATAGAGTCTCAGTCCCACCCACATGCCCCACCTTGTTTTAGCCTCTACAAATACAGAGAACCAGAATAAGAGAAAAAACTCTCTGCAAGCTACAAGAAAAAGAAATACAGAAATCATAAAGTCCAGTGATTACCTCAGTTCACAGCTGTAACCATGGAAAGCCTCAGGATGAACCTTCCATGGACAGAGGTCCTTGTTCTTTTGGGATTTCAGCAAGCGGTCTGCACATCTCTTGTTGTATGGAAATACAGGCTGTCAGCTATGATGGAAGGAGATTTGAAACTAGGTTAAGGTGAAATAAGGAGTCAAAATAAGCCATCTCCCTGTGTCTCATTAAAGCAATTCACAGTCTATGGTGTAAGGGATATTTTTGGCAATTTGCCCATGTTCTCTGAGAAAAGGCCTTGTCAGTAATTTTTTTTCTGCTTCTGCAAGCAAGGTCTTGGGAGAGAAACCTCCTCACCTGTCTGACCTCTTCTCAAAGCTATTATCTGAAGGGCACTTATTTCTGGGAACTGTGAAAACCAAAGAGATAATGAATCCTTCACACCTGAGAAAGAGCAACTTCTGGCCACTTAGCAATGATGCACAAGAGAATTGTTACTGCCGTGGGTCACTTTCTGTGATAGCTGCCTCAGTATAACCCAAGAAAGCCTTTCGCTGGTCACACTCACAGGGCAGAACTGCTGCTCTACATAAGATCTTTCTCCTGTATCTTCCTCCTGTGATTGCTACCTGTGTACCCCAGGCACAAGATGCAACACTGAAGCAATGTTTGCTGGTACAAACCCATGGCAAAAATATTGGTGGATAGAATTACACCAATCTTGTTGCCCACACTTTGTATTTCACATTTACCTCTCTACAACAAGGACAGCTGGCTTTTGCTTTTGTGTGTGTGCATTTGGCTCTTCAGAGTTCCTTATACTGTATCTAGTTTGATGAAATAGGATTGGAAGTCTTTGGACATTGTGTAACCAGTGGACAAAACTGCATACCCTGAGTTGACAGGTAGTATTAGGAAGGTAGAGCATCCTGTTGGTCACCCAGAACTCTGTTGCTTTTGGGATTGAACCACTCTGTAGGATGTGACTGTGGCCCTTAAAATAAAGCCAAGATCTTTGGAGTGTTTTTTGTAATGGGATTGTATATCTTTGGCCTTTTGCTTAGAATTAGATCTCTAATTTCTTGTAACACTAAAGCCAAAATGGATAGTTTGGGGATTCTGCTTGGGTTATGTATACTTTAATGTTAAAAAGTTAATATTGATGTTAAAAGTTAATAACAAAATTACTGCTTCACAGCTCAGTTACATATTGTAGGGAGTTCTACACAGTTTTTACATAATGTTCCCTCTTGTAATATTGCTATCAAATGTCTCCAATTACAGCATGAAGAAGTATCACAGCTGACAAAAATCCCATCTGTGTTGTTTCTTATCTGGGAATAGGAGTTCTTATTTCTGTACTGCCTGTTCTGGTTTTGGTGCTGATACATCATACAAGACCAGGTGGTTTGCTGCAGTACCACACCAGGTTATTCTCAGGCTGACTCATTCCTTGTTCATCAACTGCAAGTGACAATTCCAGCTTCCCATTGTTACCCAGGCAGGTCTCTTAACGTTAGAACAGAATATTACTTTTGTCACAGTGAGGCCACTTGGCTATCACAGGTGTGAACTCTGAACAAATAAGAACACGATGCTACCTTGGTTGCATGAGTCAGACCACAGCTAGTGTGGCTATCTTGTGTTTTCAGGAGGACAACTTCTAACGACAGGAAAAGGAAACCCACCTTGGGCAGGCTTTCTGGTTACATTTTTCTCTGAATTTTGTTAGCAGTCAGTCCTTATCACATGTGTCATCAGAACAGAGTGAAAACTTCAGATGAACTTCTGAAAGCTAAAAATTCAGACAAGGGAGCAACTTTTTAAATAAAAAGTCTGACAATGATAGAGAGAAAGATCCTTGGGAAAAGGGCAACCACTGTTGGAGAAATGATATAATCCTCATATGGGCAGCTGACTATCATATATGTAGCTGTCTGCAAGTCTCTGTGGATGCTAGGTAAATAATTGTTTTTTCTGCCTCTCTGTTATTCAGAAATGCTAATTATCTGATTTTTTTTCTATAACTACATCACTTTTATTGTTTTAATAGTTTTACTATTTATTTATTATTTATCAATTTATTTTTTATTTACTAATTATTTACCAATAATTTATTGTTTTACCATTCACTGTGATAAATACACCAATTTAAATCTCACTTCTGAGTGAAGCCTATTCCAGATTCTACCTGTTCTTCTACTAAGGGAGAAGAAACCACAGATTATTTTCTCTTTCTAACCTGAGGTGTCAGCAAGTAAGTCTGAAAAAATTCTAAACACAGTTGACTCCGTTGAGCTCTGCTTCCTCTGCTAGGTAATAATATGAAAAGGTTTCTATGAAGAGTTTCACACTTTCTAAACAAAACCTGCTCTTCAGCCAACAAGTCTATTTACAGAACTGATCCAATGGCTGCTCAAAACTCTTCCTTCCTACAGCCCACAAACCTCCCACCAACTTCCCCGACAGATGCAACAGTCCATATTCAAGCCCTGCATCTTCAGTATCCCACAGACTATGCTGAAAATTACAAAACTGTATTTAAAAAAAATTAAAGCCAAATCCAAGCAGTTTCCAAGTCAGGTTATCAGAGAAGATGCTCTTACAATATAGATTAGGGATTTTTCTGGTCTTCCACATGCTTGTTGCACGGTCTTGGGCCATGCAGTTCTCTCTCCATCGCAAAGCTGTGACTTCACACAGCAAGGGCAACTGTGTAGCTGTGCCTGTGATCCACCAACCAGATTTCTTCAGCACAACTAGTGCCCAGGTGAGACAGCAACCACAGTATCATTTAACAACTTCGCAGGGTGCTGTACTCTGAGGAGTACACAATGTTACATGATACAACACAGGGATGCACACCCATCTTGGGAGCTACAGACACCAGAAAACATGGCATTTGAGAAAATCCTTGGGTGTGAGAAAGAGCAGAGAAGCCACTAGCTCTCCATAGGTCATCAGGGAGGATGATCTTGAGAGAAAGACCAGAGACTTGTGGTTAGGGTGTTCAACATCCGGGTCTGCTTTTTCCAAAAGGCCTCCTACCCAGTGCAGCTTTTGGACCGTGCAGTTTGTCTCAAATTAAGCACAGGTGATACTGATCTGCCTCCCAGAGATGTGATAAAGTGCAATTTATATCAATATGGACAAACACCAAGACTACAGTGAAGGAGCAACAGAAGCAGATCAGACTTGCTTCTTACTCTGCATGTTTAGTGCAACTGAACAACTGCCCTCAATACCAGGAGATGGAAAATAAGGCAGAACTTCCTGGGGCAAAAGGATGGAGTGGGAGAGTCCTGTTCAAAGTAGGGAGAGGTAAGAAAGGGCTGGAGCAGGATAGCAGCACACGGTCTGTTTGAGCTTAAATAGGAAGGTCACCAACAACTGATTTTCCATTTGGCAGTGTAATGAATGACAGTGTAAAATTCAGTGTGCTCCACCCTCTAAGGTGCTTTATCACCCCTCCATAACTTTTTCTAGTCACTGTCTCTGAAAGCACATGGTGGAAAAAGGCAAGAATGCCGCCCCAAGAGCAGGCTTGTACTACTGAAAAACAAAGCTTGTGAGGAACATGGAGGGAAAGCAACCTAGGGAAAATGGTGCTGTGAGTCAGAGGTGAAGTGGTAGGGGGAAACAGCATTGTAAATTTTGTAAATTGTAAATTTTGGCTGGAAATCATGATCAATAAATTCTGGTTCTTCACTCGTCTTGAGAACTGAAACTTTTCAGTCCTGCCCAACCCCACAAACAGAGAACTGCTGCTGCAAAGAAAAGGAAGTTTAATAATCTGAGTTGAAGATATGAGTGATAGGATCTGCACTTTTTTCTATTCATGTTTACATAGCATTATTAACAACCCTTATTTAAAAAATGTTGATGTCCTCAGCAGAAGTCAAGTTTAGCTCCAGTATTTATTTTTCCTTCTATGTCTTTAATCAGTCAAAACTCTTAGGTTAGCACATTATATTTTTCAAAGCTAAGTGTCTCCCTGTTAGGACCAGGCCTGTTTATCTCTGACGCACTGAGCCCAGCGCCTACTAACAGCAGCCAAGGCAGCATCGGTGGTCTGGCAGACACCAGTGATACAATACTGACACAGTATTGCTAATTCTCTTTGATCACGTCACTGCAGCAAGTTGAAATAGGTTTTGGGGCACTTCTTCTTAGCTGTTCTCTCACAGCATCAGGACAAATAGTACATATACACCTCACTCAGGCTCTGTGATTCTTTCACCTTTTTAGTCACACTGAGAGCTCTCCACATTTGTTTTGTGTTTTTTTGTATTTCCATTAGACATCTCAGGGCATTGATTAGCAGCAGCATGATGATTTCTGGGATTTTCAAGGCTAGTCTGAGAATCTCCATCCCTGTAGGTTTTCAAAAGCTGTCAGGAGAAGATCCTGACCAATCTAATCTGTCTTTGAATTTGTCCTGGCTTAGGCAAGAGGATTACACTAGAGACCTCCAGAGTCCTTTTCAGTCTAGATTGCTCTGTGGTTCTTTGATGTCTACTTGAAAGCAGTGGCATTTTGGCATCAGATAGAGTTACTTCCAAGACTGGAATATCCATGCCTTTAACTGCAGGCTCAATGGGGTAAGAATCATAGATTAAAATTCCATCTCAGGGGCTCTGAGAACCAAATCTAAACCAAATTTCATATAATTACACAGTTTTACACCAGAAAAGCATTCGTGTGACTTTATAAGCAGCCATGGACCTCCTTCAGACAGAGAAAATACTCTAGGAAGGCATTATGCCCCTCCCTGTCCTTCCTTGACAATTAAACTTTGCCTATACCCATAAACCTCCTTCCTTTCTTGATTATGAAATGCTTCAGAAAGTTAAGATGGTAGAAACTAGACTCAGCTGGTCTGCTCAGCATTGTGTTGCATAATGCACTGTGGCACAAGGTCTCTCAATCTAGCAACATCCAAGCTAGGGCCCCAGGAAGACCCAGGCTCAGCACTATAGATCCCTTATATTGTATTTCAAGGTGTCACTCACTAGTTACAGAATGCATCCCAAGTGCTGCAGGAAAGAGTGGGTGTACATCTTCTGTTACTACACACTGACACCTTCACATTTGCTTTGCTGTGAATAAACTTGTTTCACATTCAAAAAAAGAGAAAGTCAAGGGCATGCCATAAGGCATGGTACAATGCCAGGAAATTCTCATGAAAACAAACAAACAAAAAAGTATGTTCTGGCTTCAAGGCCTTTGAACAGACCCACAGCAAACCTGGAAGGAGATGAAGTCCTTGTTCTGCAGCTTTCAAGTTAACTGAAGGCACTTCAAAACTGAAGGCACCTTTTTTAGCTGCCATGTGGGATATGGGCTGATTTATTCCTTGCTAGGTAGGCCCATTTCCCAGGCAATACCTCTGGCACTGCTATCGTGCAGGTCCAAGAAAATCCTCTAAAGCATAAGTGAAACAGTCATTGCTACTGTAAGATCCAGAGAGCAACTAACAGCAGCAATCTGACTACAGTCAATGCGTTTTTGGATGCTGCTCCACTTAGTCTTGTGATGATGCAAAATGTTCCAGAACTCACCAGCTATTTTTAGCAAAAAAAAAAAAACAAAAAACAAAAAACCCAAACAAACCAACATAAAAGGGGCCAAGGGAAAAAGCCGAGTTTTTTTCTGGGTATAGCTTTGTCACTTATAAACTTGCAGAGGCCTTTGTACTGAACTGGTATCTCAGAAGGTGGCAGTATTTCAGACAGAGAAGGAGGAGAGTCGCTGCCATTCAACCAGTGAACATATTAGGTGAATGAAAAATTCTCCCAAAAAGTGAGACACCAGCTGGGCCCAGCTTAACAAAATGAACCTGTGATGCAATACCTTCATCTTCACAAAATTTGTGGACAATAGGTAACAGGCAGCTCCTCAGGAATCCTTGCTCCAGTGGTTACAGGCCATCTTCTTGTTGTCCTCCTATCCAGTCCATTTCAGCCAAATTTCTAGGGTTGTTCAGCAAGCATACTCTGGACAGGCATAGACCCACATTTGTAAGGCTATGCTGCAGCTGTTTCTCACGTGAACAGAAACACCATATCTCTAACAGACTTGGAGAGGTCAACCCAGATTTCAAGTCCCCAGTCTAAAAGCAGTAGAGCCAACTGTAAAGCCAAACTTCATTTTTCAGAAAATATGAAGCAAGTTTCCAAAATCAAAGGACTGTATTGGTTCTGGTCAAATTTAAGGACCACAGTACTCTGGCTTGGCTGGACTGAGAACCTATTAACTTTGCTTGCCCAGACACAAGCATATATTGAAGGACTGCTCTCCCCTCCTACCCCAGTGACACTTGCACTGTACTTCTGCAGGCCCATATCCACTCATCCCACCACCCAGCCAGCAACAGTGTAGTCAACACAATTCCCATTCCTCTATTGACTCTACAAGCTGCCCAAGAATGAAATACAAAAACATTCTTTTTTTCCCCCTTGCTTCCCACACCTGGCTTTTTGGTAGGTTTTTCTTTTAGTTTGGGGTGTGTTTTTAAACTTGTTTTTCAAATATTTTCTCAGCTATTTTCTCAAATAGCTGCTCCACAGCTTCCCCCATGCCTCTGAGGCCTCCTGTGAAGTACTCTCTGTTGTTTCCAGTTTTTTGCCCAGGACTGTCTACTTGGGGCTGTGGGGGAGCACAGATGTCTGCAGCAGTAACTCAGATATCTGACTGAAATAAACAGAATTTAACACATGAATTACATTTAAACCAAAGGTTTCAGAAGCAAAGGGCATGGGCTATCTTATATGCTAAATCTTGCTGAAATAATCAAGGTGTATCCCTACCCACATAGGTTAAAAGAAAAGGCTATTGCTGTACCAGTAACCTTTCAATGCTTTTATGTTTCTCTTAATGGAAAATTTTTCCAGAAGCTGAAAACAGGCCCTCATGATTTGCCCTGGCAGGGAGTGCAGCTCACCATGGGTGGGATGGCATAGTGAGGACTCACCTCATCTTGTCTCTGTCATCACAGGACACCTTTACAGTATCCAATTCTTCAGCTTGTGTGTAAAACACAAATTTGAAGCGCAGCTGTTCGAGCCGGTACTTCCAGCACACCGGTACTGAAGCCACCAGCACGCCATCCAGCAGGGTTTATGACCCCCCAGCCAACCTCCTCACGCCAGTGCTAGTGCAGATCGGGTTAAGCCACCCGGCGTTTCCCGGGAGAGCTGCGAGTCCCTGCGGAGTTTGTCCGGCGGCGGCGGGAAGACGGTGACACCTCGCGGTCCGACGCCCTCATTGCCTCGGCCGGGGCGGGCTCCGCAGCGCTGCCAAGCGCAGCCCTCTGTGGGTTACGCTGATGTTTTGCCAGCGCCCAGCTCGTCCCGAGGCTTTGGCTCCATTCCGACAGAAACAGCTCCGCCACAGGGAAGGCCGCGCACGGCAGAGGGAAGGCTCCGGGGTGACCTGACCGCGGCATTCCAGTACCTGAGAGCCGACAAGAGAACGGGAGAGGGGCTTTGTACAAGGGCATGTAGTGATAGGACAAGGGGGAATGCATTCAGACTGGAAGAGGGTAGATTTAGATTAGATCTTTGGAAGACATTGTTTGCTGGGAGGGCGGTGAGGCACTGCAGCAGGTTCCCCAGAGAGTCTGTGAATTGCCCACCCTGAAAGTGTTCGGGGTCAGGCTGGGTGGGACTTTGAGCACCCTGGTTTAGCGGGAGGCGTCCCTGCCCATGGATGATCCTTAAGGTGCCTCCCAGCCCAAGCCATTCCGCGATCTCCCGAGCGGCCCGCGGCTACCGCCCCGCGCATGCGCCAAGCGTTGCCCGGGAGACGGACGCCGTTACCGCTCCCTCCGGCCGCGCCCGCCCCGCACGAAGCCGGAGCCGGAGCCGCCTCATGGAGCCCACCATGGCGCCCACCATGGTGCCCATCCGAGCGCCCGATCTGGACGTGCCCTACAGCTTCTGCAGCCAGCCCCGCTCCCTGCTCCCCCGCCCCAAGTACCGAGAGCAGTCCAACGCCGCCGACACGTGAGTGCCGGTGTTCGGCGGGCCGAGCCGCCCTCCCGGGGCCGCTGCCCTCCGCGCCTTTCCCCTCCCTATGGGCTCTTCCCGGGGAGGGCAGCCCCCGCCGCCCTGCCCTGCTCCCGCCGGCCGGGGGGACGCCGCACGCAGCGGCCCGGAGCCCGTGCCCGGCGTGCGGAGCCGCAACCGGCGCTGTCTGTGCTGTGCCGCAGGGAGAAGGGCCCGCGGCGCTACGGCAACATCATGATCGACCCGAGAGTGGTGCGCGGAAACGCTTTGTCCCTTCGCCTCCTACCGGAGGTAGGGGTTTGTTTTTTTAATGTGGATCATGCTACAGTTTTGTTGGAAAGTCATAGGTAGGGCAGCGAAGCTGTTCCTCATTTATAATTTTAACTACCGCAGCTATAACTTTACTTTCAATGTTTACTTTCAATGGCTCACCACTCGAACTAGCCCGTAACTGTTTCCAGCTCTTTTTTAAAGCAGGTAGTTTCATATGAACTTCTGAAGTTCTGATTTTTTTCCCTCCCATTAAGTACTTGATTCCTTTATTTTCCTTCTCCATTTCGTTAGTGTAATGGTCCTGAGCACAGGTCATTACTGGATAATCTGTTACCGTATGCAAGGTGTCCTCAGGGAGAATTGCAGCACTTGGGAAATTGAGTCGTGGAGTAGGCTTTCTATCCTACCGCAGAAGCAGAGCTGAATGGCCCAGCTGTATGCAAAAGCTGCTTGTGAGGATGCTAAAGTATTTTGTTTGTATTACTGCTATATCCTGATACAATAGTAAATCATGGAATCTTAGAATGGTTTGGGTTGAAAGGGACTTTAAAGATCATCTAGTTCATCATCTACCCTGTCATGGGCAGGGACACCTTCAGCTGGTCCAGGTTGCTCGGAGTCACGCCCAAGTGTGATACTTTGTTTTCAGGGAATATTTCTACATAGATAATTTGATCATATATGAATTTAAAGCAGTCTGTATTTTTAAAAGCTACTGTTTGAAAATAGCTTTGTGTTGTTCAGTAGCTGTTTCTTAGAGTGAATTTTACCTAAGTTTTGTTTAAGAAGTTCAAAACTGATGTTGATCTCAATCCAAAAGTAGAGTACTGAATTGAAAAGTTATTAGGAGTTTATTTTGTTTCATCAGCAATAATTGGTCCTATAATTTTTATCTAGCAAACAATTCTGTTCATAATATGATAACTGGACTTAAGTCCACTTGACCTCTCAAAATTTGAAAACTCTCATTTGTCAGAAAAAACCCACGATTTTAATATACTTTATCTTACAAAGTTCTGTATACAATATTTAGTTTCAAATAACAAATTAATTAATTAATTACTCTTAGTGTGAGATGCCATTATTATGTGCCTGTAGGCAACTAACATAACTTACTAATTTCATGCCATACAGTCTTTAAGTCAACTGAAAATATGGGGCCAGGACCCAGTGATGTAAATCCAAAATACTAGATAGCTGGCATTAAAATCAAAGAGCAATCTTCATTTTTCTGTAAAGGCAGTTGAGTATAATTTTCAAGTACAAAGTTTATTCTGTTTTGTGGATGTTTTTCTTCTTCACCCCTGCTCAGAGTACCCAGCCCAGTACCCCTGAGGTTAAAAAGCAGAGGAAAGCACCGAAAAAATTGGCCAGAAAGCTCACACAGGAGCAAATCCGACCAGGAACGCCAGAGCCCGTGGAAGGCAGAGAACATGTTTATGTGCAGACAGGTAAAAGGCTGCCTTCTTTTTATATCTGTCTGAAAACAAAAGCTTGCGGATCTATATTCACTTGCTAAATTGGTGATGAAGTTGGTAGAATCACACAAGGATAAGTTTAAAATCCTAGAATACTGGAATCAGAGGTTCTAAACTTGTCTAATTAGTGACATTTTCCCAGAAGGTCTGTTTTTCAGTGTACATTCTTGAACATTAGTCAAGACTTCTTCATTTATTCTTTCCATTTTCAGTATAATCAGAGAAGTTTCATATGTTTAAAATTGAAGGTTTTAAAACTTTTGTTTAAGGTGAGCTACTGACCTATGCAGCAAACTGACCTATATTTTGAGAGGTCTTTTTTTTATCTTTATAGAAAACATTTTGGTTGTAATTCAGAATGTAAAATCATCAAAAACAATTGAGAGCTAAAATAAAAAGAATCATACTTTGAGTATTCATTGTGCTTTTGTTTCTAGAGCTGTATTTGGAAGAGATTAGTGATCGGATAATAGAGGTTGATGGAGAGTGTCAAACAGATGAATTTTTGGACAGACCACCCACTCCACTCTTCATACCAGCCAAAACAGGAAAAGATGTGGCCACACAAATAGAAGAAGGGGAGGTAAGAAGTCAGGTCCACAAGTGCTGTCAAAATATATCTCCCATACAAAACACATTTTTGATGCAAAACTGAAGGAGAAACAGAAAGGGACTAATCCTCCCAGAACATGCAAAAAAAACCCCAAACCCAAATCACCAATGTCTGTTTTGAGGTTAAGTGTAAAATTAAGGAAGATGTGTCTCCACGTGCACTGGTTCTGCTGCTTTCAGCTAAGAACTGCAGTGTTGAGAAATGCTGGCCCCTATAAAAGGTGTCCAGCCCAAGAAGGGACTGGGAACACAGAAACAGGGTCCAGGTGAGTGCTCAGCTTCTCCCTGGCAGCCCCCACAGGCTGTGGGAGGGCATGTGGTGTCTCACTCCAGCCCACTCACCACTTAGCCCCCAGCAGCACTCAGGATTCTCTCTGCCTTAGCTGGCACTGGTCCTCACCTGCATTTATCCAGTCTGAGTTCAGTACAAGAGCTTTGTTCATCCTGCTTTTCTCCTTGCCAATCCTTGTTAAGAGTAATTGTGATCAAAAGACATTTATCTGTTTCTCTGACTCCCATCCTCAGTTGTTTGACTTTGACATTGAAGTTAAGCCGATCCTGGAAGTCTTGATTGGGAAAACAGTTGAGCAGGCTTTGCTGGAAGTCATGGAGGAAGAAGAGCTGGCCCAGCTATGGTCACATCAGCGTGCCTTTGCAGAGCTGCGTAATGCAGAGTTTGCTGAATTGCAGCGCTTGGAAGAGCAGGACAGGCGAATCAGAGAGGAGAAGGTAGGACTTTCTAAGGGCAAGGCCTGTCTGAATGCTGTCAGAAGGGAGAAACACATTTCCAGTACAGAACGACAAGCTGTGATGTAAGCTGGGTATGCCCAAGAGGATACTGTTAGCTTTGATATACCTTAAAGGATTTTGGTGACATACAGCTGCACTCTGCCCACTTGCTCTCATACAACAGCACCACACTGTTGTGTTTATTTGGAGCAGTCATACTTGAGTGACCTGGTGTAGCTGGACACCTGATCAAAACGCCAAACCCAACAGTATTTTCTTCTATACCTGGTGCAGCTGTTTCTTAAGCCTTTTCATTGTAATAACTGCTACACAAATAGTCAGAGTGCTTGGAATTAAGAGAGACTCCTAGTCTTTCACATCCAATGCATGCACTACTCTGTGTGCACATGTACCCCTCAAGATCGCTAAGTATTATGCTATATTAATAATATTTAGTAAATAGGAATAAACAGAAAAGGCAAGACTTAATTACTTTCTATTCATCAGCTTTGTATAATTGTGTTTTCTAATGTTTTCCTGAACCAATTTGAGTTTTAATCTTTTTGTTCATTAAATAGTATATATTATTGGAATATGAAAAGTTTGGGAAATACTTATCCAACTTCATTGCATTCCAAGGCCAACAACCAGTTTGATCTGCAATAGTATAGCAAAAAGTCATGAGATTAATGTGTACTAAGGCATCAGACAAGAGTTTTATTTGGCCAGCTGTGATGCCCTTATTTTAAGTACTTGCTATAATCAGTAAAGGAATACTACAGAAATGTGTTTTCCTGTAATTTGGAGGTATTTTAGTACTCCACAGATAAAGTACAAACTTACTTTCAAGCACTCTTTTAATATGAGGAATTTTAGTGAAAGTTAGAGGCTGCAAATACCAGATAGAGATCATAATTACCTGTGTTTTGACTATCTTTTGATATTTATGAGACACACACTGATAATTCTTCAAAATCCAGATCAAAGGAGTCACAGCTAAAGGCCTCTAAGTTTTACATGCATAATTGCCTTGACAGGAACGTCGCAGACTTGAGCACCTGGAAAAGCTGCGGAAACAGAAAGAAACTGCAGAGAAAGTTGCAGCTCGGGCATTCGCTCAGCGTTACCTGGCTGATCTCATTCCCTCAGTCTTCAATAATCTTCATGCCAGTGGATTCTTTTATGACCCTATAGAAAGAGGTTTGGTTTTGTTTTTTTTTTCTTTTAAATATGTGAGCAAAGTAATATAAAGCTCAAAGCAACCACGAAACATAGCATATTGTCCTATTATTTAGAATAATGTCATAAGACTTTATTAGTTAACATTTGTGGCTGAACACACAGTTTTAACACAAACAAATATTACTGATCATCTGTACTAATAGTGAAGAATAAGTGAGAACTGACAGTGTGAAGATGAGAAGAGCTGCTTTGGAACTGGAGAGAAATAAATGGGTGGTTAGGATTGGGAGACAGAGAGATCCAAATTGAAGTATGTGTATTTTTATAGAACAGACAAATCAATTTTTTAATGATTATCAGAGCAAGGGAGAAATTAGTCAATTAGAATTAGGCCCTGAAAACAATTTTGGAGTTGTATATCAATGCTTCCAAGCCCTTAGAATCAGCAGCATTTCTTATGAGCTACCTTGCTCCATCCCACTTCACCAGTCTCCACATGGGCACAGACCACAGCTTGGGAATGGTTACACTCTCGCCAGGATAAATCATGGGGTCAATGCAGAAACTGAGTGTGGTTTGCAGCCAGGGCAGGCTTTGGGATCACAGTGTACAAATAGTATCATTTGAGAAATACACGGGTGAGCAAGAACTCCTTAGTCAGAGAGAACAAATGCTTTTGGCAGACCAGAAGCCAAATGTCTTTGGAAAGCAAAGCAGGAAACGTTATTCTCCTGACTTGTTCAGGATAGTTATTTGGATCTCACTAGAACGTTGCTGTATATCTCATCTGTGCTAAGCCCTTCAAGGGTGCCAGACCTCTTTGGAAATAACTGCAGTTGAGAGGACTCTGCTCTGAGTCTATAATGATGATGAACCTCAGTAATAGAGGTTGGAGGTAAGAAACCAAATAACATGAGAGAGATTTCGTTTGACTCTTACAGAGCAAGTGCCTTTTGGCAGGGGAGGTTCATCCCTTAATTGTCATAGCAAATAAAAATAGCCACTAAGTCCTGTTGGTCATCCTTTATAAAGTGACGTTTTCTCTTTGCTTCTTCCTGCTAAATTCTTACAGATATTGAGACAGAATTCCTTCCATGGCTGATGTCAGAAGTGGAAGAAACACTACAAAAGAAGGTTCTGGGAAGGATGATGCTTGACTGTAAGTTACTTAATCGTGGGATGCAGTCTGGGCTGCCTGAGGTTCTTGATTGTTTTTCACTGGCCAGAACAAATGTCACATTTATATGGTCACTGTGGGTTAAGGTAGGAGGTGACATTTTAGGAAAAGCTCCAAGTACCCATGACGTTTTGTGTTGGGAGTTTTGTTTATTTGTGTTTGTTTGTTGGTTTGGTTTAGTTTTTTACTATATTGACATGTTTTAATGTTGGAAAACAACTACTACATACAACTAGGTAACTGATTTTCAGCTGAAGTAATAGAAGAGTCAGTTGTGCCGCACTATCCACTCTCTTCTGGCTTTATACTGTTTGAGATGTGTTAATGCTGGGAGATACAACACATATCAGGAACAGAATGGTTAAAGAACACAATTGTTTTTTTCTGCTATAAAGCTTCTACTTCCTTTGTGTTACACAGCCACCACTGCTGTGGTGTTCTCTGTAGTGCACTTGATTGTGCCAGTGGGAACAGAAAAGCCCACCTTGTGTACTGCCACATGTACACCATGAAAGTCTCTTAATCTGCTTGTGTAAGGTCCCAGGGCTATGGATTATTTTCCTACATGAAAGGAGGATGATGGCAGGCCATGGTTGACTGAAAAGTGAGTTGACCAATATTCTTCATCAAAACAAGGGCTTACCTCCTCATCAGTCAATAATCATGTCCTTGCTTTTGAAATAGATTGAAATATCAGTCTTCTTTTAGGCTAGTTCAAGCTAAATATTTGGGCTCTTTTATTAGTTCAGAGCCTGTAGTTGAAACACCTGAAAAACCTGGACTCTGTCTTGTGTAGAAACACAGAAGTATGGTGTATGTGTGTGCAGCAGTGTGCTCCTAGATCAAACCACTTTTTACAGTTGCATTACATCTTCATTCCTATAGTTTTTTTCTTGCTGGAATTCTGGGTTTGTGCTACAATTGTGTTTGCTTCCTTTGGGTTTATTTGTAGTTTAATCAGGACCCTGAGTTTTATTTGTTAAGGTATAATATGATTTGGACAATTACAGCTGGTCTGTTAGGTATTTTATGCTGATACATGTGCCAGTATGTACACTCAATGGTCACTTCTTCATGTAGCTCTTCAGAAGGAAGGGAAATTTCTCTCATTTAAGAAAAAAATATTGTATGTGACGACTGAATAAACATCCTAAGGAGAATCTTGCTGCAGGATACACTGTTGATGAGAATATCTATAACATTCTTGTTAAATCTGTTTTAAGTTTTTAACCAGATATCATTGTCTTGCTCCAGTCCTAAGACATACCTGGGGCTGGCCAGTAAGTAATGTAAGCGGCCCATTTTGCTATTTATCATTTGTATTTCCTGACTTATACCCAGTCACCCACTGTTGAGTAAACATCATCTCTGCAAAAGGAGCTGCAAATCACATTCCTCAATTTTGTAGAGGATAGTTAGTGTAGGGTTCCCTCTTATGTAGAAACATCAGGAGAGTCTCTAAGGATCCATTTTTAACATATTTGAATGAAGACAGCCCAAAACATCACCTTGTGTGTAACTTGACAAGTCCTTGTTTGTGATGGAGTGACCTGCTCTGGGCGTGAGAAGCAACTGTGAGGAAATCAACAAAAATATCCAAGTGCACTATTTCAAATTGCTGCTGAGAGTGTAAACTAATCATTTGGCTACAGCAGCTGAAATGTTTTTTCTCACTTAGGTGTTCCTTCATTTTTAGAGTTACTTCAGGGTTCTTTCCCTATATAACAATTTCTAGGTCAGTAATATATAAAAAAATCTCAAATTACAGGGTTTTCCCTCCATGTTTGTTAATGGTGGCTGTCTCTGTTTCAGCCTTGATTCGTATGGTGGTTGAAAAACGCTTAGAAGAATTTAGCCGTCCACCTCCATCTGATCAGACAGAGGAACCTGCTGAAGAGCCCACGGCAACAGATGAAGCTCCCCAGGCGTCTGGTGAGGCAGATGCTGCTGACCAACCAGTTGCAGAGCAAGAAGAGACTGACCAACCTGTTGCTGAGGAATAGCCTTCAGATTCCACCTCCTCTCAGTTAGAATAATCAGGTCAAAAAGGAACAGTGGATTAGGAAACTGAGTAACAAACAGGCAAGTCATCAAGTAAATGGAGACCAATGGCTTAGAAACAAGGAATTAATTCCTATTTACAGGTATTGTGCCCTAGCCATGCTGAAGGATTAACCTAAGCAACAGCAGATCATTAAAACATGTTTTCCATGTGCTGGAATTGCTGATTTCAGGCCATAAGAATCAAGAGAGAAGTTAGTGGTGCAATGAATGGCAGGGAAATTCTGTCCCCTTTTACACAATCCAATCCATCAAAAACCTGGGAGGTTTATGGTTGGAAAGAATACTGTCCCACACCCTGTGCTAGAAGGTCATGAGAAGTTTGTCGAGAGCATCACAATAACCTTTGCAAGTGCTTTGATAATGTTCTTGGAAGAATATTTCCTTACTTTCCTTATTTTGAAAGGTAGATACTACAGCAATTAAATAAACTGTTTTTCATTCATGTTAGTCTTTCCTTTCCTCACAAACTTGAATGGACATCTCAGCAGGTAATAAAGCTGAAGCAGCTGTTCCTCAGGCTTGTCAGGTTCAAAGAGTTACCTTCCCCTGGGAGTTTCTGCCTGCGCAAAATCCTCCTCAGCATCCTCTCTTGGTGCCTCTCCTGGAGGTGAGGGGCTGGAGCTACAGGCTAAGTCCAGTCTCGGATTTCTTTGTAAACGTCCTTTCTTGCCGATTCACTGGAAGCAGTACATGGCTGACAAAATGAGCCTTCACTGCCACGTGTAGTTAGTTGTCTGTTCACAAGCCAATTCCCCAGGTGGGGCAGTCCCCCTCACAGAAGTACAGGTGTGCTACTTCGCAGCAACAGCGTTTCCATGCTGGGTCAGTATTCCCAGCAGCAGCTGTCCCCGGCAGGCAGGCAGGGCCGCAGGGTGGACAGTTCTGCACCCACGGTGGCACGGAGGGTGCACGGGCGTCTACAGCTTATGGTTGTGTGCATGCAGGGGGGAGTGGAGAAGAGGCCAGGGGGAGCGGAGAGAGGCCAGAGGGAGCTGGCGCTGCAGGCACTAGAGGGCAGGACAGCCCACGGCAACCCGGCTGGAGAAACGGGTGGAAAGAAACTGCTGGTGTCACCTATTGCATGTTGCACACCCTGCACTTGTGACACCCGTCTGAACTTCCCTCCTCTGCTAAACCCCGGTGGTGTCGAACTTTTGCAAAATTTACTCGTTTATTACGTGAGGAGCCAACTTTTGAATCACCCAGTGCAGTCCACACTGGCTCACAGGATGATAGAGTAATTTGGGTTGGAAGGGGCCCCACAGATCATGTAGTCCAATCCCACCTCTGCTACGAGCAGGGACACCTTTCACTAGGTCAGGTTGCTCAAACTCCCCTCCAGCTTGGCGGTAACGGAGAAGGGTGGAATCATCTCCGCAGGGATGACCCGTGACACTACAAGAAGAAACAGCCGCTGATCGCTTCAGGGGATGTGCACACACTGCCTTCCCCTTCGGCCGGGGGCCTGCGAGTCTGCAACTGAATCCCAAGTCAAGGAAGAAAAACCGGGACGTGTGTGCAGGACATTCTAAATGCTGTAAGGTGCCTTCCTGGGAAGTTGTTAACCACCAGAAGTGCAGCTCAGGGCGTTCTGTGGATCCTCACCAGTACGGACAACTCCGTGGCCACGGCAGAGACAGTATTGGCAGCCGGACAGCCGCGACACTCGCACACCGCTGAGAACAAGTTTCCCGGCAGCGCCGCCGCAGAGCGAGCGCTCGGGCACCACCGGCTCGGAGCTGCACCCCC
>VXAC01000491.1:1136775-1189203 GCA_013399225.1 Rhipidura dahli
CGGGGGAGCGGGGGGCCCGCTCCGGGCAGGGCGCTGGGGGGCGTGCGCCGAGCACCGGGGCTGTCGGACAGGGCCCGCCGCCGCAGGAAAACTGCCACAACGCGTCCGCCTTCGGAGAGTTTCGTCTTTACTTATTTTCCGCTTCTCCCCCTCGGCTTTCCCCACGCCCCGGCTGCCGTGCAAGCTCTCCCGCTTGTCCGCCCGCAGCGCCGCGCACCGGAGCCCCGGGACGGGCGCTCGTCCCGGCCCGTCTCGCCTCTGGGCACAGAAAGGCCGCAGGACCGGGAGTTTGGGGGAGGAGGGGACATCTCCTCATCTCTCCTTCGTGCCTCTCTCCAGCCCCACGGCCCTCACGGGGCTTTCAGGGCACAGTGTGGGGCAGCGGGCAGTGCCGTGACCCGCGTCCGGCGGTGGCACCCCGTGACGAGGGACTCGGATCATGGTCCGGGAGGTTTGTTCCCGCGTGGAAAAAGTTCTGCGGCCCCGAAGGTGCGCCCGCCGCTCGCACACGGGTCTCGACGCCTGCATCAAAACCCCCGCCAACAGAAGCAGCCGCAGCACGGCTTGCACAGTTTCCCATCTCTCTTGGGCAGGCTGACAGCTTGCCGAGGTCAAGCCTTGAGCTGTCATTGACTCCTACGGGACACACGACCTTTTTTTTCCTGTGGGGAAGAGGGATATACTACATTATAGGATTTTTTTTTTTTCTTATAGTGCCTAACTTGGTTAAAATTCAACTTTCAGTTGCTTTTTATTTCTCTGTTAAAAGTTTCTGTCCCTTAGTCAAATATCCCTTAGTTCATTTTTTTTAGAAAGATGAATTTTGGACAGCCAAACTTTTCTCTGAGGGCTCTTGCTTCTCCCGTCTGACTTTAGCACAATAAGTATGTTCCACCTTACAATGGATGGCAAGTAAGGCAAGCTGCTTTTGTAGAAGATCTTTAAGGTAGTTGATGAAGAGCACAAAGTAGTAGCTGTCATTAAAATGTGAGTTTAAACACAATCTTCCCACCTCAGCTGATATTTTTAATTTATTAAGGACTATATAGGACAGAATCCAAGCTATGTTTTTGGGTGCATCATAGATCTACATACATATTTATCTGTGGCCACTTCATCTAACATGATGAGGATCTTCTTGAATAAATACAAATTATACATACGTTCTCTTTCCAGGAATCAGTAGGAGAGGATGTGCCTGGCATTATTACCAGGAGATCAGTAAATCCATCTCTGACAGAATGGGGAAGAGGTTCCCAATCTGAGCACTCACATCTCAGTATTGCAGTCGTAAAATTAACATCAGCAGGTATGACCTGATTCTTGGTTGTCTCAATGCTTAGCAGAAAATCTGGCTGTTTAAGTCTGAGATACCGAATTATTTGCAGCAGCACAAGGTGTCAAGCAGTCCTGTCCCTTCTTGGCACTTCTCTTTTTTGTTACAAGGTCTGCAGTATGCCAGTGACCCTGCAACCTGCAGCATATCTGTTGTGCTCTGACCATTCATGGAGGAGAAATAAAGATGCTGTCACTGGGAATTTCCCTTCACTGGTCCTTTATGTCCCTGTTGTTGGTCTGGAGAAGCAGTGCATGGAGCACCGCTCCGCCTCTGTGCACGGGGAGTGGTCACACTGCCCAACACAAAATGGGGCTGTGCAGGGCAGGTGGCTCTGGGTGGAACGGAGGGCGTTCTGCTAAACAGAAGTACAGGTACAGTCACAGGGTCAGTGACAAACTGTGTTTTTATTTTTTGATATAGTGTGTGTTTGCTGCTGTGGTGCCACTGTATGTGCAGTGTATTTTCCACCATTAGTGTGACCTGAGTTGTAAGTGAAAGCAGCTAAAATCTCATTTGCAAACCTAATGGGAACTAGTATAGATCCTGGAGTACTATAACTGTAATGGGCTGACTGCCACTGCTTTTTGAATTGTTCAGTGCTCTGACATGTGAATAGGACCTGGTTGTTCTGATCATGCAGATGCTGAAAATTGATAATAGGATTATTTGTGTAAGAAGCAGACGATGGGATGAGCGGGAATAAAAGAGAGAAACAAGATTAGAAGGACTGTACCAGTTCCTCTGGAGCTGCATACCAGAGTGGAACAATAGTGGGAGTTTTGGGAGTTTAATACCAAAAATCACATAAATACAATAAAATAAATAATTATTTCCTAAAGGGGGCCGTTAAATCATGTAGTTTGTTCTCCGAGTTTAACCAGGGCAGGTCACAAATTCATGCTTACTAAAGGCAGTAACTTCTGTTTCCTCTAATTTCTATAATTTTCTCTTCATCACGAATCTCCTTGTTGTGAAGTTCTGTGAGCTCTTGCATGTCTTCTCTCCCTGCCCTTCTGCCAGGTCTCAGTGGAAAGGAAGCATCATAAGATAATTCCCCTCCCCTTGACTACTGAGACACATTTAGTCTACAGCGTATTGCCAGGGCTGGGAATTGAGCTGCTGTGCCTGTCCCTTAAATTCTTAATTTCTTGAGTGATGATTAAAGCACAAAAAACATCAATCCCCACCCTGCCCATAAGTGAATACACGTGCTGTCCTTAAGGCAGTTGGTGCTGGCATAAGTTTAATGCGTTACACCTAACTTTACAAATCTAAATTGTCCTCCTCAGTAAGAGCAATCTGGCTTACAAGAGGTTTTCAAAACTAGAGTATTGCCAGCTAGTTCCCTACTGGCCCCTCTGAGCTTTTATTTTAAGATGTTCCTGCTTTCAGAGATAAGCATGAGGCAAACAAGACTGCTCCAAACACCAAGGGAACAGCAGTCACACACTTCTACTTTAGCCTGTACCACCGTGCAAGCGGCTGCATCAGTTAATGGTCACTAAACCCAGAAGAAACTGTTTGTTCTTTTCTTGCGTGTGTGGAAAGAAGTAGGAAATCTCTTTGAATGATGCCAAGGATACTGCTATTTTGTGATAACTAGCAGGAAATAACAAGAATTAGGACAGAAAGAAGGTCAGTTGGCTTGAATTCCGTATGGGAAAATCTTGAAAGTTGATCATAAAACTTAATTCCACACATATCCTGGGAAAATCAAATAAATATTTTGCTTCCAATTTGCTTCCAATTTGCTTCTTTTTTGCTGACTTGTCTCTATCTTCCAACTCTTCCTTTTGTATATGGGCTATTTGCAATTTGCTGTGAAAGAGTGTTTTAGGTTCCAGATGTCTCTGACTTGACAATCTAGAAGCAACAGTTCTTTACAATGGACTTTACTGTCTCTATGTTTCTCATATTTCCTCTTTTTTCTTGCTTTTTCTGCTTGTACTAATTGGTCTTGTGTAAAATGGCATGAGTTGCCATGAGTGCTAATCAGGATCAAGGATGCCTTTCTAAACTAGTTCTGTCTTGGAGGACAGAGTAGATCTGCTTTTATCTTTCTGTGTCTTGCACCTAGAGCACTATTTTAGGAGAAGCTGTTTCACAAACAACTTGAGAGAGAAAAATATAAGCTTCCCAAATAGCATTAGCTACTCATCATTGCAAGCTGGAATCATGATATGATAGATTGTACCATAAGGCACTGATTTTTAGTTCTAATGAGTTGGTAAGATAACTTGATCACACTGATTACCTCCAGGTGCTTTCTTTCATACAGATTCTGTGATTTTTCAAAGTGCATCCCTGAAAACAGACGCTGTATATTCCCTTGCTTAAACCCTCAAAAACTGCAGTTGGAATAAAATAGAAAAGCATGCATTTCTAGTCATTTTGGTGGGTCATAAAAGCGTTTGAATTAAGCTCAATCGTGCAGAGTAGGTAGCAAAACATTCTTGTTGTAATTTTTTCCTTGGGAGACCCTCAAGTTTCACATATAACAAGATTCATCTAACAAATTCTTGAAGGTATTAGACAACTATAAATGAAAACTGTAGTTCTTGTGAGTATCTGTGAAAAGACTGAAAAAGTTGTATTTTGGAAGAACTACGTGCATTTCATCTTCTGTTCTTAACTTAGAAGTATAGAAGAAGATGTAGAGAGTATCTCAGGAATATCATCATGGTATGTGGTGAGTGGCACCTAGTCCTAACTCTTCAATGATTGAGTAATGGGGAAGAACTTCCAGCTCTCACAGAGGTCAGAGAGTAAAGATGATGTTCATCTCAGCCCAGCTGCTGGGAAGCAGTCCTCTGTAATGTAGAAGGATTCCCTGTCTCAGTTGTCTCCTCTTTTTCCCCTGCTCTGAGAGAGGCAGGAAAGGGTCTGTTCTAGTGAGTTCTTCATTGCCTGTTTTCTCTGTATCTTGGGAAGAAGCTGGGGAATTGACTCTTGTGTGTTGAGATACAATAGAAAAGGATTCATCTCTTGGGTGTCAGGAATGTTAGTATTCTTTTTGCCTTACGTGTGGCAGGCTCTTGACAGGGAAACCTGTGCTCATGGTTAAGGTAGCTCAGCGGATGGCTGCCCAGACCTGGATTTTGCATTTAGGGGTGTTTCAGTGCTAAATGTCAGCTCTGTGTGCTGAGGGGTGTTGCAGGTGACCCAGACACATCTCGTGGAATGGCTCACCATGTTCATTGTGCAGATGGCACCATGCTTTGTCTTCACAGTGATGCTAACCATGCTGGAGGAAGTCTTGTGCTGCCACTTCAGGAGCTCTAGTCACTCCAAAATGGCAAGATTCATCCACAGATTAGTAAATTTTCTGGGCTTATCCTGTTGGGAGGCACTGTCCCATGTCAAAATTACATCATCAAATGATCATCTGAAGAACTGTAGCAAAAAATGCATTAGCAAAAAATGCATTAGCAGCAAATGCAGAACAGCAGCTGTAGACTGCAATTCTTAAAATACTAGTGCAGCAGTATCTAACTTGTGCTAACATGCACAACAGCAAGCAAATGTAGTGCACTGAGCAATATTAAACTCTGCTTCTCCACTCACTCTCCAGTTTCCAAGTTCCTGTTGCTGTTCATGGTGTTGAGGGACTCTTGAGGAGGAAGGATGTCTTCTGCAAGAGTGTCACATGTATCTTTCAGAGAGAACCACAACAGCAAAGGTCCCATGTGATTTTTTTTGGTTATAAACTATCACTGGAATTTTGTTGGGAGCGAGAATGTTATTTCAATCCCTGCAGCTGTATAATGTGACTGACAGTTTTGGTTTGTCCTGTCCTGCAGAAATAAGTAACTTTAGTTTCAGTGTGCATTTTTTAAAGATTACAATAAAAGTGCTGTAAAACTGAGCAATAAACAAGTTATTTATGTAGCAATAAAATTCTGTTTTGCCAGTGCCTTGACAGGTTGATACCCAAAGAAGACACCAAGTGTCTAATCATTATATTGTCCTGCAATAATAGGCAGTGCAAGGACCAGTGAAGCATGTATTAAAGACAAAACTAAACTAGTTCAACACTTATTTTGTCCCCAGAAAGGTAGATATTACTTCTTTTCCAGGTGGAATTATCTCTAGAGTCATCGTCACAGATAACTGCAGGCAGAGAACCAAGAGGAGTTTGAAGGGAAAGGAAGCAGAGGTACTGAACAAAGATCTGAAAAGAGGCAGTAAGCAAAAGGCAGAGGGAATGTCATAAAATTCTGGAAAGTATTAGCTAGAAGAAAGAAGTTGCTAAAAAACACAACTGATGTTGGTTTGCCGTAACAAAAGGAAAACTCGTAGATAGGACTCCAAAACTCCCAGAGATTTGTTTTGAAACCATAAGTTCTATTTTAATTCAATTTTAATTTAGGCTTAGCAAACAGCTTAACTTTTTGTGCAGAGAGGCAACCTTTGTAGTGCTCCAGAAATGTTCCATCCATAGTCTAGGATGCTTTCTGGCTCCTGTTTTTTTCTTTGTTACGTGCTGAGAGTCATGGCTCACCTGCATCATTGAGTGAGGAAAAGGCATTAAACCCTTTTGAAATGATTAAGACAAACCAAGAAGATGTAATGTAATCTTTTTTTGCTACAACTGCCCTTAGGTATCTCAGCAATCACCCATATTAATTAGGCAAGTGACTTAATATCTCTCACAGTGAGAAAGAGCAGCAGGTGATTTGCCTGCTAAAACACTTAAGTTTTTGTTTTCTCGGGGCTCATGCAAGAAAAGACTGTGGCTGCTGGCCAGAATGAGTCCAAATGCACTATGACAAAACCACTCCTCTCTCTTTCAGTGGAAATTAGCATGTGAGGTATCCTGAGCAGATGCATCATTTGCTTCCTGTAAACCTGGCAGCCAGATAGCCCTTCTTCATCCCAATGGTGCCAGGCACTGGAAAGGGATCACTCTGTGTTGGTTCTCAGCGCTGGATGCCAATGAAAATAAGAAAAATGTGTCAGGTGAGGATTTTCACAGTTAGGCTGTTAGACTCCAAATGAATGAAGGTAAATGAAACTTCTCTTGTCCAGAGAAGGGCAGCAAAGCTGCTGAAGGGCCTGGAGCACAAGTCTTATGAGGAGCAGCTGAGGGAGTTGGGGATGTTTAGTCTGGAGAAAAGGAGGCTCAAGGGAGACTTTATCACTCTCTACAACTGCGTGAAAGGAGGATGTAGCCAGGTGAGGGTTGGGCTCTTCTCCCAGGGAACTAGCAACAGGACAAGAGGACATTGTCTCAAGCTGGCCCAGTGGAGTTTTGGGTTGGATGTTAGGAAGAAGTTCTTCAGAGAAAGGTGATTAGACATTGGAATAGGCTGCCAAGGGAGGTCGTGGAGTCACTGTGCCTGGAGGTGTTTAATGAAAGGCTGGATGTGGCACTCAGTGCCATGGTCTAGTTGACATGGTGGTGATTGGTCATGTTACACTCAATGATCAGAGGTCTTTTCCAGCCCAACTGATTCTGTGATTCTGTAAAGAACAATTTCAGCAAAATGTAGCACTGATGCATCACAAGCCAGTGAAACTGATACAGGTCTGCAAAATGTTTTGGTTTCAGTTAACTCAGGGTATTCAGGCAAAAGTAAGTTTACTGGAAATATTTTGACTTGTTCATGACTCACTTGTTTTTACAAACCTAGCACTCTTTTCCTCACAAAGCAAGTAAATAGGCAGGCAAAGGAAACACATTTACTAAAAAATCTGTGATACCAAAATTCTGTAGTTCTGAAAGGCATTCTCAGCTTGCCCTTACTTGAAACCATTTGAGGGGATCACAGAGGTGTTCATGTGTGGTGACACTCACTATGTCCTGGCTTGGAAACTTGCTGCTTTGGATTTCTAGTTTTGCTTAGAACAAAAGATTGCTGAGGCATTTTGTGTCTCTTGGGGGGGTTGCAGATGGATAGTAATGATATTCTTGTCACTGGTCGTGCCCAGCAAGGCTTCTGGACCTTATTACTTCTCACATGACAGCTGCCAGGACAAGAATAATTCTTATGCTTGGAAATCATCTTTACTTGACTTGTGCACATTTACATGCTGTTCTTCTCTCTAAAATGCTCTTCGTGTAAGTGATAGAAGGGATTGTCTCCCTTTTTAATCATTGAATTTGCTATACAGATTTTTCACTGAGTCTGTGGAGGGTTTTGGCTGATGAAAATGTATCCTAGATTTTAAGCATTTGTTGAATGAAAATAAGAAAGGCTGCCCTGGCCAAAACAGAGAGATTGACAAGATAGAAAACAAAACAAGGATAAATGGTAAAGTAAATTGCTTTCCACCCTTTGTCTTACTCTAATAGAAAAGATAAGGCTTGAAATGATTGGTTTTTTTCCCTTCAAGGTGTTCTTATTGTTTCAGTGATTTGTCAGCATTGATGCCTGAATCTCAGAAAACTTCAAGTTTTGGAGGCTTCAGGACCTCTACAGCCAAATATTTACAGATTTCTAGACCTCTAGCAAAAATGAAATACTGAGTTACAGAGTGTATATGAGGATGTTAGAGGTCATCAAACTGACCTGATTGAGAAGGGGTTGTGGTCTCAGTCCTTTAAAAAAATAAAATTATCAGATTTTTGCTAAGTTTTTCATACCACTTTTATCAACATCAAAAATCTCAGCGTTATAAAATAATTTTTTAAAAAGGCATTAAAGAATTAGTATGAACTTCTTAAACTAATAGAAAACAGAGAATATGAATAAGACTATTTTAAATATTTTTTACCCAAATCAAAAGTATCACAAAGTAGTTGAAGACAATGTAGAATGAGTGTCTTTTTTTTGATCTGTAAAAATATCAGCAGGATATATCACTTTGAAAATCTTTCATTGTCAAGTTCACTGATTTTTTTCTACTGTATAATTACCAGAATTATCTTTGTGGTCAGTGATCTGCACTGACAACTTTATAAATTTATTAAATAATCATCTAATTTAGAAAGACCCACAGTGAGGCTATAATTTTTAACATTAAAATCCAGCCTGACAGCAGAAATTGTTGCACATCTACATAGGTATTATGGTTGCTGTTATACTTCCATTAATATATTTGGGTCCCAGAATCTGAAAATGCATTAAATTTTAATTTTAATATCATGTATTTTGACAAGGATATTCTTCCAAAGCTGCAGCCATGAAGTTTACAGAACAACTTAAGACAGCATCATTGTGGAGAGTGTGACCTGTGCCTTCAGTTTGTCTCAGCAGAGCAGCACAGACTCTTGTATCATATGGATTCTCCCAATATAAATCTGGTTAGCAAGTCATTCGTGACAATTCAGTAGAAATCTGTTCGTTTTTTGTTAAGATTGTTGTAGATGTTGGAGATAAGAATGTCATGGTGCAGCAAGTAAAATACTCTTTGGTAGCTGTTGACAGAAAATATCCAAGAATTTGATAGTGGTCACTTTTAGATAATCTTAAATTCTTCCACTTGCAGACCTCACATCCCATATAAACATCTGACAGAATATGTTCATGTAGGTTTTTATCAATTACTAAACCAGCCTTCTGGTGACTTGGGGTGCAAATGCTGAATGTCTGAGTTGTTTCAGGTTATTTTTCATTAACTCACAGAACCATACTGAATGGATGTTTTAAAAGTCAGAGTCGAAGAGGTCATGCAACTGGGTGAAAAATTTAAGACAAGTGACGTCTTGGTGAATTTTAATAAAAGGTTAGAGATCACTTAGCTTGTTTTTTCTACATTATTGTAACTTTTCTATGTCAGGATCACTTTTAAATGAAGAAATTGTGTTCTTTGCCTCTGTTGCTAGAGCTCGTGGAGAAGTTAATCAGGTTACAAGGCTGTCTCTGAAAAATTGGCGTACAGACAAGGGACTGTAATAAAAATGCCAAACTGCTGAAATACAAGGTGTATTTTATATCAGCCTGCACTTGGTATTCATTAATCCATGGTACACAATATTCCAAGCTCTTTATTTAGTAGTGACAGGAGAATTAATGGTGACTTGTTTTTAAGTTGTTTTTGTCATTCTGTGGAGGTAGTAGCTCTTCCTTTACCAGTCTCTACGTCACTGACCTTGTTATCCTGTTTTCATAATTCCTTTCGCGTTCTATTTCACTGAAAAAAAGAAACTTGTGTAGAGAAGAGACAGTCTCCTTTAATTTATTCAAGTTTCAGTTTTGCTGGAGAAAACAGTAGAACAACATTGCCTTGCAGGATGAAATTTTAAACAAGCATGAACACTGTGCATGTAATGCCACATTTTTTTGGCTTCTTGTTTGAGTAATGTGCAAGTGGCACAGAATCCCAAAAAGGTTTGTATACCATGCAATTCCAGTCCAGACCTTGGAAAGGCAGGAGTCCAGTTATAGCTCTGTGTTACCAGTTGTCAGTATGGGAGAAAAAGAGATTCAATTAATCTTTAGTTGACAGTGGGGAGCAACATTTTATCTCTCTTTTATGTGAGAAACAGGTTACTGTGCTGAATATGACTAGTCTGCATCTATATCTGCTTTTATTCAACAATAATCTGTGAGTCACAATGTGCAGATTTTTGGAGTCAGTAAATGGCTTGATAACCGAAGGAAAAATTAAGAAAACAGCTAAGTAATTATTTAGGAACACATGTAGCTTTCCATTACTAAAGCATATATGAACCATTTGGAGGATTTGGATATTATTAGAGTTGTGCACCATAGGCATTCTAGGCACCACTATGAAAATATAACCCCTGAAACTAATATACCTTTTAAGAAAAGGCAATAAGAAATCACTCCTCAAGTTACAGTTTAGTTCCAACAGAATAGGTCCCTGACAATTAATGTGATGCCTAGTTTCAGTAGATCAGTTGTAATAATTATCCCTTTCCTCTGTACCTTCCGAAGTGCATTTTCCATGCAGTATCCCACTGCAGCAAGCCCACGTGTGTGAACGGCAGGGAAAGGATGTGGGTGGTATTGCTGCCGAGTTTGCCACTGACAGGTCCAGCTGCTGACCGAGGGAAATCCGAGCGTGCAGGTTGAAGCAAACACATGGAGCGATGTGACAGGCAGCTGTTACCCACTGTAAATCTTGTAGCGTTAATTAAAACCTATCAGCTCCTGGTGTCTCTCTGCCTCGAGTATTAAGTTCTTAGTGAAAACTCTTTGCTTATGCTTCAGAGTTATAAGAATGTATTTGTGTTATCATTGCTTACTTCAGGCAGCTCAAGCAAGTCTTTTAAGTATGGGGCCTTTGGGAGTGGAGCGGAAAAAGAAAACATTTCTACTAGCCAAGAAGCTGTTAACAAACAGCAAGGCATATTGTGGAAGAGCATTAATTATGCTTTGCTGCATAATTTATGTAGCTTTTATGAAGCAGCTGAAGAGACTAAGTTGCTAAACCTGTCGGAATCACCATGAAAATCAGTTTGCATCTAAAATAACTGAAAAATACCAATATTCTTGACCCAAAATCCTTTTTCAGGTAAAACTTCCTCACTTTTACAAGTTTCTGAATGAAGTAGCATTTCACAGCATTGAAATTTAAAACTGCTAAAAGTGTTTGAGAGTGAGCAAAACTGGGAAGTGTCCAGACCAAATAATTTGAATATTAGTATTTACATAACATAGCAGCAATATTGCACACTGCATCACATTATTGCAATAGTGCTTAGCATGCATCTGGGTGATGTCGCAGATAATGTGCAAGTTTGTGAGCATTTTGAGGGTGGGAGGTTTTAGATTACCATAATCTAAGCAAGATGTGTGAGGTAAGGTGTTGGCTTCCAGATGATAAATCTGGTTTTTTGATTTCCTGAAATTTACTGATGTTGCCAAAGTACTGGCTAAATGTGTATCCCCCTCTCTGGTCACAGGAGTGACTGTTGCACTGTGTGGGAACTTATCTGTTTGTCTGCCTCCACTGTGGGTTTTGCTCACCACATTTGGAAAGTTTTCGGCTGCTAGTGTGTGTTATTTGTATCAAGCTTATGAAAGAAGTGAGTGTTAAAACCCAGGTTTTTGTCAAACCTTTTTTGAAGCCACAGACTTTTTGACTCTTTGGGGACAGCTGCTTGAGGATCATGCAAGAAAGGGACGGGAAATCTCCCTGCTGACCCGTCTGTCCAGCAGAGAGGAGTGGCAGTGCCCTTCCTGAAATGAGTGTTGGGATTGCAGGCCTGAAGTGATGAAAAAGAGTTTGGCCAAGGTATTGAGGGAGAACAGGAAAAAGTGCTTTTTCACATGACCTCGTACAAGTGGGTTTGGTGTTTATTTTATGCTGGGGTTCAGTCCTGAGTTTCAGCCAGTAGACCAGAGTCCTCTCCACAGGCTCATTGAAATGGAAATGGTTTTGCCCTGCTGCTGTGGAATGCAAATTATTTTAGGAATGTTCCTGGGTCTTGAGGCTTTCTAAAGCTCACACTTACAAGATTTATTTTTTTAGCTCATTTTATCCAATTCTCGTAAGAAAATAAGGATCCAGAAAGATGATTGGTGCCTTGATCCTGACCCAGCAAAATATGAAGCGTAGATTTGTCTTCATGTGTACAAATAGTTCCCTGCAAGTCAGCAGTGGAAAAACATGGGAAATGCAGAATTGCTTTGCTGGATCGAAGTCAAAATGCTGAGTGCTTTGCAAAGCCAAACAACAAGAGCAGCCCTCAGTAAAGGCAGGCTGGCATGAGATGCCATTTGGTATCATTCCCTAGGAATTTGTCTCCCTTCTGTTACTATCTCTTTTTAAAAATACTATTTAATAGCATTTCTGTTATCAGGGCATTGGAGATGGGCAAAGACTTGTATTTGATGCCTTGTCTGCCACAGGTCTTTTGCTAACCAAAACAGACCAGTGTCAAGTGATACAGGCTGGGAAAATTACGGTGAGAGACAGTGCCATGTTTCAGAACAGGAAGAACTTGCTTTGAAACATGGAGTGGGATTTGTTGATCTTTGTCTTTCTGCTATCAGGGCACAGGATATAAAATGTATTTACTTTTAATGAAAATCGGGGGTTTTCTGCTTTAAACTGAAATCAGACTTGGATAGATTAGATGCCCATGTGTGGACCATATTTGATGATGCTACATGTTGCGGTGATCATAACCAAGTTAGAATATTGGTTGGTGGAGGGAATGGTAAGGCAGGACTTTTTTGCGTATCCAAAATTAATGCAAAATTAATTAAAGCAGTATAGCTTTGCCAAAATATTTGTCAAGGGATCAAAAAATTTTCAATAGGATATAACTCTTGATGTCACTGGGAACTGACAGGGCTCTTGGTTGCTTGCATACCACTGCATTTAAACTGGAGAGATATGTATAAAGTTTCTTTCCTTCAGCAGTGGGACCAGCTTATGTATCAGTGTCTCTGCGTGTGTAAACACAATTTAAAACATTATCATGAAGGCATACAAAATATCCTTATTAAATACATCAGAGAAAACATCCTTGAGGGCATGACTTTTGTTCATTCACAGTCTGCCTTTTGATTTTGTACAGTTCTTTTACCTCTGCATAGTCTTTTATAAAAGAGAAAGATGTTATATTTATAATTTTGGGTTTTCCTTATTTTTTACATTCACAAGTAAGACTTACTTAGGGAACTTCTGCAATATTAGTGAGCCAGATTTCTGGATCAGGGACACAAACTTTCACGTGTGGTACTGCTCACGTTTTTTGGCTTAATCAAGGGAAAGATGCAGAATCCTGTACATAAAGAAAGACATGATGACAAAACAGTTATTCTGTTTTGTAATTATAGAATAATTCCATGACATTAAAAAAACCCCAAGTAAAAGTAAAAATTACACTATTTTATATTATAAATAAAGTGATTTATAATTTCATATTTTTCACCAGTGAGGGACTCTACATGTGGTAGATAAAAATGCACAGAATATCACTATTGATCAGTGATATCAAACAAATCACATTTGATCAGTTGTACTTAGCATGTACTAAATCCTGATGTGGAGGTACATGTGGGGCTAACACAAACTTCAGAAAATCTGCACAGGTTTCTTTAGATGAAGATTTTGGCCCTGCATGTTCATTTTTCCCTGTTAGTACTCTGTTAATCTTAAATAATTTCTGTATCATTATGATTTTCTTTCCTGTTCACGGACTGGGGAGAAGAGTAACTGTGTCAGCAGTTAGCCCAGCGCAAGCAGTAGCCAAAAGAACACAAGTAGGGACACTAGTGGAATGCTAATGCTTTCTGATAGATGTGTTGTCTCCTGGAAGGTGTTTTCTTCTGAGGGGTGCAACCCGAGTCATAAGGTGTGCTGAAAGTTAAACCCCAGCTACTGATTTCTGTGGTGGGAGAAAGAGTCCTTCCTGATTTAATCTCAGTGTTAAGTAGGTTAAGTGTGGTTTTCCTGTCACATCTTTGCTTGTGTATTTTAGACATGTGCAACTCTATTACTTGCCATAGATGTCTTGAAAAAATACATTTACTTGTGTTTTACCTTTAAGCAGTTAAAATGTGATAAAAGGTACTTAGATAACAGTGTCACATGAGGCTGTTGTGAATCTATAAATGAGTTGTGCCAGGCATTCTTCTTCTTGCCTTCTCCAAGGAATAGCAGTGTTCCTTTTCAGCTGCATGAATAAGGTGGACAGATGACTTCACGTCACAAGAAGAGTGCTTTGGTGACTGATTAGCTAATGTGCCTCTTTGGTGGGCAGCATGAAACTGAGGTTCATTTGAGGGCCATATGATGTCAGATCACTACAAAGAGTATGCCTGTGTTGACAGTTGTCATTGGTTTTGGACATTGTTTTTTGTGTGGAAAGCGGTGTAAGGAATTCTATAATAACCTCTGAGGACTTGGTGGAGGGCAGAAGCTGACTGGTTTGAAAAGCCATGTTCCCACTCACAGTGGGTTCATAATTCAGAAGCTCTTATCCATGTCTTTGTCTCTGCATGGCATAGGTCTCCTTTGCAGGCAGCATGTTCTCTTGTTATCTACAGATGGCATTGTGTTGCAAGCGCAAGGGTATCACCCACTGTGTGAAAGCTTTTCCTGTTGCTGCCACTTATGGCTCTTCCCACATCTGGGCCTGCTTTTCCCTTGGCTTTCTGTGGCGTGATGCCAGGGAAGATAGATGTGCATCTTCTAAAAGAGAGGTCAATGGAAGAGCTCTGTCACATGAAGCCACATGAGAAGCTTTGGGTGTTACATGCAGGGCAGCTGTCGTGAACAACAAGTTGTAGTCTTATGTTGCAGACATTGCAAAGGTCCCTGAGCAGTTTCGTGGCTTCCCTTGCCGTGGAGTTTGTTGTCTCTGATATAGATGAGCTTCAAGGCCAGGGAAATAAGTCCTTTTTGGTAAAACCATGTCATCCTCCTAGAGCTCTGCAGTAACCTGCAGTAGCTGTAGAAAGTGGAGTGTTTGCTGCCCTTCTTGCTGCCTCGCAGTGCGAACCACTTGTAAGCAAGGAAGTTATCAAGGCCATTGCTGGCAGCCTTCACGGATGTCTTGTGCATCATGAACAGCCCCATAGGTCCTGTGCTGGCTGGTTTTCCTTGCTGTGCATTTCCTTATGGGAGTCACCTTTCCTCTGGTGTAGCAGAGGATCCTCATTGTAGGTCCTCTTCATGAACCATACCTGGAAAATGCTGTCTGATTTCATTACTTCCACGTCTTCTGCACCAGAACGGAACAGGTAACAGGCCTAAAATTGTTGCTTTTCCTACAGTGGTCTCTGGACATCCCAGGCCAGTCCCACCACCATCATGTGTACCTACATACATACCCACAGTGTGCCCACTACAATCACTTACAAAATGCATAGTCTGTGAATTTTTTGGTAATGGTGGAGCAACTGAAAATAACCCAAACCCTAAAATCCTGGCTGCTATACAAAATACACTGTGACATGTCCTTCTAGGCAGTGCAGAACCCATCCCCACTTCCTCTAATGGGTGCAAACCACTTTCCACCACCACAAAGCATTGAACTTTTCATCATCCAAAGTGCCTGTAATCACGGCTTTGCTGTGTCTTGACTGTTAACTATCTACTACACTTAACCCATCAAGTCCTACTCAACCTAAATGAGTATTTTCCTGATACCTGAAAGCCTGTAAGAACCTCATTAGGCTTTCCCTCACATTTTCAAGGCTTCAATTTTCATGTATGGGAAACATCCCCTACTCTGCTTCTCCTCCTCTTCTGTCCATTCACTGATGAGAAAGGAGGATATTTAAGAGCAGCCACAAACAACTTCTTTTGACTGTGTGGGCAGCACAGCAAATTTGGCCAAAAAATGGCCAATATACCTACAACATTTTGTCTAAAGGTCAGTGTAGTACATCAGTGTAGTTTCCTAGGAGAGAAAACACAGAAGACTGCCCAGTGTTAAACCAAGGCCAGCATGGCCACTGGCTGACCACCTGAATTTAGATGGACAGGTGAGTGATGTGGCCAGAAACCACCAGACACTGTGCCTGCCACAGCTCTGCATCTGTTGGAGCCCCCTTGGTCAGGGGGCAATACACCACACAAGGGGTGCCCTCGTGCCCTTTAAGAAGGAGAGGGATTTATGGTGTGGTTTTGTGCAGCTAGGATGACAGGCAATTCCATGTTGAGCAGAACTGCAGGTAGGAGCTGGCATAGCTTATGAAGGAGCTTGTAGTTGTACTTAAGCTCCCTTGCCCCTGCAAATGCACTTTGCTGTATTTGTCCTCACTCTGTCCAAGATAATGTCTGAAGCAGCTGCTGGAAGAGGAGTAGCACTTCCTTGTGATGGTGTGCCTGCTGTTCTTCTGTTGTGCAGTGACTGGGGTGCCCTCACAGAGGTGCTCCCTCTTGGTCTGTAGTTTCTGTGCCCTTCCCAAGGGCTGGGCTTGGGCACTTTGGGGTTGCTGCTGCTAACACCACTTCATCATAGAACTGTATGGGGTGGGGGGGGAATTTCTCACAGGCTTCAGTGGCCTGTGGAGAAAAACGTATTGGTGATTTACCTCCAAAATGACATCACAGAACAACTCAACCAAATCTTAACTGGGGTGTTCATGGACCACAGTGTCACTGCAACAAGGCTGGATGGAGAATGTGTGGGGGCCAGGGAGGGCATGGAGTGAGCCTGCACTTTCTCATGACAGGAGACTGCTGCAGACCAGATGTGTGAGGGGGAACATATAACTAATGACTCAAACCATATGGGAGGGAAGAGCTTGTTGTGTTGTGGTTTACCAGGTAATTGCCCTGCAGATTGAATGCCAGCACAATTAAATTATTTTATCATGAATCTAGTTATTCAGTGGGGGAAATGAAATGTTTATTAGTTGATGGCCCTGCTTTGACAGTGATAACATTTAGCCTGCTGTTTCTGGGGATGACAAAGCCTGGTGCGTGTATATTCACATATGGATGCCATTAAAATCCAGTGTTGCCTCTGCAAGGCCTATATTTTTAGAAATTAACATCACAGACAAGGGTCTTGCTCTCAGCCAGAATGAAGTCAAACTGCAGAGTAGATTTTTTTCAGAAATAAAATGTTTTCTGGGTGATGGAAATCAGACTAGGACACTTGCTGCTTAGGAAGCCTGCTCTCAGCATGCCTGTTTTTATCTGGAAAGAGGACTCACTGATGTCCCTCTAGCATATGGGCCCCTTCACTGCTGCTTTCTCATGGCACAACTCAGTTCTTGCAACCAGCTCCAATTAATTTGGAAGTATCTTACTAATGATTATTGTATTTTTAAAATAAAGATGTTTTCTTTGACCTATTTCAGTCAGCAGCAAAATACTGTTGTCTTCAACCATTAACCCAGCACTGCCAAGCCCATCACTAAACCATGTCCCTAAGCACCACATCTACACATTTTTTAAATATCCACAGGAATGGGCACACTTCCCACGGAAACCTGTTCCAGTGCTTGACAACTCTTTGGGTGAAAACTTTTTTCCTAATATCCAGCCTAAACCTCTCCTGGCACAACTTGAGGCCATTTCCTCTTGTCCTGTCCCCTGTTACTTGGGAGAAGAGACTCATCCCACCTGGCTACAATCTCCTTTTCAGGTGGTTGTAGAGTCATAAGGTCCCTCCTGAGCCTCCTTTTCTCCAGGCTAAACACCCACAGCTCCCTCAGCTGCTCCTCATCAGACTTGTGCTCCACACCTTTCATCAGCTCTGTTGCCCTTTCCTGAACTCACTCCAGCACCTCAGTGTCTTTGTTGTAGTGAGGAGCCCAGAACTGATTGCAGGATTCAAGGTGTGGCCTCACCAATGCCAGATACAGGGGGATGGTCCCTGTCCTGGCCCTGCTGGCCACACTGTTGCTGATTCAGGCCAGAATGCCATCGGCCTTCTTGGCCACCTGGGCACAGCTGGCTCATGGTCAGCTGCTGCTGACCAGTCCCCCCAGGCTTTTCTCCCAGGCCACTTTAGCCACTCTTCCCCAAGCCTGTAGCTCTGCCTGGGGCTGTTGTGACTCAAAGGCAGGACTTGGCACTTGGACTTACTGAACGTCTTTCTTTCACCCTAATTCATATAGACACACACACACCTTTAAACACTGCCTGAAATTTTCAAGGTTTGTACAAGGCATAAAGTGGGATACAGTGATGTGATTTGTGCTGTTGTGTGTCTCCTTATTAATACATGCATTATTATTTCTGTAGCTGCAAATAGCCTTAATCTGTCATTGGGATACCCGTGTGTTAGGGATTGCTCAGACAGCTAAAGAAAACTCAGACTCTGCTCCTATGTGCTTATAGTAAAATTTCAGTCAACAACCAGCAGACGAATGGGAACAAGATGAATGAGTTCAGCAGAAAACCAAAAGTCTCCAGAAGTCATTCATGAGAGCAAATAAAAAATGTCTTGTCCTGTATTTGGTTAATATTCTTTTTGACTCTGCAAGTGTCAGAACTGTTAGGATGAATACCAAAAATACCAGGTTTAAACATAGAATAGCATGCCATGGGGTAAAATACATGATGCTTGAAAATTCTGTTGTATTTGATGCCTGGAAAATGCATAATAATAAATGTTAATGAAGATTTGGAATACAGTGAACTGCTCTCATTTAAAATGCATTACATTAATATTGCCAGTTTACATTGTGAAATGAAGTGGAATCAGTTTTCCTTTTCCTCTACAAATTGAAATTCTTCCTTGTTAGATTTTTCCTTATTTCCTAAAGAACGAAAAGACTATGCATATGATTACTAGCATGAGATATAAACATAAATAGTGCTAGTTCAGGAAACTGATAATTCTTTTTTCATTTATTTTGTGTAGGTTTCCTTTGCCTGATCTGTAAACATGTCCACAGACCTGCTCTGTAAGTACATTTCCATCGTCCCACAGTGATTTTTTTGTACCATATGTTTTTATCGGATTCCCAGATGTACTCATGATTGATGTCTTTTATCTGAAGTATAAAGTCTGCTTTTACATTTGTGTTTCTTCTGAGACATCTGTGGAACAATATTACCATTATAATCAGCGGGATTATTCTTGGAGTAAAGCATGACTTAATATGAGTAAAATTGTAAAAATCTGGCCCAAGTATAAGAACAGACTGGTTCATTGAGACTTAAAATTGCAATTCTGTCTAAAGTGTTTTATCTATCTTTGGCACAAATACCATCCCAGATTACTACAGAATGATGTGCTTGGGGTTTTTTAATCATTTTGTGAATTAACTCCTGTTCTTCCAAGGCATCGTTATCCCAGTCACAACCAAATCTCATGCCTTATCACTATTATTTGTCCTTCTTCTTAACAGCCAAGTGGCATATTCTCATCCTTTGCTGTCGTAACTACCACGGAAGGTGGCTGCTCACGGTTCCCTGATACTTGCACTCTCTTGCTCCAGCTTAAGTTATCTGAAGCATTAAGCAGATTTTTTATGCTTATTGATCTGATCTACGTGCTTTCTTTTGGAGTCCCTCCAGTTCCTCAGCTGCCTTTTTTTTATCATTGCCTCCAAGGGCTGCCCAGCTGCACACTGTGCAATATACGAGAGGGAAATTTCAGACAAACGTTTCATGATTCTTCAATACTTCCTCAGAGGAACAAAAAAACAGGGTTGGGTTTTTTTCATTAATAACTGCAATCAGCTAATAAATATAAAACCATCCCTGGCTTAATGGCAACTATCTGTGGGGGTGAAACGTACTTCAAGATCACATTATTTGTTAAAATGCATTTTTTGAATTTTACCTGTGAACTGACAATTTCAGGGCATGCTTAAATGCCACTTAGATACGGAGAGAACTCTAAAATAAGGAATGTGATATGCCTGACTATTGTATACAACAGGCAAAACTGTCGTCACGGTGAAATAATAAAGAAAGCAGAGGGCAGGCTGACTGCTCAGGGGTTATGATCAATACTTCTCAGCTGTATTCAGATGTTTGTCTGTCTCAGCAATTTTATGCCCTGGCAGTTCCATTTTTCTTTTTTTTTTCAGCTCAGCAACAGTGCCTTTCTCATGTTCCCCCTAATGATCAGTGTGTTAGAGAGACTGTCACCTGAGCAGAGGCTGGAGGAGTTGGGCATGTTCCACTCAAAGAAGAGAAGGCTTAAGGGGATCTAGTCTTAGTCTTTCAGTACAAAAATGATGATTATGGAGAAGGAGTTGGAAGCAGCCTTTCCCCAAGCATGCATTGTGACAGGACAAGAGGCAAGGGCCACAAGTTGCTTCAGGGGAGATGCTTCAGGGCATTTTCCTTGGGGGGCTGATCAAACATTGGAATAAGCCCAGGGAGTGGTGGAGTTACCCTCACTGCAAGTATTTGAGATACAGCTTGCAAGGCCCTGGGTAATGCCATTAGAGGGCCTGAATTCATCAAGAGGCTGGGCTAGTTGGTTGTCACAGACCTCCTGCAACTTCACTGATTCTGCAGTTCTGTATTTCCTTGTGTCCTCAGCTGTCTTCTGTGCAGTGAGCAGTCATGCCTACCACCTGTCCCTGGTCTTCTCAGTATTGTACTGCTTGTGCTGTGCCAGGTCCTGGGATACTTGCTCATGTTAGTGGGGTAGACATTTGTCTTCTCACTTGGAGGTGTGTCAGTGGCCCGGAGGCAGTAGCAGTGCTGAGGGAGCTTTCCAGGTTCCACCTGGTGGGTGTTTGTGACGCCTGGGTAGTATCTTGGTGAAACATCAGTGCACAGGAGAATGCTAAAGAATGGCATGGCAAATCTGTACAGGTGTGAATTAACTTTGGATCTTTATGTCTGTATGTACATAAATAAATATTTCAGGGCCAGCCTGTTAGCTCAGTACTAGCTTATACTAACAAGCAACAAACACTAGGGTGTGTTTGAGGGATAATATCTATCAGACAGTGTTCCAGGTAAGGAATTTGGATATAACCAAACTGTTTGTGGGGGAAAAGAGAAGGAGATGAGGAGCATCTCGACACATGGAGCTGATGCCAGGTGTCAGCACCAGATCTCTGGCTCTTACTGTTTAGCAGTAGGCATGTAGTCTAACCACCAGTGCTTAAGCTTGACCACAGCATTGTCTTTTGCTAATGCTTGGTTCTATGCAAGGTCAAATTTTAGCATTAAAAATCTTGTTCCAGGTTACATTAATGAAGACAAGATGTATAATTAAAAAAGTAATAATTGTAACCAAACTGGAACAAACTCCCTTAAATTCCTCAGAAAAAACCCTACTGCAGTCTTAGGACAAATTGCACAAAGAAAATATCGTGGTTGCACAATACAAGGGCTGCTGCAGCTAGACTTCAAACTCCAGCAGCTAAGTCTTCAAGCTTGTGGAAATAAATCAGAAAAGCCAACATTCCAGAGAAGTTTCAGCACAATGAATTTGAGGTAGCAAGTGTTTCTCTGGTTTAGATGGAGAAGCTAAGGAAAAAAACAACGTTTATGAAAAGTCTGTCAGCTACTGAGGCTCGGCTGGTCAGGGAAGCAGCAGACTTCCCTTGGAGCTTGTTTTTCTTTTTATCCTTGGATGAACTAGTGTGCAGTATATTATGCTGCCTGAATGTAGGGGTTTGTCACGGTTAGCGCCGGGGGCTGTCCCGGGAATGTAGGAAGGCGATGGGCATGAATGGAGCGTGCAGCGGTCGGAGGGGACAGAGCCCGCTCTTGAGGAAACCTGTTGCTGCTCCTCTCAGCCCAGCCGGCCAAAGCCAGGCAGGAAAGGAGGTGGGTCTTTGATCTCTTTGTTGTAGCTGCTCCCTGGGAATTTGCTGAAATCAATGCCCTGTTTTCCTGAAGAAATGAATGGCTATGCCTAACTAGCTTTGTGAAGCGCTGGGGAATTCACCGCTTCTGTTTATTGACAGCTGAAAAGGAGCACATGGTCCTGAATGGGTCCTCCTGGGGAAACAAAACAGAGTGGAGTTAGACTTAGTTGAATACGGGGGCATTTGCGAAAGTCTACCGAAGGAGGATGGCATGGTTCCTTATACCCTGTACTAGCATAGCCTGACATTTTACTAAAATTGCCATTTTAAATAAGGTAAGGTTTCTTTTGATTTCCCATATGTAGTGCGATTATGAAATGTTTGCATTTCTGTTCTTGAGTGCAAAACCAATGTTTGAGTTGTATTCTGTCATGGGAAACACCTAAGTGACTCTTGTGCTGTTTCTAGCCTCTGTGTGTGTTCATTTGTTCTTTATTTAATGGTGATTAATGAATATGAAAAGTAATAGAAAATCAGTATTTGGGTCTTCCAGTCAGATGCTGAACATCAGTCATTTATGTAGGCTATTATATGCAACTTTTTATGTCTTTGAGAATAAGCTGAGTTTGCATCAGATGATTTCTTAACTGGTACAGACTGCTGTGTTAATACTTACACAAGGCAGTGACTAACAAGAGGGCCTGTCTGGCAGAAAATCTAGGAATCTTAAAATCCTTTGAAATGTGAGGATGTATTTCCAAACCTGTTTCCATGGGACTCAGGGCAAGAGGTAGACTTACACTATGCTTGCTGCTGGCTTTAGGTGTACAGGGGTTTTTTGTAAAGACAGCAAAGAGTAGCAAGAGGAGGATGATAATGAAGAAGCATCATTTTTGTTGTGCGAGTCCAGAACAGTTTATTAGACCAAGGGAATTCGGTGTGTAATTCATATGTAAATTTTCTACTGAAAACAGGAGAACAAATCGTCAGAGTTTCTGTATTAGTTTCTGTGGCGATTGAAGGAAAAGATTTCTGGGCTCGTGCAGCTCTACCTTTCAGGCGTGGTCCACTTACGATAGCGGGGGAGCGGGGGAGGAGGGGGGAAAGCCAAGTAATGTGATTTCTTCCTTTGTTATTTTAAGTGTAAGGGCAAGCTCCGAACAGAGTAATTGTCGCCATGCAGCCTTGTTCTTACATGGCGGTAGGAACTGCTGTGTTTTTGTTGCAAACAAACAAACTTTGAAAGTGTCTGTAGTAGTAGACACTAGTAGAAAGTGCAGTAGTTTGAAAACTCTCAAGTAGTCCCCTTCATTTTGAGAGAAGCGCTTGGGAAGTTTCATGTTTAGTTGCAATAGTTTGTGTTCCTCAGTCTGGCAATTTTTCTTAGAGTGATTTCGAGCTACTAATCTTACTAGTTTTGTTTCGTTTTGTGCTTTTCCCAGCAGATAACTTCTCTGTTTTTCTTGGAAGAACATAGGCTCCATATGCAAACATGCTTTCTTTAGATTGCATTGTGATCCTTAAAATGAAAATACCTTGCTTAACTGTAGAGCATCAACATGTTTGCTTGTGGCTTCTGCTGTTAAGTTTCCAAGATTTTCAGAGACAAAAAGCAAAAAAAGCAAATGCATTTATAATTTTGACTGAGATGTGAAAACACTGAACTCAAGCAGGCAGATATCAAAGTTTGTGGGCTCTATTGTCATTATTGTTATCCAAATGTGTCAAGACTGTTTTTTGACCTCACTTAAGTGTATTTATGCATGATAGGCATTGGAAGCCATTAAAATGTAAAGCTAAAGCTAATATAAAGTTAACATTTAAGTTGGACGGGAGGTATATTTGTAGGTCCTTTCAGTGCTGTAATCTCAATGTGTTATGAAAATGTTGAACAGTGAGGGTTCCTGGTGCAAATAGAAAAGAATCATGGTTGTGGAAAGCTCAGTTGATCGGGGCTTTTTTAGTTGGTGTAATGGAGAAGAAAGTAGATGATTCATGTGTGACACGGAAGGTGGCACTTGTTCTCTGTTCCTCGGGCGATAAGACAAGGCAGAGTGTGTTATGTTTAACTTACTGCCCTGGAAGGGGCTTAGGCAGATGTGAGTGGGGAGGTGCACTGGGATGTTCTGGCAGGATAGTTGTCCCTTTACCTCTTCTAATATCTTTATAAAATATGAAATTGTTTGACAGTATTGAAGTGGAAGAAGTATAACATATTTGATTTCTAACCTACAAAGTATACCAAATACAAAGTGAGATATGTAATCATACACAGCTTTAAGTAAATATGCATGTTAAATAACCAGAGTTATATAAATACATATCTGAGGAATGGTTCTTCCAAAGTGATGCCTTTACCATCTGTTGATCTTGTTCTTTGAGCTAGGGAAGTATGAAAACAGGAAGAAATTATTTGCAATTTTTCATTGCAAGATTGCTTCTTAGATTCGAGTAATAGAGATTACTGTTATTTTGTGTGTGTGTGTGACTTCTGGAAATAATTTAAAGAAACTACTGATTAATCAGAAATGTAAAAAAAGTGAGTTTTATTTGATCTCAAACTGAGATGACTGTCAGCAGAATAAATAGAGCTGTATGGAGATACTTTATAATCTGAGTTGAGAGTTTTATCTGTAGGAAAAAATCTGCAATTTTTTTTAAACCCACGGATTTTTGAAACTCTCATGCAATTCTCCCATAATAATCTATAATAATGTACTTTGTATTTCTGTGTCTTACAGGAGAATAGTTATTGTGAGGAAAATGTGCTATACTGCTGTCTAATTTGTTGCTGCCAATTTTGTTATCCTTTCTTAATCGGTCTGTTAAAGAAGCTCATGTGGACATAATTTTTTTAGTATAGTATCAGTCAAGACATTAGCTAATTATCATATGGTTCCCTATAAAAATCTTTTGTGTAGAAAAAAAAGAAGTAAATGTTAGATCTTAGGATAAAGAAAACAAATAAATGGAAACACAGATATGGTACTTGCACATGTGAGTATTTTGTCATAGAAATAAATCTCTGTGTCTTTTCAGCAGCAGAGCTTCCCAATGCCTATGTGGTGTTTTTTAAAGAAATCACTTTGTGCCTTAAAAGAGGAGAATAATTTAGCAGGGTCATAAAGACTAAGGATGAGAATCTCCTACCCATTTTGTTCCCAAAGAAGCTGGGAATCAAGCATGCTTTTCCTGTTGGAAATGAAGCAAGGAATGACAGAAGCTGTTTGTTATGAAATGGATGCATAGTAAGAACCAAAGCTGTTTTGCTAAGCTGTTAATGACCCTTCATTTACAAAAGCAAATGCTTTTGAAAGAAGACTCCTTCATGTCAGTATTTTAGATATATACTTTAAGGTTCATTGATAAAAAAAACCACTTTTTTTTTCTCTTGGGTGAGTTGGAATATCAGTAGGAAATTTGGATGGCTCATTGAGGAAGTTAACTCATTTTCCAGTTTTATTAATAGTTTTCACTGAATGTAATATGTACTGGAATGTTCTTTCAAGACTGGCCCTCCTAGGTCTGACCTGTCCTAACTGTCTGTGCATTCACTTATCCACATGGACTTCTCCCTTTCATAATGTGGCTACTTGCACATCAGTGGAGCCAAGGGCACAGACTGATACCTGCAGAAGTGGCTCCTGGGATTCAAGCGCTGCTCTGTGATTCCCAGTAGCTGTAGTTGCTTTGTGTTATGTCCCTCTAAAGACATCAGGCTCTGCAGCCAGAGGATGAGTACAATCTCTCTTCTCTCTGCATGCCATGCTTCCTCATTTCATTCTCAGTAAACTCATATTACCTTCTCCAAAGTGTGTCTACCTGCCTGGTTCTTTCTTCCAGTAAGCAGCTGGAAATATATGCCAGCTGCCAGTGTCTTTGCTGGTAAAGCTCCCACAAGTCCATTTTGAAAGTCACCAATGGAAAATCAAGGATTGGTTTGGGCTGGTTTCCTTAGGGGAGGTAGCTTTTGTCACCAAGTTTTCCACCAGTCTCCCCCACACAACATCTGGACTTGGTGGCCAGTAACAACCAAGTTCAGTGAAGGAGCAAGAGACCCAGTCTAAGGTTCCCTTTTAAGGGAATGTTGCACGGCTTGGAAATACTTCAACTAATCAATACTAAGCTTTAGTCATTACAATTGCTGCACTTCATTTATCAGAATTGAAACCGTGGTGTTGACCTGCCATCAATAAAACTGTTGACTATATTAATGCACTTAATATGGTGTGTGTGTGGCTGTGTGCATGTGTATTTATACATATGTGCATTTAGGAAGATGTTTTATATGGAGGTTTTTTCTGCTAGAACAAAGATGGAAGATTCTGGTATCTGTGTTGAACTGCCTCAGTAGCATTCACATTTTCCAAACATCTGACACTAAAATAAATCAACCGTCCTGCCAAAAATATCTCCAAAAGAAAAGTTCTTGATAAATATAAAATACTTCTGCTGTGCTAGGTAGAATCTGTGGTGTGGGAGATGCAGATGAGGGGCTCCAACATGTGGCCCAGGAGCCACAGGGTGCCTCTGAGCAGTTTGAATATGAATCTCTTGGTGGCTCTCTGTGTTTCTAAGAACAGAAGGATTTTAGTCTTGCCGTCTGCAGTATAGAAGCAACGCAGTTTGGTCAGTGCTAATGAAGACCTAAAGCAAGCAGAAGGTGTCACAGCCAAGGAGCCACAGCCTTGCACCAGGTGGGACTGGTGCTGGCTGCTGGGGAAGATGGGCAGAGTGCAACAGGAAAGCTTCCCTCTCAGGGAGCTTTTGCTGGGCATTCCATGCTTTGCTGACTCAGGTTCTCTCTCATACAAAATAGTTATTTCTGTGAATTTGCTGTTAACCTCCTTCCTTGTTTCTGGATCTAATTTTATATGACTTCATGCCAAGACAGTGGAGAGAGAGGGAGAGAAGGAAAAAAAAACCCTGGAAAATCTCACTGCATTTTTCAATATGATTGTTTGAAATGTGTTCAGCTTTCAGCAGAGAGTAAAGTCTCTTTGTTTGCACTGATTAGAAGCTATTACATGTAAACTGTGGGAGGTGTCTTCACTTAAACTGCGCTCATTTATGTACATGGGTTCTGATAACAACCAAACCCCATGTGGTGTACTGGAAATGTGACACGTAAGTTTTGTCCCAAGAATAACCAGAAAAAGATTATTTTTTTAAATTAGCTTTCAATCAATGAATGAGTTTTTTGACCTCGGGTCATTTTTAGATGAATGAACATACCAAGAACTTTGATAAACTACTTTATCAGACTGCAGGGAAGTTTGTACCTACAAGCTTTCCCTCCTGTTTGGTTTGTTGAAGGTTTTTTTGTGGTGTTAGGGTTTTTTTTCCCGCCCCTTTAATTTTGCAGGAAAGATGTGTAAGTTACTGCCTTTTCAGGTGTTCAAACAGTGAAGATAACTTTTTGCTGTGGAGTTTGTAAGATACAGCAGAACACAGGTATGCTTTTGCTGCACAGCCTTCATGGGAACATGCTGAAACTGCTGAATTTTATAGCCCAGCTGTGGTCCTTGAGGTTTCTCTTACTGTTTTGCTCCTAAGATTTGCTAGACAGAACGAGTATGGTAGAAGGCCTCATTGGGATTGATGTGAAACTGAGTTTTATGGAAAGCTGTTTAAATTCCTTCAGGCTATGCCTGTTGTAGTGCTTCATGGCCACCAGGTGAAAAACTTGCTGTTCCCAGATGTGCTCAACTATCATCATGATGACTCCCTGTTAGGACCTAGTAATGGATCATAGTGTTTGTTATCCCATATGTGTTTGTGTAACAAATAGTTTTGCAGTTTAGAAGAATTTGCATACTGGAACTTGTCTGCCAGAAAAATGCACACATGCTTTGTGTTAGGTTTCTTTACAGTCAGGTAAGTGCTGAGCCACCCTTCTAGAGGCATTCTTCCATAAGAACAGCTGGTCAGGATCATACTGCTGTGAGGAAGGAGCAGGTGCCTTGACAGATGATCTCCCACTGCTGGAAACCCAAGGGTGTGCTCTCCTTCCAAGTCTTCATTCTTCTTGGGAACAACCACAGGCACGGGAAGGACAGAGGTGAGGTGAGGGGAGGTATCACAGCAGAGCAGTGGCTGTGGCTGGGTCAGGGTGCCTGAGGGCTGGGTTCACCTCCAGTGCTGGGTCCCGGTTTTAGGGCATTAGCTTGACCTGCCGGTCTGACTGTGTGGGGTGGGGTGGTGGTGAGGCATGTTTGCTGTTCTCTGTTTCTGTCTCCAAATAGATCAACTCATTTTTAAAGTTTTACATTTTCGTGGAGTGAGGTCATGTTCCCATGAATATGTTTAATGTTCAGAATGATTTCTGGGGATGTTTGCAAACCACCTACCATTCTCTTTCCCAGGGAGGGGGCCCCTAGAGCAGTAGGCATTTACGTGCAGGGTGCCACTAACGCCCGAGCAGGACCAGGACTCCTCCTCACTCTTCACCCACATCTCAGGAGCTCCTGTCCTCTCACCAGAAAGCCTGGAGATGGCAGCACAAGGCTTGGTAAGGGGCCAATATTGCCCCAGCGGCATGTCCACAGTTTGTGTGCTGGTGCCACCAGGTTGAGGCTACAAGGCTTCGGGGCTTTTGTGTGTCAATGACATAGGAACTCACTGCTTGAAATCTAAAGTTTCCCTCTCAAGCACATAGGAGTAAATCTGGGGGGTTTTTTTCCCTTCCTTTTGAGAGGGGTGTTATTTTGGGTGCAGGGTTATGAAAAACACTGCACCTGCTTCCCAAATAATACACTGTCATGCACAGGAGTGCAAGTTTTCAGTCTTTATCCAGGCGAGTGATTGTGACTGCAAAGTCAGCCTAGAATGTGTTTTCTTGGTTTATTTATTTTTTCTTTTTTTCCATGCTGAGCTGAACAGTTGTATATCTCTGTTAATACAAGAAGATTTTGGTGTATGACATAGAAGAGTCATGAAAAGGAGACATTGAGGAAATGTTCACCTATTTTGATGCTGAACTAGGGATCAGTTATTGTAGTTAACAAGTAAAGATCAATCTGTAGACAATTTAGCATAACAAAATATCATAAGTTAATGGGATTTGAATAAAATTATTCTGAATTCTGGTAATTATAACAAGTTCTATTTTACTTCCATGTAAATAGAATCAATTATTAATCAGTTAAAAGCTTCATTTTGCACATCAAACTTAGGATATAAGCCTTCTCTCATAAACATTTTTTACAGAGGAAATGTGTGTTGGTGGCCCACAATAATGGGAAAATAACTTGTGATTAAATGTTTGCTAATTGAGTACTTTGAACTTTTTTGCCAAATAAATTGTAGAACAAGGATTTCAAGCTTTTCCAGCACAGACTGCTGCAGAACAAACCTCAGGGCAGGAAACACTCATGCACCTTTGCTGAAGAAGAACCAAGACTGGTGTGTGCAATGTACCTCGGATAGAAAATGTCCAGAAGGTATTTTTGCAGTGTTCCTCTGTGTAAAAGCTGAACAAGGCTAATGGAGTGCTACAGTTTTACTCCAGGATAAATTACTGTTGTTTGCTATGCAAATCTTATGATTGTAATTAGGCTAGGATTTGGACTGCTGTGTACACTGATCTTTGTTCCCTCTGCACATGGGAGCTAATTCTAATGCTGCAAAGCAGCACAGCAAATGCTGAGGTCTGCTCAGCCTCTGATCATTTCTCACAGGGTGCATTTTCTCCAAGCGGACAGTTGAAAAGGAATGATTTACCTCTGCCTTCACAGGGGACGTAATCGCGCTGCAGGCACCTTGTGGGCCACCAAAGTGTTCAGGTACTGTAAAGTCTCGCTTGCAAGTGGGGGTTGGAGAAAGCGCAGGAAGGAGGTCCTGATAGGCATCTGGTTTTTAGCAAACTGGTTTTAAAAAGGGATGTTCTGCTGGTGATTGGCTAAGGATCTGGTGGCATGTGTGAGCTGTCACGACAGTGATGGCAGTGCCTAGCATGGCTATGTATAGCTCCCGTTATCTGTGCAGCAGGGCTCTGTGTAACCGCAGCCCGTGGCTCCTTGCCCACACTAATGAGCTCTCCCCGAGGCCGGGCTTGTGCCTGTGGGGGTGGCACAGTGCTCCAACCGTGCTGCTGTTTTGGAAACCAGATTGTTGACTGTGCTCAAGTCCAGCTTGGCCAGCTTTGCTACTGTTGGCTGAGGGAGCTTGTCCCGGTGCAGCGTGGCTGGCCCCAGAGCTGGAAGACGAGGCAGGCTGGCAGCTGGGGCTGCCAGGCTGTATAGACTGCAGCAAAGGAGAACTGTCACCTAGACCTGGACTGGGGGGAAGCACCAGCATGGTGAGCACAGTACAGGTGAGCCACACTCACAGCCCATTCTCCTCCCTGGGAACACAGCTACCAGTGTCTGGTCAGCTCATGTGGTGGGAGCGCATCCTGCAGGCAGCGGGTCTCAGTTTTGTGATGGCCCAAAGAGAAGGGGAAAGACAGGGGTTGGCTGCTGCCAGCCATGCCTCCCAAAATGTGGGAGAAGTGGGAGCAGAGGCATTCAGGTACGGGGGTACCAGCTAGGGGTGTCAGGGAGATGTGCCCTTCTCTTAGCCCCTCCAGCGCTGGTTGGCAGGGGTGAGCACCTCGTCCTTGCGATTGAGGCAGTGGATGCACACCCGAAACATGATCAGAGCCTGCATCTGCACCAGGGCTGGGCTCTTCTGTACGCCTACCTCCCCACTGCTGCAGTGAAGCCCAGCAAAATAAAAATCCTAACAGCTACAAGATCTATTTTCTTGTGCAGTTTTATCTACAGATAGATAAAAAGACATTATTTGGAATTTTTTTAGAATCATTGCGAAGCCAGAGGAAGAATGAAGAAGTACCCTCTAGGTGACAATATAGCATTGTTTTTCTAAAGATATAGTAAATGACACGATCTGGTTTTTAACAGCTTGTAACTCCGGTAAATCTCATTTATTTCTTTTTGTTGCCTACTCATCTAAATCACAGCAAAGCAGAGGAATAGTGGCAGTTTTATTTTTTCTTGCATGCTTGCACATGATCTCAAATCCTTTTATTTTGTTTGTGTAAATCCAATTTAAGGGAGCAAGGAAACCAAAAAAGCATCAAGGTACTAAGGTGCCTAACAAAAAGCAGAAGAAATCTTCTTTGCAAAAAGTGATTTTTCTGACCAAGTGTATTTCATTTCTAGTGCTAATAAGACAAAGTGTCTGTTGTTTCCATAGCTGGATGGCACCCTATTTCAGAACAGGTTAGAGTGTGTTATGAGGCTGTTGTTGAAAAAATATATTTTACTTAATTAGCCAAGTTAAAAAGGGGCATTAAATCTGTGTGAGCTTTACAAACTGTGTGCTGTGACTCTATGTACATTCCTTTGCCAGTGACATCTGTAATTTAGCATTGAAATACAAAGGCTCATGACTTGGCCTGTGATGATCTCTGAGGAAGAATGTGAACTTGACAGTTTCGCACTGTTAGTTTTGGGGAGGGAAATTACAAAGATCCCTGTTCCCTATGGTAGCCCCTAAAGTTATTCTGTTTTCCGTGCTCCAGTCCTGTTGTTCTGGTACACTTGGCAATTTTTAGAATGCAATAAATTTGCAGTCAGGGTGCTAATGTGTTGGTGTGGGGTCAGAAATACAGTGTAGTGAATGTAATTTCAGTATGCCTGTTATTAAATGACTTAAGTAATTCTAGTTATCTTCATGACCCATATAATGAAACACAGAAAATCTTCGAGCAAGCGTTGGACAGCTCTGGATATTTCACAGAATTGCAGAATATTTTGAGTTGGAAGGGACACACAATGGTGATCAAGTCGAACTCTTATGCGTACAGGGACTGAACCCACAACCTTGGTGTTATTAGCACCATGCTCTAACCAACTGAGCCCATCTCATGTTTCAAGGTGTTGGGCAGCTATGCCAGGTCAGAATTCCAGGCCATGCTAGCAAGGTGCTTAAAAGCACTTCCAGCTCTGCAGGTAGTTTTGTTCAGGGCTAGCTGATGTCTTTGTGCTGCTGCTGAGGTGTGCTGCCTGGGGAGCCGTCTGCGGTGCTCCTCAGCTTGGAGGCCCTTCCTCAACATCTGGTCAGCTGCAAAGCAGTCCCTGATTTTAGAGGAGAGGCTCCCCAGTACCCCTGTGTGAATCATTTCAGACCTTACGTCTTGGATCTGGAGGACCAAGGAAGATTAGCTAACGGAGCACTACTGCAGAATTTGGAGGCTGATTCAAGGGATACCCTTTTTCCCTTGCTTTCCCTTTCCAGCCTTCCTACGAGCTGCCCACCCTGGGGCCTTGGAGGTGGGCACTGCCCTGGGGCAGCTAGAAGGTTTGCTCAGGAGCTTGCTAGTGATGAATCACAGAGGTATGGCCTGGATTGATAAGGTCGTGTACTTTAAGATTAGACACATCCTTCCTCTAACAGCAGTTCTTTGTCTCCATTTTGCTTTTGGTAATGTGTTTCGGCCGTTTGCATACAATGACTCTCCATGCAGGAGCTGTTTGACTTGAGACAAAGTCACTATTAATCTAAGCAAGCTCAGGAAGCCCTCATAATTTTGTTGCCCTCATATAGGTGAATTTATTTAAAAGACAATTAAGTTAAATCACCAAGGAAATACTTTTATTTTCTTGCAGCCTAGCTGTAAAGCACTTTCAGGTACATAAACAAGTGTATAACAAGAAAAATCTGCCTGGCAGCTATGTTGTTGGAGTTTTTGTGCATTTGAAATGATGACTGTAGAGGGGCATGTTCTTTACCTGTAGCACTAGCAAAAAAAGTCACGTTTTTCAGCTATTCACAGTGCAGGTGTGCAGCCTGGTAGCTATGGCAAAAAAAAACCTTACATGATGAACAATTTACTGAAAAATACTGACTATTGTAGTGCCTGCAGGATGACCAACACACAAGTCTATCTCCTCAGTTAGAGTTGATGGAGAGCCCAAAGAACCCTGTAGGAGTACTTCAGGCTTATCTGGGGAGGTTCTGGACTAGACTCTCAAGGTGCATGATTTAGTCAAGTGCCTGCTTGTGTTTAGAAACAGAAACCTTTGTGAGGTAACCTGAATATAACATTTATGATGCTACTGTGTTTTTCAAAGACCATCTCTAATGTCTCCCAAGGCAGTGTCTCCTGAGCCCTTTATGCTCCTTGGTTATGAGTCCCTTTCTGTGGTGAAGCCCCACCTCTCCTGCCACAGTTTCTGCTACAGTGTCCTGTTGCTCCCTTGGACTCTCTTGGCTGTTCTGGCTCCCCTCCTCTGCTGTGTATTGTCACTTACTGAATACACTTGCTCAGCAGAGTTTTCAGAAGGAAAACAAAACGAGGTTGTCATGGATGACCAATATCAGCTTTTCCTTTTAACTCAGTCGTAAAGCATTGTTGGCTCACTGGTTTGGTTTCTGCTGTCTATAAAAAGGTTTTGTGCAAGAAGTCCCCTTTTTCCCATCGTCCTGTGTGACACCAGTGCTGAGATGACCTTCTGGAAAGTCTCATTGCTCAGTTTTGTCACTGCTCTGTATGAGTTTCCCTGGCAACCAGTTTGAGCTGTACTGAACCAAAAATATCTCACTGTGCTGGGGGAAAGTCAGTTTGCAGACATGTATTTCTCTTTAATGAGTTTTCTGGATGGTCCCTGTGTTAAGCCTGCAGATGTCATTATTGGGAACCAAGAGCTGGGAGATGCAGTGTGCCCGTTTTCCTTACTTCCACGGGCAGCACAGCCTACAAGGAGGCTGCTCCTGCATGATTGTCAGCTGAGCTTTGACTGCAGGACCCATCACACTCATTTTTCATGGTGCACTGGGGGTCTCGTCTCCTGCTGAGAATGGTCTGTGCCGCAGACACAAAGTCTCGGGTTCCTTGGATCTCTGCAAATTTGAGAATTTCATAATCACAGGATGGGTAAGGTTGGAAGGGACCAACCTTTCCTTGGTTATTGCTGACAACTTTGTCCACATTTCTGTATAAATATATGCACCTTGCTTTTATAGCTGGGCATGCAGTGAGGTGCAGTTTTGCTCCTTTGAAAGGCACAGTTTGTGACACCTCCAAATGAGCATATGTATAAAACTTTGGAGGTCAGGACCCACCAATTTGCACAGGAGAGTTTGCACAAACTGGAGGTGTTATTGCAAACCTTCCTAGTTCAGTTGTGACTTGCAGATAATCTTTTCACTACCTAATGCAGAACCCTGATGTGAAGAAAAGCATTCGTAATTCCAGATGTGTTCTCAAGACGACAAAATTAGAAGAGACTAAATTGGAAATCAGTATGTCATTTTTAGTAACAGGTTCCCTTTTCTGGATTTGTAGGGTGTGAGGACTGCGGTAAAAGCCTTATAGGAGAATGCAAGCTCCACGGACCACTCATCAGGGCTAAAGATAGGGTTATTCCCAGCCGAGCCCGTCTCACCCTACCTCACTACCTCACTTTGCGAGTGTTGGAGCTGCGAGCTGGAAACCAGCAGAGTAAGTATTTTAACTCTTTTTCCCACATTTGAGAAAGAAGAGACAAAACCACTTTCTCATGCCTGTTCTCATGAGTAACGCAAGGCGTAATCATTGGGCATTGCATTATGAAGACTGTTTTCAGCTGAGCACAGCTAAAGCTCACAGTCAGCTACTGTTTTTTACGACTGATTTCTGGTAACAGATGCACAGACTGATGGCAGGACATTAGCCAGAGCTGGTGTGACATTTAGCTGTGAGCAACCAGTTAGCTCTGTTCAGTCAATCCAAGTTTAATGAATGTTGAATTTGTATCTCAGAATAACAGCCATGCACTACTACTTTTTTTCTCTTTTCCCCAAGCATGCAAAACAGGAAAGATTATTCAATGAAAGGTCAGAAACAAAATGGTAAATGACATCCCTTATCCACCCCTTGCAAACTCAAAATATCACAGTGGGGTAATTTACCTTTTGCAGCACTTTCAATTCATATTATAGAAAGACTGTTGTTTCCATCTAAAAGCAAGGCAATTTAAATGCCCAAATGTGAACAAGGGAATGATGTCTTTAGCATGCAAATTTCCCATAGCTACCTGTGTAAAATTAGTCCTGCCTAGGTTGCTTTTCAGAAAAAGAATGACAAGATGCCTACACTGTCACTCTATTGATGTGGCAGCAGAATAACTGGAATGATTAAGAAGGCCAATACTGTGATTTTATAGATTCTTTCCACTCATATCGGGAGAGAACAACCTCCCAAATTATGCCAGAGAGCAGAGGACTATGGTAACATCAGTTTGTAGATTGAGAGATGTTTGTGTTGCATATTCAGTTTAACTTCTGTCATGGATTTGCAGCACTTCTGTATTCCATGTAGTTCCCGTAAAAAAAAAATCAGTACCTATTGACGTCCTTTTTAGTTTCTTCACCTTAGAATTATTTGCAGAGCTTATTTGTCTAGAAAAAGAATCCATGTGTTCTGCACTATTTTGTTTATCTCCATTTTCACAACTGTAAGCATACAAGAAATAGTTTGTGATGTCTATACTAATATTAGGCTGGTCTTTGTTTTGTTCACAGTCCTTGGTGTATTTGCAAAGAAAGGAATACAGAAGAGAACACAATTTGGTCCTTATGTTGGTCAACTCTCTACAAAACTGACCTGCTATGATGAGAGCAGGCTAGTCCTGCAGGTAAAAACCCACTGCCTTTATGAAGTGCCTTTGTGTCTTTAGCAGTTCATACATATTTAGGTATTTTAATCAGTCAGTTTGCCATCTGATCTTGTTCATTAATTGTACTTTTGATCTGTAAGCATGAGTGTAAATCATATCATTAGGCAGTACAGTATATCCTGAAGTACCAAAATGTTCCTGTATATTGTGTCTTCCAGAAGTTTGCTTTCCTGCTTTCTAGTTTTACCATTTCCAGGGCGTTAGGCCTATCAGTCTAATAGCTCTTGATAAACTTTTCACAGAGCATGGCTACTGAACTTTCTTCCCAGATAACACAGAAGGATTTGTGCTTTACACCATACCATTGGGAGGTTTGAGTTTGTGTACTGCGTTAGGAAGAGTGACAGAAATATGCACTACCAGCTTAGTAAGGAGAAACAGTGCAGGGACAGGGAAACACTTCTTAATTATTATTAATTGTTACTGTTATTAATTAGTAATAATTGTTACTTTATATAGAGAGTTTGAGACACGGTGCACTAGCCAGTTTATTTAATCAGACTGTTATTTAGGGCTGGTACCTTCTGTTGCTGCACACGTAGGTACTGACCATCTCACCTGGACCATGACACTATTATTTGTACTTTATCCAGAAAAAATCGTGGCCACTCAGGACTAGCCCAGCTTAGACAAGTCTACATGCACATCCTTTCCCACAGGAATTCCTTGGGAATGAGAGTTGATCACAGTCCTCTGGGCCCCAGTCTTTGCATTTTGTTGTCAGGGTTGGGGCTTAGCACATCTCCATGTCAGTCCACGGTCAAGCCACAGCCTCTGTCAGGACTTCCCATCGGGTCACGGTTCTTCCAGAGTTTGCATTTGGTATCAGGCCCTCTCACCTCAAAACAGAGAGACACCAGCAGCAGCTGTCCTGTGACACACTCTGTGTCTTCATTTGAGCTTTCTCCAGAAGCTTGGAACTGGGAAACATTCTGTGTTGTGAGGAAATATTTCTGAACTTGTGTTTGAGAGCAAAAGTAATAGCTTCAGTAGTTGCTGTAAATGTCATTTGCACATGGAAGTCATGGGAATAATTTGCCAGGAAAATAACACTGTCCATCATGGGATTTTCATGGCATGTGGACACCAGAAAGGATTTGTTCTTCTCTATAACTAAATTTCTTCACTCTTTTTATTAGACACTATTACAAATGCAGAAAATGTACTTCTCTAACAATGGATAGATGAGCTAAGCACCCAGTTCCTTCCTCTTCACCAAGGCATTGTAAACCACACCCTATCCTCTATCAGTCAGCACCGTTTGCTTAAAAGTATACAGTGATAAGCACAGCTCTGGCTGATGAATGGACTGTTTCTTCAGAAGAGGAGATTAGAGTCCCAGATTTCCTACATGACAGCAGTAGCTGCCTTGACTTCTCCCTAGCATGAGTATGTGACCAAACTTGTTCAACGGGCAGGTGCTTTCATCGGAAACATGATGAAGTTAGATAAAATAGTTCCCAGAAGCAATGAAAATGCAACTTTTTTTTTTTTTTGAAGTTACTTGCTCAGTTACATGGTTAGTAAAACAAATACATGCTGTGCTGACATCTGTTATGCAGCTTTGTCTGTCCATGATCAAGACCCTATTACAGAAAAGCAACTGTCTTGTTTGATGTTGGTAGTTTTTGCCTCATAGGGCATTCTCTTGGAAGGCAATCTGGGAAGAATGAAGTAAAGCAAAAAGAAATAGGTTTCTGGCACAATTGTTCATTTGTATTTACTTTTGCATTGTTAAGGGGAAAAAGAGAAGACTGTTAAAATGCCATTATGTTGTATGTTACCTCTCTGTACTTACTAATACAAGTTATACAATTGTTCCCTGAAAAATGCAGCAGCACTGAAGCTTGAGATTATCAAGTGGTCAGGAAGTAGATTAAGGCATAAAGCTTATCTCTCTACCTGCCTGCACTTAGTTCTTATAATATTATCTTCATGTAACATAAAAATGATGAAATATAAACTGGAAATACATACAAAGGCCTACAGTTATTTTTGTAGCAGGGTGCTCAGCAGGTATTCGTTCTTCACTTTCTTTTGCACTCAGTGTTCATTAAGAGTGATCTATTTCAAAACAACCATGATTTCAAGGGACATATGACCAGGACAGGGTAGATAACTGATAGCTGTGATTGCAAGTTTAAGGAAACTAATGTGCCTCTATACAGGACGTGGTTTTATCATGTTCGTTCTCCTATTCTCCCCCTTTGTTTCAGGTATTGAAAGATGGAGGGAAGTACTTTCTGGACACTCCCAATGAGGACTGTGGAAACTGGATGATGTTTGTCCGGCTAGCCCGGAACCAAGAAGAACAGACCCTTGTGGCTTATCAGCACTGCGGAGAAGTCTACTTCACAACAGTTAAGGTAGTTAAACCTACAGCACTTTGCCTGTCATCCAAAAGGAAATTCATAGGCAAAGGTTCTGAGGGACTAACTCTTTTACAATGAAAAATTGATTATATTCTGCCAATGGGATCATTACATACAGACCGCCTTTAATATCATTTAATCCGTAGTAAAGCAAGCAGTGTATAGGGTTTGTCAGGAAAGGGTGTCATGTACTTTATGTTGTGGGTAGTGAAGAAACTGAGCAGAGAGAAACAGAAGAATCATTCACTATGATAGTGTTTAAACTGAATGCTCTTCAATCCCAGGTGGCTATATGGTGACATTGTTTGGCATTATTACATTCAACAGTACTTCGTTCTGGAAATAACAAACAAATCCCTTTATTTTATTACATTTCTGGATACATATTTTTTTCTGAGCACATTACCCCGTGCTCAGGAAAAGGGTGTTAAGTGAATCTTGATGTACAATTTTCCATGCTCATTAAATCTGAAGATTTGACTGCAAAACTTAGAATACTGCAATGTCGCCACGAAATGATAAGTTTATGTTAGAGATTCTGTACTGCATCTTTGTCTGCAGAGAGAGAACAAGGTACTCTGTGTTTGTAAACAAAACTAGAACATACAGTCTTGTATTGTTTTGGCCACTTTTTTAGGCAGAGTTTGTTTTTACCAGAAATAACTCTTTTGCACACTTGGGACACCGAGATCTCTCTGTAGAACATAATGCTTGTGTGTCATAGTGAGCAACATTAAAAAAACGCCCAATATTAGTGAAAAGAAGTTCCTGTGAACTAAAATCCAGCCTTTCAGTTTCCTTTCCAAGACTGGCACATATTTCTGTGGCACAGTAGTATTTAGTTTTTCCTTCATTTTTGTTTCTCCACCTGCACAGTGAGAAAAATATTTACTGTATATCGATGATGAGCGAGTAACATTTCATAACCTAAAAGTCTTTTGTAATAGCATGGAGTATAATTGATTTTGGAATTAATATTAAAATAATTATTAAGAACAAAAAGCAGAATCTGAAACAGTGTATGCTATTCTGAGACATACTTAGGCTGTGTTTGAGATTCCCATGCAGCCCATATCATTTGAGATTTCAATTTAATTTGAAATGCATGATATGCTTGTAAAATTGACAGGATTGCTAATACTTTATTTGGGAAGCACGAACTTTTGAAGTAGTTGTTATAAACTGGTAACTTAAAATTTCCAGTATCATTTAAATTCTATTGAACTGTCTCTCTGCTGACTTCAGCAGAACTGTGCACATTGGCATCAATGGAGAGTTGTGTCCTGTACACTGACACAAAGAGTGTCCTACGTTGAGGCATGCATCTTGGAACCTTTGCTGTGCTGTGTGTCATAGGGCATTATTTGGGTTTTATTTCTCCCAAGTCCCAGTATCACTCAGTGTACTGTGGCATCCTGCAGGTTTTGTCCTGGTCAGTGAAAGCGATGGCCTCGTGCTACACTTAGGCACACCCTGCTGGTCAGGCTGTGAGGCTGGCTTAGGGCTGGTTAAGAAGATGCTTTCTTAAGATACTTTTAACAAAGTGTTCTAAGATGGGAGTAGGATTGGCTCCTCTTCCTGCTGTTTTTACAAAGAAATGGGATTTCATTGGCATGAAACTGCAGCACACATCTAAGTGACATACTAACAACACCATTAGCTTACTTGCTGACCTAACGGTTGCAATCCCTAGAAATAAGTGTTTTAAACAGTATAGACTTGTGAGGAAATAAAAACCATCCATGGTTGCTGTTGGTCTGATCCCAGGAGAGTTTCATGTGGGTGCTGCACTTCTCTTACTGGTGCACTGATGGCTCAGAGTAAAAGACAACTTGTGGATTTTCACACTGGTATTTAATGTCAGTTTTAAGGAGATTAAAGCTTTTGAATTACTTGTCTGTTTCACATACTGATGCACTTGCTCTCCCTCAAAAGTCACATTGACCATGTCTCAGCTTCCCATAAAGGAGATGGCTGGATCTCCTTTAGATGCCCAGGAATGCTGGACAGAGTCATGACAGTGTCATGCTGTGCAGTTTTTTGTGGGTCTCAGGTGTCACAGGCCAAGGTCCCAAGACATTCTCAAACATTTGTCTCACAATGCATGATGAGCATCCTAGTTAATGGCTCTGCCTCATGTCCTTAATTGAATGGAGAATTCAGGACAGACCATTTCTATTTAGGCCAGGTGTTACTAAAATGTGCACCCAACTCATATTGTTTGTAATTAGCAGGCAGGCTTGTGCTTGGGAGTTCAAAAATTCAGTTTTCAGTATTAAACCCACAATTACCTCTCACCTGTCAGCAGTCACAGTCTAAGTTGTCTTTCCCCTACCATGCTTATCCCACACCAGTGTTACAAAATAAGGGGATTTTATGATGTCACGTTTTCTGGAATAAGGCTCAGCTGCTCTCTTTCCTGGCTAGTTTGGGGTTTTTTTCAGTGGCACGAGTTTGTCTTAGTTAAAATAAAACTCCATGTACAGAGCAGTTTGGCTGTACCCCTATTGCAGTAATGTTGGTTTTTGTTATAGATGAAGAATGTTGTGTACAGGGTTAGGGAGTCATACCAATCATGACCCCAAAGTTTAGTTTTCTCCTTTGCATTTGAAGAACTAATAGATCTTTAGCCAGTGAGTGTAATCACTCCTCTCTTTTTCTATTTACTGTATTATTGACTGAAAGTATTTGTCAGAAGAGGTCATAGTCCAATCCAAGGAGAGATTTGGGCAAGCATGACTGGATGGGAGACTGCAGATTATGGGCTCCTTTAATCTGTGGGGGAAGGCTTCAGTGGAAGGAGGGCAGCATTACAGTAAAACTCGCTCATATCAAGCCTGACACATTAGAGCCAGCACATGGAAAGGTGCCAGTTTGCCTTGCAGTCCACGTATTGATCAGCTCTTCACCCATGCTCAGTGTGACATCTCCAGGAGACAACAAAGCTCTTGTGCATTCAGGATGTGTTTTTCCTTTTTCTGTACCCTGTAGTTAAGTCTTGTGTCCAGTGGGCTTCCAGACATCAAGGAATGGGCATGGGATATTGCTTGGAAAGACTGCTGGATGTCTGAACATCACAGACAAAAACATCTCTCTGAAGCAAAGGTCATGAGGATGGAGGCATCCCTCCTGGTACTGGGCCCTCCCCTGCCAAATCTCTGTGCATACACAATTTCGCTTTTAGAAACAGAACGTGTCATGCCCTAGTGGGTAGCAGTGCTCTAAAAGTGCTTGAATCTTGAAGCTGAGTTACCAGTTTGAACAGAATCAAAAATGCAATTTGGATAAGGACAAAACACTGCACACCCCTGCCCCACCTATCTTTCTTGTGTTTTGGTTTAGGAAAATTGACACAAGTCAATGTTTTTCCATTCACAGCCAATTGAACCCCACACAGAATTGAAAGTATGGTATGCTGCCGATTACGCCAAATTTATGGAAGCTTCTGCAGTCTTCATTAAAGAAGAATCAGATGTGTCTCCTTTGCCTGCAGTAGCAGTAAGTACCCCTAGTCTGCATGGAAGCCTTCACTAGATGTATTAAGTTATGATTTATTTACATGTTTTCTCTGTTTATGTGACTCTAGTAATGGAAGTGTAGGCCATAGAGTACTTTTAGCAATTTTAGCCAAACAGATACTCAGAGAGAGGTGGTTCTTCCTCTCCTGTGTTTGTAATCCAATGGAGCCATCAGATGTAGTCAGAAGTAAGTGGCACCACTTGATTTATTGGAAAGACTTAAGATTGGCACTTACCTGTGGATAACCAAGCTGTTCAGCCTCAGACTTCTTTCACCACTTTCCCTTCTTTTGCTCTGACTGATTGGCCGCAGTACCCACTAATTGTTTCAGTCTTTCCTGTTCAGTAACCCTTCTCTACTAATTCAAATACCTTCCCCTCTGCATCATAGTAGAAATCCTTAAACTGATATGAAAAGTTTGTTAAGTGTGGAAAACACGGCTGTGAAAACCAATACTTAATCTAGAAGGAATGTGAAACAAGGAATACAAATGAACCAGGAATTCATGCTCCAGGAAGGTTTGTGAGGCCTTCAGAGTATACCCCAGAAGGAAGGTGTGAGAGGGCCACAGCATCAGACATGAGTCTCAGCAGAGAGGAGGGCTCAATCTGGAAATAAAGATGGAGTGGACACAGTCTCACCAAGCTCTTCAGAGCAAGCTAGCCCAAAAGCAGGGGAAAAGAAGGAGAGTTTATGAGAAGCTTATATAAAAGGTAGATGAAATTGGGGAAGTACATGGTCATGTATTAATTGGAAGTACATTTCACTAGAGATTGGAGTTTTTTGGTAATTGTTTTTCATCAGAATTTTTATAATATCAGCATTTAAAGCTAATTCAGCTGAATGGTAGAGATGTTTTTACCATGGAAATAATACTTCCAAATAATACACTGTTTGGGAAAAAAAAAAAAAAAAAATAAGCAAAAGGCCTTTAAGTCAGGATAGGCTTGAGATCCCCAAACCTAAGGTGTTTCTTATCCAGTTAATGAAAGTCTAATGCCAAATGTCAAATGAAGTGAGCAAGTCTCTCCTGCCGCCATTGGCCATTGCTGTGTGGTAAAGCATAGTGTTGGCACAAGGAAATCTGTATGGCAAAACCACATTTTTGTGCAGAAACCCATCCCATTGTTGTGTGGCTGAAATAGGAGATAAACTGTGTCAGTCCAATGATGAAGTACAATTTACAACTACTTTTATGAGTAATTTCATGAATGCAACAAATGTAGAGACTTTGAAATTCAGTAAACACAGAGGATTAAAGGTGAGGGACTCAGGACTGTTACAGTAAATGCTAAACAAAAACATGTAAAGCAGTATTTAGCCAACCTTCATTTTCCTTTGAGTTTGTACTCTTAATCTATTGCCAGTTGAACAACTGGCACATGGAAATAAATATCACCAAAGACAATGATGGGTCTTGAAAAAGCCCAGGAGTTAGAAGAATATGACCTTTCCTTAGAATGGCTGGTAAGAAAGACCTGTCTCTGTTCTCATTGCAGAAAGAGCCCGTAGACCCTTGGATATGCTCCAGCTGCGGAAGCACTTTTGCATCTTTTGCTCTGCTGGAATCTCACCAGTGCATCCATAAAGACCGAGTCCTTCCTACGAGGTTCAGACCACCAAATAAATTGGGAACTGTAAAAGCAAAAAGCAAACTCAAAGGGAAACTGAGAGGAGCATCATTAGGCAAAAGCATTACTCAATGCTTTGGGACCATTTCCTGTTCCTCTGCTGCAAAGTTCAGCTGTGCCAGCTCAGGAAGCACTTGTGATACTCTCGTAAGGTTTATACCTAAATGGAGAAACGGTCGGTCTTCACTGCTGAAGGGAAAAGAAGTGAAGCAGCCAGATAATTATCCCTGCCGACTCTGTGGGAAGATATTTGATTCCATTGACAAGCTCACAGTCCACACTTATGCGCACAAAGGGGAGCGTCCCTACAAGTGTTCCCAGCACGGATGCACAAAAGCCTTCATTTCCAAATATAAACTGCTCAGGTACAGCTCTGAAGGTGTTCCTTTTCTACTGGGTGGGGAAAAAAAGACATCTTTTTTGTTTTTCCTTTGGGTTGTTCTAGTGACAGTTAATCCCTGAGGTCCAGTTTCTATTATTCCTGGTTTTGATAGTATTGGAGAAAACTAGTCTTCCTTGATTATGGTGGCTACTCAAAAAGATGATGTTGAGCAGTTTTTATCTACTCTATGCTTTATGATTAACACCTTCCTCACCCCCAGAAAATGTAGGCTTTTACTAATAACCTGAGAAGTTGTGAAAATGCCTTCCTTCAAGAGTTCCAGTGTTTTCAGGTTTTGAGGCTGCAAGAGTAAAGGTACTAGAATAAATATAAACACAAATAACTTTAGTGCGTGTGTGTTTTGGTTTTTTTTCTCTTAGGCACTCGGCCACTCATTCTCCACAGAAATCTCACCAGTGTGGCTACTGTGAAAAGACCTTTCACAGGAAAGACCATCTAAAGAATCACCTTCAGACTCATGACCCTAACAAGATGGCCTTCAAGTGTGAAGAGTGTGGCAAGAAGTACAACACCAAGCTAGGCTATAAGAGACACTTGGCTCTTCATGCTGCCACCAGCGGGGACCTCACCTGTAGGGTGTGTGCCCAGGAGTTTGGCGGTACCGAGGTTCTGTTGGAACACCTCAAAAGTCACGCAGGGAAACCAGCTGGCAACATGAAGGAAAAGAAACATAAGTGTGACCACTGCGAGCGTCACTTCTACACCCGTAAAGATGTGCGACGTCACATGGTGGTGCACACAGGCTGCAAAGACTTCCTGTGCCAGTTCTGTGCCCAGAGGTTTGGGCGGAAGGACCACTTGACACGCCATACTAGGAAGACTCATCCACAGGAACTGCTGAAGAGCAGGTTGCAGAATGGTGACTCAGTGGGTCTCATTGACCAGCTCTTTTCATACAGACTGAAGGAAGATGCCAGCATGCTGTCCCCTCTTCCTGAAAGGGTCCCTGTGCAGAATGGGATTGTGAATAGTTCAGAAACAGAGGATTACAACTGTTCACACGTTCATTCCCAGCCAAGCTTACAAACTGCTCTTCCTCTTGAGTCTTCTCCTCACTTGCAAAGAATGGGCTGTACAGACAGTCTCCCAGCTGTCCCTCCCACACCATGTTCAGCAGCCATCCCTACCAACCTGCACCTTCATCAGCCTAACAAATATGACCTTAGTTCTACCTCATTTGCAGCAGGATCCCTCAAGAATCTACCCATAAAAGTGGATGTTAAAGGTTACAATGTGCATCTTCTCGAGGACCTGCCGTTACCAGAACCTCAGACTCTCCACAAAATCAGTATGGAAGAAGCTTCCTCAGGGCCTGTAGGGGATACTAACAAGTACCCAGTACACAAAGAGACAGAGACAGCAGCTGAAACTGCAAGCCTGCCTTTCATGGATCTCACTCATGTGATGGGTTTCTGGCAGCTCCCAGGTGACAACCAGAACACTGTTGGGGACATCACAATGGCGTTTGGCTCAGAGGAACCATCACACAGGCTGAATGGCCTTGGCCAACAGCAAGGTCTTCATCTAGCAACTGGTGGGATGGCCATAAATCAGCTGCATCATCTTCCTCGCTCCTTTCCATCCACTACAAATTCTGTAACATTGCCTCACTTTCACCATGCCTTCAAGTAACCATCACCTTGTGTGGGTCTTTTCCTTTTTTTTTTTTTGTTTTTTAAGACTGTGCTTCTTACTTAAATCTGTTAGGACCGGGGTGGTTTTGTTTTGTTTTTGTTTTGTTTTGAAGAAAAACTGCCCTAGATGTTTTCAAAGCACGTTATGAACATGGTAGTTAAATTCAGGATGTTAATAAACAAGAAGCTCTATTTTTCATACTATTAGTTTTTTAGCATATGGCAACAGTAGAGCTAACATATTTCCCTCAGCTCCCTCTGTATTTTTGTTTCTTACTTTTCATGCAAACAACTGAATAACTGTCTTCAATGACAGCAAAGTATCATAACAGGCACAATTAAACTCTGTGTGCTGCAATAGGAGAAATATGGTTGGGGTGAATGGGAAGAGGGGGGAATCACAAATCAATTTAAATAAATCACAGCAAATTTGTACACATGGAAATTGTAACAAACGATTTATCAACATCAGATAGATTTCTGTTAAGCACTTAATTAATGAACTTTATTAATCCTTAATTTAATCAGAATCATTCCAAGAGCAAATATAACGTCCCTGTTTCACTTTATTCAAATGAAGATCATCACTATTATGAGTATGTTAAAGTAGATTTTGTTTTCTGGTGGGCAGTTCAGCTGTGTGCCTCTCCTGCCTTTTTCCTAGGGCTGAAAATAACTACCACTGCTGAACAACTGTTAAGAACTGCTGCCTTGGATACATGCAGTCCTTAGAATGGGAAGTGAATTGTCTCAAAGGTTAGAACAAAACATCAATTTTCATTTAGAGCTGGATCTGTCAAGACATCAGACACTGCTCTCTCTCTGTCTCTCTCTAGTAAAGCACTTGAGCATTTGCTTAAATTTAGGCTTTTGTTATCCCATTGGGTCAACAGCTTGATTAATTTAACAGTTAATAAAAAATAATGCATTCAACCGAAGGGGCCTTTATTCACCTTTTGTTGATAAAAATGGCCTGATGTGGGCTTTCACAGAAAGCCAGCCCTGGCCCAAGGGAGCCTGTGCACAAGCGGGACCCCTGTGGAGCCAGGGGCAGGTCCATGCACCGAGGGGCTGTGGTGATGAGCCAGCACTGGGCCCTGTTCAAATCAAGTTCTGAAGCTGCCTTACAAGTGTCAGCTGAAATTAGTGGGTGTGATAATGGTTGCCATATTACTCACAGGAGTTCTGCTCAGAAACACTGGGACTCCAGCCTTTGTTTCTTGCAGACTAGAACCATGGACACTTCCGTTTGTTTCCTGGGGTGAATTGCCTGTGAACAGGTCCAGTGGACAGTGTGTTGGTGGTACAGTCCCATCACCTGATGCATGAATGAGCAGGAATTGCCAAAATCACTTTTCCCAGTAGATTATATTGTTAAACAAATGAACTCTTCACAATTTACTTTGTTGCTTAACCCATAGTTATAAAAAAATAATCACAGTTTTAGGTAATGGTGCAGTTACTAATGGGTTCTGTTGCAGCTAAAACAGACACAGAACTTCGGATTCTGAGTAAATTCTCAAAACCCAAGAACTATTTTTTATTAAATCCAAAGAGAGTTCCTAGTACCCAATGATCATTACAAATACAGCATGAAGCAAACATTTTCTTCTCCCTCATTATTCACAGGAATATTTCCAGAGAGCTTCAAATAAAAAAAAGAATTTAATGATTGCTGTTTTGCTGTTACTGATCTATGAATCATTGTAGTTGTATGATGTCACTGAATATTCTTAGAAGGTGATTGGTACTTGGATTAATGAAAGGGTTGTCTTATGGCAGTTCATGAGAGAATGTGTTGTGCCCACACCGTGCTGAGGGGTATTTTTTCTGTTATGAAAATTTTTGGCATAAGACAAACCAAAAGAAATTTTAAGATCATTCCTGTAATGACAATAGCAGGAGGAAGAACAGGTACTGCACAGTCATGTCCAGTGAGTAGTTATTTAAATTATGAGTTCCAGAATAGGGAAACGGTTGTAAACAATGTTATATGCACATTCTACAGCTAGGTTTGTATTTTCATCTGGACTTGGAAAGGGGGGTGTGTGTATATTCACTTAACTGTATTTTTTCCCTTGTTTGTGCAAATTGTATTCACTTGGCTTCATCCAAGCTTACGTACTTGTAAGAAAACCCAAAAATCTAAACTACAACAAAAAAAACCCTTGCTACAAAAAAAAAAAAAAAAAGTAGCACTGCCTGATCATACATGTTTTGTCATTTTGGTTTGTGCTTTAATAAGAGGTGTCAGTAATTGCTGAAATACTTGTGCTTGATTTTAAATGTGATGGTAAGCAGCAAATATTATGCAAACACCACTGAGCATGTTCTTTCAGCTGCTCTTTCAGTCCCTGGAGCAGGGTGCCTGAGCTCTGGGCTGCCAAGAGAGGTGCTGCTGCCTGATCTCAGCTTGTTCTGAAATATGGAAAGATGATAAGCATTTCTCACCAATGCATATGTAACTACAGGTTAAAGACCAAGCTTCATTCAAATAAAAAGGAAATAACCACTTTTGATGCGTTTTAAAGTGCTTAAAAAGCACACAGTGATGGTGTCTGCAAGTAAAGCACAGAAAGAAACCTTAAATGTGCAATACTGCTTAAACCCATCAGCCCATCCCATTTTCTTTTTCCAGATTCTTGGCATCATAAATGTAGCAGAAGCTGCTGATGTCCTCTGACAAAGAAAGGCAAGTTATTTCAACAAGTTATGTTTTCAAAAAAAAAAAAAAGTTTTGTTTTAAAATTCTTGCAACTCGCGATGTGAGGCACCCCTGAGTCCTCTAATACTAGAAGTGGGTCTGGACTGTCTGCTCATGTTTGCTAGAGAGGCCTCTGTGAGCATTTCTCAGAGGCTATCCTAGCTGAGGCTCAAGCTGCAGGGCAGCTCTCTGGTGCCACTGCCTGTGGCTCATGCAGCACCAGTGTGGGGAGGCAGCTCCTCATCCACTGGGGGTACAGTGGAGGAAGGCGGCAGCCCAGGCACTGAGCAGTCTTCCCTCTCTGCCACAGTCCATTCCTCCTCCAAATGTGAGAAGTGGATGTAACTGCTGCGGAGAAGGTAGGATAGGCCATGGCACAGCAAATAAGAGATGGGAGAGAAAGGTCTGGGAGATCTTAGGATTATTTTACCTCACATTCAAATAAAGATAAAAATACTCTTTTATCTGAACTCTGCTTGAAAACCTGTAGAAGCACAGCAGTACGTGGTGAATAAATAACATAATTACCATAATCAAATGATACTATAAAAGAACAAAATTTGGTAAACATTTGGTCTCATTAAAAAATTATTCTGTCTATGAAAGAAGAAAAATAAAGACATGTTAACCTGCTGAAATAATGTCAAGAAGCTACATTTACACACACTGCATCCACTATGTAAACCCAAGTAGTTCTATTGCTAAGTTCCCATCCTCTATGAGAAACCAAGCTCATTTGTTTTTCCTTCAGTTTATTTACTAGCTTTTCCTGTTGGAACTTTCCATTTTCTTAATCAATGGGTTGCTGTTAATTTCAGAGGGTCTTTCATAGCCAGTCTGAACTGGGATGGTACATTCCATATACTAATGATAGGTTCCTTTCTAGTGTAATTTTTAAAATGCTGTTCCTCAGTACACCATTCCCACCCTTTTATTTTTTTGTGTAGTTTTGGAAACTAAGCAGTGAAATCCTACATTTCTATACACAGACAGAAAATAGTGGGGACACACACACGACAACAAATACAGTAAAACTTGCTCTAAATGTGAGGATTCATTTATTTGGTTGTTAAAGAAAGCAACTGTGGTAACATTGCACAGTCATATGGGTTTGGGGTGTTTTCCCTCTTCCTGGATTGAAAGCCAGGCTAAGCAGCACTGCTTTAATATATTGGGGCTACTGTTATGCCTGCTTTTTCTAGCTCTAGGAGTTACAGTTGCTTCAGTGTCATCTTTTCCGTATCCATCTAATCACTGTTAGCTAGGGTCTAAGTAGTTTAATTAAATTTTTTACAATATGGTATTTATTACTTCTGTGTCCAACTACTTCTCATCTTCATTTAATTCATGAGCATTTAATAGGTAAGAAAATTCCTTATGGATTTTAAGTGAAAGCCTAAACGAAAATGATTGGGCTAAAAAGCCCTGACGTTACATCACTGAAAGTTTATGCAAGGTGATCCAAGACTGACAGTAGATCAAGTGACTAAAAAAATAAGAAGGGAGCACACCTCCACAACATTTCTGTCTTGTTGATCAATTTCTAAAAGCAGTTAAAGTGTTTAATGCAAGAATGAGATTTGATTTTAGTCTGAACTCAAAGTGCTTTGAAGAAGTTGCACAGCATACATGGCCATTTATCACATATCAATCACTATCATTCATTGTTTACTGGAAAATTCTATTAAATATTCATATGAAATTCTGCAATGTCCACTTGTTTTGATCAATATATCAAAGCATTAGGGGGAAGAAAATCACATGGTTCTGGGTCTTCCTGCATTTTGTTAAAACCATTGAATGAGCTGCTGGTAATGTCCATCCCCTGCAGGCAATCATTTAATTCAATTTTGGCAGCAGATACAAATAATCTCACAACTTTAAAAAGGACAGCATAATAAGATTTGTAGCCTAGAGAGAAAAAGCCCTGACCAAACCTAAGCCAATGAATTTCAGTTTGCTTATTTTATTGGTAGCTGTAGCGCTTCAGGTGGAAGTGGCGCTGGAAAATTGTGTTGCTTAAGATCTTCCATAATGTGTCAGATGAAAGCCTGAACACATCCTTGCCGACCAGCCACTCTTCTGTTGTCCATTTGTGGTCTAAAAGCAGCAACAAGCCATATACTTGCTATTTCTTGTTACAGAAGGAGCTTTTATATTTGACTCTATTTGAAGATTAAACCTGTATTCGTGGGAAGGTGCTGGAGCAGCTCATCCTGGAAACCATTCCCAGGCCCATTAAGGATGAGAACATTTGTTTGCACCACTCAAAGCCAGTTTCTCACATCTGCTTTCTTGGCTGAAAAATGCTCTTGGGTAGCACTGGAGCTGATCTCTCACCTGCCCAAAGTGCTCTGTAAAGCACCTGGCAAAGCTCAAGTTTTACAGAACATACAGCAGCAGTTGCCAACACCGAGCACCTGCAAGCTCGCCCAGGCCAGTCCTTTCCACAGTTCCACTGTCTTCTGTTTTAGATGGGAGTGTGGATGTCTGTCCTGGAGACCTGCTGGGGGGCAATGGCTGTCCAAAGCCTCTGCTAACTGGCTGCAGCTACAGCCCCAGTGATATCTGGACTTGCCAGTGTCCCTAGGGAAAGGAGGTATCAAGACCCAAATTTAAAAATTCAGTGGCTAAACCTTGAGAGTGGTGATGGCATCAATAAATCCCTGCTGGTGGTCTGCAAGACCCTGCATGACAACCACAGGAGTTACTGTGCTGTTAACATTGTCCCAGGTAGATTGTCCCGGGTAACCCAGGGAGTGGGGCGCACCAGATGAGACCACTAGGTACTGACAGCAGTTTTTCTTGTAGCTGGCAAGGTCACTGAGATGGGTAGAGCTGATAATGGCACTGTGGACTGAACATTCCCATGCCCATTGCAGCCTTCCCCATAGCTGAAGGATCCAGCCACTGGCCAGCAGCAACCAGGGACAGTAAAACTGCACACAGAAGAACCCCGAAACAACTTTGAATGTGTCTGCAACTGCCTCTTTTGTGCAATTCTTTTCATCCAGTGCTCCCAGCACTCTCACAAAGCCTCTCTCCCAGGCCTGAAATACCTTGCCAGCTATAGGGAATCATTCTTGGCCACCTTTCCTGCTAGGAACTCATGTTCTGCAGTTGTATACATTTCACTGGGGTGCAAGATGCTGGCCCTCTGAGCCAACCTGGTGAGCAGCAGCACCACAACCACCTTAAACAGGGGCTGGAAGGGCTTCTTGCTGCTCTGACATGGCTTGGCATGTCCAGAGATGGGAACCCCACTGACTGTGTGGTCTGAAGAGCAGAAGCACCGAACATCATGGTCTGGGAAATGAAACATTGAGGAGAAGGAGGAACCACCACACTGTTATCCTGACACAGTCATCACTGAAATGAATTCTGGCATCTTCCACACTCGGACAATGGAAGCACATTGTAAGTGCACAGGGTTTGCTGGAGAGGTTTGCACTATTGAGCACCAAATCCTCTCAAGATGTCTGTCACAGCAGAGCACAGACACTTCCTACTTGGCATAGGATGGTTCCAAATCAAAGAACATTTAACATCAAAATTAGTATTCTCAGCAGCCTATACTGGGAGCCTGAGGAGCTCTGCAAAGTTGTCGGTGGAACTGATTGCTTCAATTTATACAAAGGAGCTTATACTGCAAACACTGCAACAGAGTATTGTATATAACAAAAGCAAACAAGGTCTTTTCACATTGTAATGTTGAAATAAAAGAAGAGTTACTTACCCAGATTTTCCTGAAGTATTTTTCCCAGTAGATACACCCAAAGATTTTCCTGTTTTCTTCAGTATTTCTGAAGCCATCTCTGCAGATCATTATTTAAAAACTTTACTTGCCATAAAACATGATAACCTGCATAAATTCATAAATCTCAGAAATGCAGGGTTCAAAGATACTGATAAAAGTAGCAGTGTGCATTATCAAGCACAGGTTATACTACAAATAACCTTGAAAATAACTTTAAAAAAATCTTCTAAACATAGACTGATACAGGTCATGGTTACCAGTCTCAATGGGTTCTAGAAAACATATTATGTAGTATCCTCCTTAGAGGGGATTGTTTTAGGGAAGTGGTGGTGTTAATATTAAGGCTGGATCAACAAGGGCATTTGGAACAAACAACACACAGAGCTTCATACCTCATCTAAATGGACTTAAGGTAAAAAGAATGGAATCTTAAAACTGAAGATTAAAGGTTTGGAGTTTTTATGGGCAAAAAGAACCTCAAAACCAGACTGTATATTTTAGGTTTAGATAGATACTTCTGTTTGAGGACCTCTAACTGAAAATGCATTTGGGTCCCTCATGAGGACCCAAACAAAAACTCTGTGCATACAGTCCACACAATGGATCAAGAAAATGACCAGGAAAGCCATTCACTATTAACAACATCCACTTGGAAATTTTTTGGCCTTTCTCTTTTATAACAAGTGTTGTATGGAAATGAGTTTAGGATTTCAGTTTAGGACTTGCAAAAAAAAACCCAAAACAATACCACACACACAAAAACCAACCAACCAACCAAAAAACAACAACCTCCCAAAATACAAACAAACAAACAAACAAAAACCCACCCAAAAAACCCCCAAACCAAAACTCAAAAGAACCAACTCCCCCAAAAAAAAACCCAACAAAAAAGTCAAACTTTATAATTCTACATTATTCTATCAGAAAACTGGAATCCAAAATGTAGGATCTGCTTTAAAAATGCCTCCCCCACCTCAGATACCTCAGGGTTTGTTATAAGAAAAACATGACTAAATGAAGTCCTTACCTGCCTTGTGTTTGTCTGTGTTGACACCTTTTTGTATTCTCTCCAGAAGGGATGACACAGCAGTTGTTAACGTTGGAGTTTTTCTCTCAGTCAGTGGTTGCTTGATGTAGTTAAAAAGATGCTTGATGTAGTAAAATCATTCAGCTCTAGAAAGGATCTTATAGACCCTGGTGAAAACTCTGCAAATTGCTGTTGGAAGTGGTGCTAGGAAGGAACACGCAAAAACTCCACCCTCTCCCACTTGCAAGACATTTTTCCTGCTCAAAATAGGTGAAGGAGTAGTAAGCTTTTTCAACATCTTAAAAAAAAAACCCTAAAACACCC
>VXAC01000491.1:1189230-1222290 GCA_013399225.1 Rhipidura dahli
CTAAAACACCCCCCCCCCCCAACAGTACTCTCCTAAAGGAACTGTTTCCATTATTCTCCTTTCTGTAACAAAACAAGATCCCACTTCAAGAGACTGATAATTAGCTCCACTCTTTCCCCCGAGAGGCTCAGCCCTTTGGCCTTGTGTCTAGTGACCAGGGAATAGCAAACCTTCCAACAGCAGGGAGCCTTAAAGAACAGGAAGAGCTTTCTCAAAGTTCTGCAAAAGCTGCCAGGTTTCTGATTCTCTACAGCTGTTACCCTGGAATATAACTGCAGAAGAGCCTGAAGAAATTCTTGTCCCAAGTTTTTTGTACTGTCATATTCTGTCACTTTTTTTTAAATCAGAAAAAGGGCTGCCATTCTGGGCAACTCCCAGACAATATTCAGCTTGTGTTTTGTTATAACAGTTTATCAGCTTCCCTGGAGTTTCAAGTCTTATGTTAATGCAGGTCTTTACTCACCACAAAGTACAGTTCAGCAAATCTGCTTCCAGGACAAGCCATGTGTGGCTGTGTGTGCTTACCAAAGCCTGTCTGGAGGGGTATGCAGCGTGGCAGAGAGCTTGTCCTACACGAAACTCCCTGTTCCTCTGTGGTGGAGCCTCACTAAACCTTTGTGAGCAGCATGGACGCTGAGTATGGCCTGACCATGAGAAAGGAACAGCTTGTGTCACAGTTTACACACTGCATGAGAAGAATTCCCCTGCTTTGCTGGAGCACTCAAGATGCAGTTCAACACCTGGCCCCACCAGCAGGTGTCTATGATGAATTCCCATCAGCTCCCAAAGTACAAACTTTGAAGAACTACAAAACCTTCCTCTAGAAAAATGCTTGGGATACTAAAATGCATGCTTATGGTATTAACCAAGCAAACAGTAATTGCTGTCAGGAATAAACCCTGGGGATTAATAAAAGCAGATTTTATCATCTTTCTCCTATTCCTACCAACTCCCAACCTCACAATTAACGAGTCTGAGCAGAGCTCCTCGAGAAGCATGTGTATATCCAGGTCTCTGGCTGCAGGGAGGGTCTGAGCCTGGTGTTAAGTGCCAGAGGACAATGGGAAAGACACCTGCATGTGGTGTGAACAGGTGGATGATCTGCTCAGCCTGGTGGCAGAGCTTAAGGAGAAGGTGGGGAGGCTGAGGAGTGTCCTAGGTTAAAAACAGATGTACTTAAGTATTCTATTACCACCAGCTGTGGGCCATTAGCTGTTATCACCTGCTAACGACCCACCCCTGATAACAGACAATGGGCCATCAAGAAACCACCACATGACTCATGGACTTATCTCATCCTATTGTGAGATGCTCCACCCAGGAGGGGGGAGCCCGGCATTCCCACCTGGATATAAGCTGCCTTTAGAACTGCCTGGCCTCAGCCCTGTCTGCTGGGTGACCAGAGGACAAGAGCCACCACGGACCTTCAGTTAGACACCGGACCTTCCACTTGATCATCGTTTCAACTGGATCACTTCATTGGGACTGCTGCACCACCCTAACAGGGTATCAGGTTGTATCTGACTTTGTCTGTGCTTCTTCCTTATATTATTTTGCTTGTTTCTCATTTTTTTTCTATTAATTTCAATCTTGACTTGTGACCTCCCACTGGTTTGTTTTCAAACCAATACAAGGAGTATCAGAGAGTGCCAAAGAGAAGTAGACTCTTGGAGTTGCACCTTTCCATCCCTGAGAGAAATGCAGCGGATGGAAGATCAGCAAGAGTCTGAGGAGCTCTGCCTCTCTTGCTATCAAGCAGAAGAAAGAGACCTAAAGCAGAGAAATACAAACAGGTCCCTGCTCAGAGAAGAATCCCCTGCTGGCTTCCCTTTCCTTCCCAGGGGCCCTTACAGAATAGGTGTGAAGCCTTGGATCTCGAGGGTTGGGCAGGTGACAGAGGAGAAGAAAGTCTGTCTGGGGCTCTCCCAGATCACTGCAGTCCATCAGGGAGATCACAACTACAGGTATTAAAATGAGGGTGGTTGTAGTGTATGCCCTGCTTCTGAGGGGAGCTGAGGGCCCTGCAGGTCAACCAGACTCATACCCAGAGAAGTCTGCTGCCTTACTGGAGCCGGGGCAAGGGACATTTCCAGGAGACTCCCTGGACTAATTCAGTGCACTGATTATTACACACTAGTGACTGTCCAGGTGGGCAGTGACAAGGAAATTCAGTCACAAGTTGGAGTCATTGATCTCAGAGGTTTTTTCCGACCTAACTGATTCTGAGATTTAACAAAACACTGCTGAAGCAGTTGTGCCCTGCCAGCTGAGGCACATCCAAGAGCCAGGTTTCTAGATGTGAAGCAACGTTGTGAAGAACATGTAGTGGTGCTTTCTAAAATGTTTTTTTTTTTGAGCATTACTGTCTTGATTCTGCTAAAAGCTCTTCAGCAACAGTTATGGCTGGTGCAGTCCAACTCATCGCAGAGAACGATCAGTGTTTGGGGTCAACACTGTCACATTCAGCCACTGCAGCCATCCCAGACCCTTCCTCCCTGCCCAGTGCCTTTTACAAAAGCAGCCCAAGTGTCCTTATCCTAACACTAGAGGTACAGCATGTTTTCAAATTATTTTGCTCAGTAGCAGTGCAGAAAAGATGGCCCAAGCAGCATCCAAAAGCCTGCTCTAGACCAGCGGTGTGGGCAAAATGGTTCTAAGCACAGGGGAGGGGAGGGGTGGACAACACAGGGCAGATACCTGGCTTCAGAGGTCTGACAGGGACACCAGGAACTTCAGGGGAGAATGGGGAGTTTTGGGCACTGTTTGGAGGAGGATGAGACCAAAAGAGAATGTTTCTCTCTCCTTCCCACAATCCATATACTGTCTCACCAGTAGTACAGGATATACTATATCCTCATTAGGCCACTCAGCAATTTGTCCTTCCTAAAAAAGTAATTTTCCAATTCCTTTCTCCACAACTACCACTGCTCTTTCATGCTTGGTTTCCTCCAAGAGGGGGGAAGGAAAGGGAGGGTCTGCTCTCAGGGTTGGTAAAGTTAGACCAGAAATAAGAGTCATTAAAGAACTCGGCAGTGGAAATTCAGAGAGGAGCTTGACCCCAATCAAGGAAGGAAGATGTGTCCTGCTGCTTATATTGCATTGCTCCTGTAGGAAAAGAGAGAGGCTGCAATCATGGCAGCTGCTTTTGCTATCAGTCATGATCTCCTGCTCTGGAAGGGAGCCCAAAGAGCTCCCCCCTTCTCCCGTCTGCTCTCTGCCTTCCTAACACAGGCAGGACTCCACTGAGACCCTGTCCAAGATTGCTCCCATGTTTTATAAATTACACTATCATGAGATACTGTCTGTATGTGTGTCATTTTGGATCTGTAACTTTTAACACGGGGAGCTCTGTGCAGAGGCCGAACATGGTATTAAGTAGTAAACCAGACCTGTCTTTTTCTAAATGCCTTTCCCTGTTTGCAGAGCTGGGTAGAGAAGGGGACAGTGGAAGAGCCACCATGTGGGAGTGGGGAAACCTGTGTACTCTACTGTAGTTTTGAATGGAGAGAGGATGTATTTCCCCCTCTGTTAAACGATAGTACAGCTATCCTGACTCTCCTCCTAAAGTGTTAATATCAGACCCCAAACTTGCTGCCTTTAATTTTAAAATGTATGGTTAGTTTTCTCTTCTTCCCCACTGCCTCTGCCTTGCATTCCTACTCAATTCAAGCCAAAAAAATAGAGCTGAAAATTGAAGTGTATGGAGGGAATTAATGTTCACATTCTGTTGTGCCAGGCGTGCAAAACTGAAGCCCATCTGTGGTTGGTAAGATGCCACTGCCTTGCCAAAGATCAGTACAAGAACAGCAGTAAGATAAAGTAGTCCACAAATCTGGATTGATGCTTGGTGGGGGAGAAGGTGGAAGAGGGTGGCCCTCCCTTCTAAGCTTTTGTGACCTGCTTGGCTGACTGAATAGCATTATGAAAATACTCATAATCTTGCTTTGAGTTAGATTTCTTCCCTGGCTGTTTCTGTAATGGAAATAAGAGAAGACACAAACTATACTTCCCTCTTGGAATAGACAGAAATATCTTAGAGCAAGGGTTCTATTTATTTTTTTTTTTCCTGAGGGAAAGAAAAAATGTTAGAAACAGAAGAAATTTGCTTTTTTTGAAAGGCACAGGAAAGCTGATGCAGCCCTTCACTGTCTATTGAGAGCACCAGAAGAAGAACAAAAAACCAGCACTCCAGCAAAATACTGTGGTCATGACAGACCTAAGAGCACTTTGGAAGAATTAGAAAATACTCTGTGACCAACACCTTCCCTTCTCCACTTGTCACGTTCTTTTCACTTTAAATCTTCGTGCACTTACTGTTTCTTTCCACAACTGATTTTAAAGTACGTTTTACAACAGCAGTTGACCAAATCAGTAGTGGATTGGCATCTCTGGACAAAATAATATACATGGCATGTCCATGTGTATTCACCTCCTCCCCAGCAAAATTACTTGTTCCAGTAAGAGCTTAAACATCTTTTCCTCCATCTCTGTAAAGTTCAGCCCAAATACTTTTTTAAACCCTTCAATAAAATGGCAGTGAATCTCTCCAACTTCATCTGTGGAAGGGCAGCTCTCAGGTTCAACCTTGGGCATTCATGTACCATCTCAAATCATGCTATCTTTCAGATTTAGGTAAAAAGAAATCTGTTAGGGACTCACATTATCTTTAAATCATATATTTAAACATTTACTTGAAGAGCAGAGACACGTGCCCAAGGTAGGCATGACATCTACTGATTTGGCTTCTCAACAGAGAAATGTTCCCAAACACTGGCAGCACAGGGAGGGGGAGGAAAGAATTTGGCACCCAGTCAAGCACATATGTGAGACTCATCCACAACATCCAGGCTTTGTCCTTGCAGGAAACAATAGTGTTACTGGATGAAAGACTTCATATGGAGATAACACACACATTTCTGTTTTAACTATATCTTTTGCAGGGGCTGCTACTTCATGGAGGTGGTTTCTCTTGCCTCCAGTCTCTGTTTCAAGATGCTGAAGGACTTGCACTTTCTGTTGAAGGCTTTCTTGGCACATTGAATCAGCTGGGGCCCAAAGAAAAACAGTTGTTTATGAGTTGGAGTGATGCTTTGTTAACCATGCTTTCTTATCCAGGCTCTACAATTACTTACATTCAGAAGCAGGAAGCTGCTTTTATATTTATTTTGGGTTCAGTTTAACTCCTGAAGGACTTCATCAAAACTTTAAAAAGCTGTCCAAATGCAGCTGTGATTCAACACAAAAAAGAAATAGAAGCCATTTCCAGTTTGTTCTGCTCAGGGATGTGCTGGAGGCCACTCCAAATAATGACATGCAGAGAAGAACAGATTGGGTCTGTGAACAGGAGCTGTCCCATTGGACTCCCTCCCACACACACCTGGTTTTCTTTCTTAGTTTAGAGGGAGAACAGTCTGATCCTGCTCAAGGGGCCAATATTTTCATTATTAGTTCTCTGAGTTTAGATGTATTCCAGAGGGGGGTCCCCCCTGATGAGTAGCAGTGCTGTCCATCCCACCAACAGCACTGAGAACAGCCACATCCCCAGGCTGCAGCTGCTTATCAGCACCTGTAACCTGTCAACACAGAAGGAAACCTAGGTATAGCTCCTGCAGCTGGAAGCACAGGGAAATTTTAGATAGACATGATATCCAATGCCAAATTTGTGGAAGAGCCATGCCTCATAACAAATGAAGTAAGGTTCAGAAGTGTCTCAAATTTTAGTATCACTCTCACTCTTCTGCTGCAGGATGGGCAATGCCCTTTGTGAGGAACACCATGGGAGCAAGGACCAAACTAAAGCCTCTCTCCTGCACTGTGAATCTCATGAGTCTACCCACAGCTGGTAAATTAAAATCCCTGTCCCTATCTTATTTTGCCTTCTCCCCCTTTCTAGTTCTCCATAATGCTCTTGATATTCTTATTAATTTCTCTATGCTATCCACTCTCTTTCCATAGGAATTAAGCAGGTGCTTAAGCAAGGCATTTTGATAACAGCTCAGCTGGGCTAAAACCCACCTCATTCTACTAAAATACACATTTCTAAGTCCTCATTTCCCTTTGAGCCTTCTACTCACATGGTTCAGGTCCTTACTTTCTGTTTCTAGACATTTTTGACAGCAAACTTGAGAGGAATACTCCTCTGCAGTACCAGAAGAGCAGCAGCTATCTGGCTCATCAAGGAGCACACCAGTCGTGCATCATCAGGGCACAGAGAGCCATTGCAGGACTTGTAGCTCACGCTAGTCACAGAGACACAGAACTTCTCACCTCTCTCATAACACCGATCTCTCTTTTCAAACTATCTTGCAGGATAAAATTATTGTGCTCTTCACGTACCTTGAGATACCAAACACAGAATGCAAAGTAAATGCACTCTCTCTTGGTTCTTAGTCACTCAGATTCCAGTGTATTTGTTTTATTTGTTTTTATCCTTGCCAAATCAGTTTTTAGCACTATTGCAGAGCTAATCTGATCTACCACAGATACACAGGATCAGTGACACAAACTGAGGAGCAGAGGGGAATGTGCAGAGCCCCACCCCTTGCAGAAAAACCCCGCGGCTGGGTTGTGCCAGGCAAACTGTGCAGCCACCCATTCAGTTTGTAATCCAGGGATCAGGGAGGTCAAGGGGAATCTTTTCATTCACCTCAGCAGGCTTTGGAACAGAGCCTAGTGCCCACATTATGCTGTCAAAGGGACTACTTATCAGATGGTTTACTAGTCTGTTTTTTTCCAAGAAGACTGAAATAACAAATTCAGCCTAAAACCCTGGAACAAAAAAGGAAGCTGCAAGTTAGTAATTTATGCCTCACCGAGAGAAACTACATTATTTTAAATTCAGTGTATAGTGAACATGGTTTTGGAAAAGCAGGTAAATTAGAATAGTGCAAGACTGAAGATGAATTTGCACAATGTGTCTGTGCATGATCAATTCTCTAATCAAGTTCACTAATGAAAGCAGCTACTAGATAATTTGCTGTTTTAAACATGTTTAACCCACTTTTCTGCTAGCAGTCACCTCCTCCTTCCCCAGGGCTCATCACCCATTTCAGCTAAATGCATTGACATTCCCATTAAAGAGAAGGGGTTTTTTTACCACAGCATCTTATGCAAAGTGTTTTCCATGGGTTGTAGAAGGAGCCAGACCTTGACTTCAGGCAGCTGTGCAAAATGCAAACCATGCAAGAGTCTCGGTTACACAGCACAGGATGTCATGACAGCAGCAGAGTCAGTGCCTGAACAGGCTCTTGTTGGAACAGTACTTCATTGTCAGAAAGGGACATCTCCACAGAATTACCGAATTTCCTGAACTGGAAAGGACTCAAGGATTATCAAATCCAGCTCTCCACTTGCATGCCAGAATTCCCTTTTGCAGAATTCCCTCTTTATTTATGCTGTTCCAACAAAGCACAAGCTCTCCTTTGCTATGACAGGCAGCATTCTGTTTTCCACATGACTGCTCAGGTATGTGCTTTCACAATGACATCACAGTTGGCTGAGAAGATGGTGGAACAATACTGAAGTTCATCACTGCCTGAATTCAGGGCAGGTGCCCTGCACCCACCCAGATTTATTCTGTTTGGATGGCAGCAGGAGCGAGTGATACCCAGTAATGGCTTAGGTAGAAAATGTCAGGCAAAGTATGACACGATCTTCATTTTTAAGGTGGAATGTTTCCATGATAATATGCTAAGCAGCATTCCAAGATGATCTTACTTTGTGGATGTCAAATTTAAGATTTGCATTTAAATCTTTTTTTTTTTCTTTTTTTAAACAGGTGTTAAAGTTACATGGAAAGTAGTTTGAGGCCCTTCTAACTGCAAACACAGTCACACTCTCATTCCAGAGCAGGGACATGACTTCTATTAAACAGAAACAGCCTTTAGGAAAACTTTAGGAAAAAGAGACTTGTAATCTACAGAGGTACTTCACTGAATTAACTTCTGTAAGGACCTCTCATGCGTTTTGTACCTGCTCTTGCTAAAACAAAAGAAATCCTTGTCTCACTACAGATGAGTGACTGTTTTTGTTTTTTACCTTTTCCTTGGTACTCTACCACATTCCATAGCACAGTTAAGGTTACTGCAGTGTTTCACTGATTACAAATGCAGAGGAACAAGACAATTATGTAATCTTTTCGATTCTTTTCCTATTGTCTTTGTTTAAAAGTCTTTCCTCTTTTGTTTCCAAGCAACAGCTGTGTCTGTCCTTAATCCGGACCACACTCTTCCTTTTCAAATGTCTTCCTCTGCCTCCCCCACCTCTTCACTCTGTTCTCATCCCTTGAAAGGTTTTTTTAAAAGACTTTTTATTTTAAAGAACTTTAGGTGTAAGCACAGTATCACTGAATCAGTGATGAGGAATCTAGCAAAGAACATGTCCACTGTCTTTAGTAAAAGACTGTCCTTTTTGGCAAACCACAAAATCATATTCCACCCCAAAGCACTGAACAGCATCCGTTACTTACTTGTTCCATTTAACTTATTTCCTGGTATCTGACTCATCTCAACAGAATTGCTTCTCAGATTTCCTTTTCTGTGGTGTTGTCTGGAGTCACGAGTACTGGGTGGTCAGTATTCAAGTTACCATAGAATCAGCTTACACAATTAGCAATTATGACACAGGCAGACCCTGCTTAAGCTTGTCAAATGCATGAAAACTAGCACAGGTATCAGCTAAAGGAAACGTCTGAAACTTTTTCTAATCTTACAGATTGTTTCTATTGATTCTGTTAATTTTAGAAAATGAAGGCTTAATCTAGATGTGGATACTGTACTGATACTTTAGCTTTCTGAGCAGTGATCTGACTTGTAGACTCAAACGCCTCTTTATTCCCTTCTCCAAAATCATGCTACTTTACCAATTAAAATATATTATATAAGCTTTCTTCCAGTAAAAACAAGTATTTTTAATTGTTTCTGTACATTAAAAGGCTTCATCAGTCCCTCTTAGCTTGTCTCCAACTAGTATTCACAAAACTATCAAAGGAATATTGAAGATGCTTTGAATGCAACAGTAGTCAAGCCACTACACTGATGTGTTGGTTACCATGTCCCTTCCAGTTAAAAGGTAAACTTCTCACATAAAGGCAGAAGATTGCTCTGTCTGTAACAAAAAGACCTAAACCCAAGAGATTTTTTTTTATGAATACAGAAGGATTCAGGACTGACTACAAATTCTATTCATTTTATTCACATGATGGACCAGTCACTATCAAAATAATTCATGTTGACAATATACACATTCAAGTTCACCCCAAACCTACAGATTTTGGCCCTCAGCTCATCTTTAGGAAGTCTTTACAGCTGCAGTGGGTAATAAGTTGGTATTCCAACTAAGCCAAATTTAACTCAAGACCTGAGGAAGAGTATTCCATAAACACCAAGATAGTGATTATAGGCAACATACACTATTTATCCAAGTATCTGCTGTTTGGTTGCCATCCTACTTGGACTGAGTACTTCCAGCAAAGCCAATTCCAGTGGCAACATTAAGGGTCACTGACTGCTGTAACTGCAATACTCCCTGTGACAGATTGGCAGGAAATGTAAAACTCAGGTTAGGTAACAGGGATGTCTAGATACATAACAGCTTTTCAGACACCTCTGTTTTCAAAATGTAATTCTACAGCTTCCATCATAGTACCAAAACAATAAATAACCTACCCAAAAAAGAACCAAGGAGCAGGTGTAAACTCCTTGACTTACAGACCTGTATCATAGCAAGGCACTATATTCAACCACTGGTGAAAGAGAGAGAAGACATAAATGAAAATACTGTTTTGTAAACTGAAATAATTTAATAGAAGAATCTAATCAGATCAAATCTGTAGGATTCTGCTGATTTGTTGAATACATTCAACAACTATATATATAACTCTGTTCAGTGATAACTTGTAAGAAAAATATTAAAAATTTTAATACATTTCTACTGTAATGAAACTTTCCAGCAATTCCCGTGTCACTCATGACAGAACAGACATCACCAATACATTATTTTATATAGAATTTCACTTCAGGAAAAAAAATGACAAGTTACTGGGTCTTGTTACAGTGAGATTTGAACAACCCCTTTGAGCAAAGCTGTGAGTTAGCAGCTCCCTTCTCCACACAAATGAAAAAATTAGGGATGTTTCCACAGTAAGGTTCTTAGCTGCATCAGGACAGTTTTAGACCTTGCATGTTTTGTTTCAGATTGAGCAACTCTTTCTCTTGTCTTGTTTTCTCCAGTTTGAAGGCCAGCTTGTTGGCTTTTTTCTCCATTCTGCGTTCCTGTGCATAGGAATAGTGGGAAATTTACAAAATAGGAATTAACATGCAAAATCAAACCATTCCAACTAACTCTTCTAGGCCATAAAAACAAGAGCAATCTGGAAAATAATATTATTTATGGCACTAATTATTAATAGTCAACTTAATATGGGTACCACCAGGATAAACATCTTTAGTTAGCTGAAGCTTCCAATATGCTGGCAATTTCTGTTCCTAAGTAAGTGAGCCAGGATTTTGTTGTGGCCAATTAGGGTTTTCCACATTTCTTTAAGATACCTTTCACTTTGTGTGATCAGAAACATCGCAACTATTTGCTACTCTAGACTGTAAAGAAACCTGATGTTCCTTCCAAAGTTGTATCTGCAGTAGTGGCCATAGTAACAGACCCCAAGTTTTGATACTGGAAGTCAGTAAGACAAAAGTATGATGTTAACTTTCTTTCCAGTAGATTTTTTTTTCAAGAAGCAATATTTAGTCCTTTGAGACCAGCAAGTTTTTCCCATTATTTTGAGATGTGACAAGTGCGTTTTAAAAAAAGTTCGTAAGACAGAATTCAGATAACATAAAATGCTTTGCAAGCATTTATTTATTTCTTTATTTCCAGCTGGGAGTACCTTTCTCTCCTCCTTGATTGCCTGTTTCCTGGCTCTGCGATCCTCTTTGCTCTCAGCTTTGGAGCGAGGCTGTGTTGATGCTCTGGGCAGGTCACTGCCATTGATCATTTGCATGCGTTCTACCTGCTTCGCTGTAAGACCTTTCTCTGGCAAGATATGGAGGGGAATTCCAGTCTTCTGAGAAATTTTTATTGGCTTGGGCTAAAATAGAGTGCATATGTATTAGTGGTCCCTAGCTTTCTCTCCAAGAATTGCACATGGCACTGCCTTACCAGTGTAAAAACTTTAGATTCAGATTTAACAGTAATAAATGTTACATTTCCTCATTTAACTTCCTCACAAAACCACACATTAATCCCTAAGTAAGAAATCAAACACATCTGTGACAGAATCTGGCCTTTAGAACAAGAAAAATATTTTCCCCTTTTGTTCAAGTATTACTGAAAAAGTAAAGAACCTAATTAGTCACTTAATATTCCTTTATAAGCTTGCAAGAAAAAGGTTTCATTTCAAATTTGGGGATATTAAGCTATGCTCTAATGATGGGGAATAGTTGGAAGGCCAAAGAACTAGAATAAATTGTTTCAGACCATAGGAAAATAAACCTGAAGAAATATGCAGCTGTGAGACACAGATTACACAAAGGTATAGCACAGATAACAACAAAGGAAATTCCTTGTTCTGTCTGTTTCTGCCTAGCTATTACAGAAATTTTGAATGACTCAGTTTTCCTTCTAATAGGAAAAATATCCAACCCTTGTTTAGCAGAGAAGTAATACCAGGCTAACACCCTCCCCAACTCTCACTTCTGTCCCCATATCTGTAAAAACAGATACCCATTGAGAAAACAAACACATTTGTCTCAAGTTTTCCCAGTGTTATTCATCAGATTAAGTTTAATAATTTTACCTTTGATGGCTCCTTAATAAGTGTTGGGTGATTATATAAGTTTGAATATGTACCTAAATCACAAAGAAAAAAGAAAGTAGTCAAGAAAGGCTTGAAAATACAAGTGAGGTAAATTTATTATGAATTGTACTGCTACTTAGGTTTTGGAAATTCCTCCTGTTGCACTCAGAGATTAAACAAGTTTACCTGAAGAACTGTTATAAAAGTTCTGAAATCACCTATCATCTACTTTAAAATACTAGGAACAAATAAACAAACTACAAAATACTTACTCAGAATGGATTCACAATCCCACTTTTCTTTTGGCTCCTCAATAACTACAGTTACAATGTCTTCTTTCTCTTCCTCACTTTCTTCATTTGCAGGAGAGTCCAAATCTTCATCAGGTTCAAGAGCATCCAATTTCACACAACTTCGAAAAAGTTCAGAGAAGAAAAAAATACAGTTTATCTCTTCTTAAAAATGTATAATTACATAAACCCAGACTCCCTTCAGTAAAACCCCACACCCATGAAAGCTATTTCCAATGAAATTTGCAGCAAAAATGAAATTTCCTTAAGTAAGCCTCCTCAAAATAAACTAAAAACATTAGGACGAAGACACAGTCAACAAAAGAACTATTTCTGCATTTCAAGAGGACAAATGCCTCTATATACTACTTACATGAAGTTCAATACAGTTACACAAAAGGAGCATAACCTCACTCAAACCAACAAAATTCCTCCACTTTTATCATACAAATGGATAATACTCATATGCAGCTGCTTTTATTGTGGGATGCAATCTTTGAGTACATGAACTTGAAACAACATGCCCAAAATTTCAGTATAAACAGAGGATTACAGAATTACTTATGTGAAGCAGTACTTCTGGGAATACATACTTCTTTGCTTTCTCTTTGTAGTAATCATCCAGGACTTCCTGCAACCGAGTGTTGTCAGTGTTAATGTAGCCTTCCAACTCCACGTTATCTAAGGCTCCAATCTCATCTTCATCAAATTGTTCATAAAACTAAAATAAAGAAGTGGATATCTGTAATTAGATCATATTTGTCATGCAATTTCTTGACAGCTTAAAGAAGAGCCACACTTTTCTTTTTATTTGCTCCTTTCTCCTGTCCCTTCTCATTTGCCAAAAAGCTGCCAAACACATCTGCAAGAGGATTTCCTCCTTACTGTCAGTATTCTCTCAGCATGGGAGTCACAAAGTTATCTTATAATAATATATAAACCAGCTTCTAGAAAACATTTCTTAATCTGATGCATTATTTCAATCTGTGCCTTAAGAAGCCTGTCACTGCTCAGAACAAAAGTGACACCCTATTTCCACTGCTCTGACCTCAGTTCATGAATGTATCCTTTACCAAGGACCTGCACATGATTTGTTGTGTTGAACGAAGCCTCTCAGACTGAAGTGTAGCACTAATTATGAATGCTCATACAGGCACTGGAGTAATTTTGTTCAACTCTATCAGTGCAATTAACACTAAAACCTAGATGACACAAGGCCTCTTAATGTACTCAGTATTAAATGTAGAACACATGCCAACAGCAGTGGCTTTAGCTGACTGCTAAAAGCAGTAAAATCTGCACAGCTATACAGGATACTGCTTGATGAAATGAATCAATAAACAAAGAAGCATTTAAAACCCTTCACAGTTACACTCCTGAGCTGCCTCACCTTCTCAAATCTGTCATCCAACAGGGTTAACTGCTCATTCCGCCTTATTACTGAAGACGTCATAGAATATTCCGTGAAACGACTCCTGGTTTCTTCTTGCATAAAAAGGAATTCTTTTGTCTGTCCATTAACCTCATCATCTGACAAAGGACCTTCTGAACCATAGTCTTTATCACTACTGCAGCTATCCTTTTCATCAGTATCATCTTCCATATCTTCCCATTCATCTTCATCCTCAGCATCTGGTCCCCTGAACAGAAGTATAAAATAGCTTTAGAATAATGCATGGAGCTTTCCATAGCTCTGATCTATGCTGGGTAATCTGAAACAATTTGGCAATAACATACTTAAATCCTGAGAGGGAAAGATAAAGAGTGAGACTTTTGTCTGAGAGCTGAAAGCATTGCTGGCTGAATCATGCATCTGTGCATTGAGAGAGAAGTTATATTTATATTCAGCTGTACATGTCAAAGCAGAAAAATACCAGCTGCATTCATGAATATTAAAACAAGCAACATTTCTCATTGTTCATGAAATTATGAGAATGATACCAAACCCTAAGTAGATAAAATGCAGTGGGGTATCACATGAAGCATTTTTAAAGGTTCCAGAAACACCCTTTAGCCTTCATCAATACTATTACTGATGCATTTTACATGTAATAGATAACAATGTTGTAAACAGCTCAAGAACACTATTATTCCAAACATTGCATATAATCCATGAGCTCAAAGTAACAAATGAAACCCATCTCTTGGATAACATAAGAAATTTTGCAAGCTACAATCCAAATAAGACTAAGTAATACTTTTTGAAACACACCAAAGTATTCAGTTTGAAATCTGAAACCACCATGGCTTCCTACACCACCACATGCATTAGCAAATAGCATCTCTCCTGTTTACACATGACAAACATTTCAACAAAGCTCCATCTACCGCTTCTGTGGTTTATTTGCTTGTAGAACAAAATCATCTTCCAGGATATTTTCTGGATTGTCAAAGTCAAAATCATCATCAAGAGCTGCAACAATATCTGGGTCAAAATCTAGCCGTGGTCCTAGAAAGTTAAAAAAACCCCAAAACATAAATATTTACATTTCTCTCACATTACAAAGCTACTTTCCTGGATAAAAACCAATCCAGCTGGACTGCTAGTTTGCAGTAAGGAAAGTTTAAACCAAAGAATCACAAAATCCCTCAAGAATATTTGCAGATTTGATACAAGCCAGGGAAAGTCACTAATCTCTTGTCAATTTTTATCATTCAGGAAAAAAACCATTTCCCAGAGGTTTCCATAAATGTATTTTAATATAGAATATTGTAAAAGAAAAAATATCTAGGTTAAAGTACCACATGATCAACTACCAGCATTAGCTCCAACCCTGAAATTCCCTACATTACAAAAGGTTAGAAAGTGTTTCTCCACTGCAATTAACAGAAGTGTCTTTAGCATCCTTCTGTTAGGACAGAGAGAACTGCTGCAAATCCTCTCAGTTATGAAATACGCAGACAGCTGTAGAGTCAATGTTCAGTGCAAACACAGACACATAACAAAAACCTACTCACACCCTCTAACACTGAAGTAACACTAAGGAAGGAATGCAAACACTTCTCAGCATTTGAAAAGAAATTGAGTGAAAATCCAGTTCCAGACTTGGATTCAGACAGACAGAATAATAAATTAATAGTATTATATACAGTTTTGCACTGTTAATAGTTTGGATTTGCCACACAATAGTAAGAGCTCATGGATTCTACCCTCTCCAAGCAAAGCTAAAGAGCTTCTGAGATTCACTCTTACTAGTGAATCACAGAAATGAATCTCAAATTGAAACATGGGTCTCTCACAAACCATTCCTTATGTCTGCTATTGAGCCTGTTCTAAGCCAAACAAAAAAAACCCACCAGAATTGAAGCTATAATTACCATCTAGTTCCTAGATGGCAACTCACATTACAGAAAGGTAAAAAATACCTGAAACAGGAGCAGCTTTATTTAATAAGCCCACATCTTCTTCAAACTCTGTGGCAAATACTGAGGAAGGCAACTTAATAGATGGAGCCTTAGAAAAAGAAACAGAAAAAGCATGATCATAATATATATTTTCTCAGTTTCCTATTTGAGCTCACATTAACAAAAACATGTGGATACTCCTGTATCCTGTAGACCAAAATAAACTCTGTGAGTGGTACTTAAATGTTACAACAAATGCTACTTAATCAGAGGAAAATTTTCAGAGTTATACAATGATAGCTGTGTAAAGTGCTGGCAGCATCAATTCTCATGTCAATATCCTTCAGGTGTAGAGACAGCATTTTTTGCATCTCTGAAGCTCTTTAGAGAATGGTTGTACAGCAGCCACACTGAAATTTGGGTGGGTTCTTTTTCTGTTTTGGAGAACCCTAAAAAACATTTGAAACCACCCCTTTACTGAAAGACTTGTTAAAAGCTTCACAACATGCATATCTAACTTCAAACCTTATGTAGTATCACCAAGCTGTACCTGAAAGGTACTTCTGACTAAGACCATTGGTTTTGACTAAAATTACAGTATTTGGTTAAATCAAACACCCTCAGCTAGAAGTGACTGACAATGGCATACTTCATTGCTTCAAAGCACTTACTGCTTTTCCACTCCACTGTGATCCAGCATCATGACCTTCTGTAAGTTATGCCAGCAATTGAAAAGTTTGTTTTTATTCCCTCTGGTTTCTGCTACATTCCCCTGTAAAAACATGGTGTGCTCATAACACAACCTGGCATATTTCTAACTCCCAGAGCATTCAGAAGTTCTAAAAAACCTGAAAAACAAATACTCACCCCAGAAAAACACATAACTGGTTCAAACAAATATCCTTGCAAGCCACCTCTGTAGAGAAAAGTTTGTTGTGGGTACATGAAGTGTTTTAACACAGTGCTAGCAAAATAATGTTCAGCAGTAAACTCTGCCTTGTCAGCTTTTGGGTCTACTTTTGGGAAAGTCTGGTTGTGGGTCAATGAGATCCTTATAAATAAATATATATATACACACACAATTAATGAGTCTACTGGATGTTAATGCTCCAAAGAACAGCATTATCATGATCAAAAATACTACTTACTGAAATTCTCTGAATTTCATCTTCTATGTGCCCCTCATTTGTGATGACAATTCTGCTTTGCTGTCCACGCACAGATGGGACAAGCTCAGAGGGACCGGAGGCTTCCTTGAGGTGCTGCAAATAGTCATAGTCATCATCAAAGAAGACACCATACTTGCGCTGCTCTTCCCTTCTTTGCTCCTCATGCCCCTAGGAAGAAGGGAAAACAGAAACAGAAATACATTTGGCTAGTGTATAATAAACAAATACATGTATAAAAAATAATAAAAAGAAATAAATTTAGTTACTCAAGTCCATTTAAAACTTACTAGCAAAAGGAAAAGTGACACATCTACTCAGACTGTCTGAATGTTAAAGTCCTTATAGTCCTCTCTCCACTCCTTACCCTAATGCACAGCTAACGAGAATGTTGTAATCGGCTGGTTCCATGTTCGGGTGCTGTCTGAGCAGGACCTCAGGAACTCTTCCCATCACCAACACAATCAATGCCTGTTTTATCACTGTGAGTCAGGCAAGTTTTGTTGTTGTTTTTCAAATACATTTACACCTCTAATGCCAGTTAAGTCATCCTTCAACCATGAGGCAGTAACACAACTATGAAATTCTCTACAACATCCCCTTCTTTTTAATAAGCAGAACTAAAAACTACCTTCTCTCAGGCTGTGTTTCTGAATTGTGCAATTGCATACCAACTTTTTTTCTCCATGGTGTTTCTTATGTGAATGAACCTCGGTATTAAAAGTGAGTATTTACTTTCTGTGTAGGCAGCAGAACCCTCTGGGGTGCAGTATCATCAGCAGCAAGCGGATCCCTCTGACTTCTGTGCACCAAGTGAAATGTTACTGCTTTCTTCTTCTCTATGAAGGGTTTCTTTTTCTTGTGAGGCTGCAAAAGGAAGTTTGGTTAACTGTTAACAAAAAATGAAATATTAAATGCACCTAAGGAGAACTTGTCTCTGTGGTGCGCTGCTATAGTCGTTTTAAGGCAGTGCCTTATAAACATACGCTCGGAGACAAAGCATAAAGAGACCAGTGGGAGCTGGTCATCTCCCCACATTCACAACAGACATTTCATACGTTCTAACAGCAAACGCAGCTTATTCAGCTGCAAAATGGCAATATATCGTACAGTAAATAGCTGATAATAGCGCATACAGTTCAACATGCAGGCCCAGAAAGGAATTCTTAGGTACCTAAAACTCAGGTCGCCCACGGAACGCGGGAAACTGACATATAGAAATCCATCCAGACACAACTTGCTTCGTGAGAGTTCTTCACACAGCTGATTCTACAGCAGCAGCTCAGCGTCAGCCGTGAGGACTATCCGCAGCACCATTACACAGGCACAGCTCTAACATCGAAACACACACGCGTTCTGGATCAACAAAACCTCCAAGTATTCTCAACTGGCTGAAAGCTTTTCCTACCAGTTAGCATATCCGGCCTGGGAAAACATTTTACCTACCAAAACTCGCTACAGCAGACAAACGCAACCCGAGGGCTACTTGTGGCTGTACCCTGCCTTCTTCCCCCGGCAGCTCCGAGTACAGAACACGGCACACTCACCATGGCGCTGTACCCGGCCGCTCCCGCTGCCCCGAACGCCGCTCGCTCGCACGCGGCCCAGGCGTCACTGCCGCCGGGCTGTGCCCTCCATCTTGGGAGGGACCAGTGACCAACGGGGGAAGGACAGAACCTCCCAATCTGGACAGATTTGTGAGTTTTTGTTTGCAGTCAAAAAAAAAAGACCAATGAGAGTGCTCTCAGTCTAAAGTAGTATTTTGATAAAAGAGAGGCTCTGTGAACGCAAGCAGGATGCCCGCAAGAGACATATTTTCCTAGTTCTCCCCTCGAAATAGTGAAGAATGGTTCATGCCGCCCCAATGGCAGAACGCTGCGCAGGCGGCCAAGGGGCAGCGCGCGTGCGCAGCAGCAGGACAAGCCGGCGTGGGCGGGGCGGGCGTGGGCGGGGCGGGGCGGGGCTCGCTGAGGGGATGGGCGGGTTGTGAGGGCTGAGTCTGAAGGATGGGTAGTAAATAGCATGTGTTGGTATTACCAGTGTTCTGCCATGTTTGAATTCTTATTTTTGTTGAGGAAAGGCTGGGGGAACTGGGCCTGTTCAGAGGAGAGACGACCGAGGCAGGACCTCATCACTGTCTCTGAGCGTCTGAAGGGAGGGTGTCAAGAGTTTGGATCCAGGCTGTGCTCGGTGGTGGCCAGCAATAGGACAAGAGGCAGCAGGTAGGAGCTGATGCACAGGAAGATCTACCTCAATATAAAGATGAACCTCTTTACTGTGTGGGTGATCACGCAGTGGAATATATTGTCCAGAGACAATGTGGAGTCTCCCTCACTGGAAATACTCAAGAACCATCTGGACACAATCGAGTGCCACGTGCATTAGGATAGCCCTGCTTGAGCAGGGAGGTTGGACCAGATGACCCACTGTGGTCCTTTCCAACGTGAACTATTTTGCTGTATGGCACTGTAGCTGTTTAAATTTTACCTACACCATGTAGAGGTCTGTGCGCAAACACAGGCACTCACATATGGGCTCCTTGCTAAGAAAAAGAGAAGTATGCTTGGTATTTTATAACCTGCTTTGTTACTTTTCAAAAGGAAGTGTAAAACATGGAAGGGAGCAGGTTTTTTTTTTTTTTCCCCATGTGCTTACAGGTAAATAAAACAGTAACAGCTAGGAAGAGGTTTTCCCTGAAAATTCAGAAAAGTTATCCACATTGTGTGTGTGTATGTATGCAGCTAAATATATATGCATACATGTACCTTAAAATATTAGCTGTAGTCATATTTGGGTAAATTTCATTGATTTTCAGTAGGTGTCACTAAAGCTCCAAAAGAACCCAGATTTTTACTCTTCTGGCTGCTGTTTTCTGAAGTCTTGAATCTTCACCAAGTTTCATCACATCACTCTTGCAGAAGTGCACAATCTAATCTGATCCACTCCATCCGTTGGAATAAGTCCTGTACTCAGAGGAATCCGATTATCTCAGCATATATGTGTGCAAAGGCTGGACTTCCCTCTGACTTGCAGAAAGTGCCCGGTGAGTGCCTCGTTGCTGTCAGCCGTGTGCGGGTGTGGTACACACCCCGCGGCACAGGGAGGTCAGCAAGGACCCCTCTTGGGCTGCAGGCTGCCAGTGGAGTTTTCATGACTGCACCCAACAGCAACAACTCGGTCCCTGTAGTATGCCTCTACTGCAGACCCAGCGACAGCTGGAATAGCAGAACTGGGTTTTCACAAGGAAATTAAGAGCAGAATCACTCAGCTTGTTGAATACACAGTACTTAGCATTTATTTGTGGGGTAATGATGAAGATTAGATTACTCCTTATTGCTTCCAAGTTCCTGACATGCCTCTGGCATCCACGGAAGTGCATGTACATAGACTTGGTAACAGGATTACACTTCATAGTCCCCTAAACCTGGTGACCTCCATATCTATTGGTGGCAGTCCTGTCTTTCCACATGTCCCATATCTGGTCTGGGAGCATTGTATCAGTTTGGATGTGGGAAAAATTAGCTTTTGTTCTCAGTTCTGTTATTAGTCAACTGTTTCCTAAGTGTAAGATAAATTTACCTGTTCATACGTTTTTCAGGTGATGTTACTGGACTATATTCATGTGCATATGTGAGTCTATATATACTCACTACGTTACAGATAAAACCTCAAGTGGCAGCTATCATTAATTTATAACAATTACAGTTACTTGCATTCACGGATATCACACAGCTGTGTAAAATGCAGTAGCAGATCTGCCACTTTAGAGTTACTGTATTCAATCACACCCAGTCAAGAAGATGCATTCATTTTATAATTGTTACATAAAATCCACCCTGAGTAAGCTGAAAAGTTATCAGTATTGATTCTCCACAGCCTTCTGTCTTTTGAATGTAATGAAACGTGGAAAGTATTTTTAAAATGGAAAGCAATTCTAATCTGGTAATGTTTTAGATACATTTTTTTGTAGTTACCAGTAACTATTTAGCAAGATGGGCAGTGGGGAACCAAGGCTTGAATTTTGTTTGCCTTACTTTACTTGTTAGTAGGAACATTTAATGAAATTAAAGGAAGTTACTTAAATAATAATTTGTTCCTATTTTAAATCAAATTAATAGAAACATCAAGTCTAAGAACTGGCCCAGTGTGTATTAACAGGTGACACTCTATATGCAAAATTTTACTTCCAATGAATTCATGTGAAAATTCCATTTCAGGTGACTGGGGCCACTTTAGAGTCTGTTTACCAGGTAAGAACATTCTGGCTTTGCTGGACCCTCATAAGACCCTAGTGGGGCTCAGCAACCTGCACTGGTGTGGATGTGTGATCAAGCCCTCCTTACTGGGGTCATCGCTGCGCAGTGTCCTTGTGGACCTGCTTGGAAGAGGCAATGATGGTGTGCAATGATTCCTGCTGCTGAGCCTGCTCTGGTGTATTGCAGCTCTGCCAGAGAAATACAGGCTCACGATCTCCCAGTGTTTAAGGTACTCTTGGGTCCAAAGCAAGGCACACAAATGTTGCCATGATTCACTGTTTGAGCTATTGTGCCACAGAATGCCAGGGAGGGACACAAACTTATCAGCTCCTATGTGTACAGTAGTGTCTGTACTCTGCAGTCTTCTTGTGCCTCTCCCAGATTTGCTGTTTGGTTGTAAATGCAGTTCTATTTTTTTTCAAAGGAACCCCTCCCCAAAACTTAAGAGCTGTTTAAACAGTTGCAGGCGATTGAGCATGTGCCACCTCCATACCCTTCCCAGCCTGCTGATGCAGTCAGATGCCTGTTCAAACAAGCCATTGATGTATTTTTGTTTAAAATCACACCAGCTAATAATAATCCAAAACACAGTATTTCTTTAATTCCAAAATTTATCCAAGTTTACAAATCAATGTACCACCACACAAAGTAGTGAAAGAAGAAGATATGTTTAGCAGTGTTTTACTATATCATAACAATGTTCAAATATTGTTAAATCTGACATAGTATGGCAAGATTTTTTTAATATAGAGAATTAATACTTGAACAAGAAGATACAGATAATACCATTACTTTCTTTGTTTCTATCCAATGCAATATGTATTGCACTGGAAATGCTGTATCTAATTCATATGAGTTTTATTTCCATTAAAATCTTGAAACAAAGTGGGAACACAAAGTGAAACAAGACCTTATTCATTTTAAAAGTTAATAAATAGAAATCTGTTGGAACATTACAGCAAATATACGTTGATTTCACTCCAATTCTCCCTTTCTCTCTATAGATACAGTTCCATCAGTTTTGGTGTTTTTTGGTTTTTTTTTTTTTAAATTTAGATTTAGGCAGGAGGCAAGTTTATCCATCCTTTTTTTTTCACCCTGAGTATGTTTTCAGTTTAGTTTACAGCAGTGGCACAGGTCTTAACTCCTGAAGATCCTTAAAAACAGAGGACATGAAAGCATTGAAACACACGGTTCTTGTGTACCTGACAGTCTCATGCAAGTGTGGGCTTTTAGCTTGGTTTGCCCTACCCTGACTCCAACCCCTGCCAGCTGCAGACAGTCAGGGAGTTTTGGTTGATTTCCAAGCAGCCAGACTAGGTTAGATGTTTTTAGTCTGTGCTGGCTGGATCCTCTTGCACTTCAGGATGATACAAAGTTTGGGCTCAGACTGAGTTTATAGTCAGGTTAAGCGACTGTTAATTTGAAACAAACTTTCATATGGCTGTAGTATTACTAGTTACAGGTCTGAGTTTGAAGCATCTAATTTCACCTGGAAGGAGGGGTCTAGTTTCTATAATATCAGGGATACTTCATCCCTTTGTTTCACAGATTTCATTTGGCTTTCAAGTTAAAAAAGAGATGCTCATCTGATGTGGTTTTTCCATGTCAACATGGAGGTTGTGGTGCTGCTCTAAGAGGTACTCAGGGTGGCCAAAGCAGATGGTGGGGCTTCCCTGCCCCACACCACACCAGAGGTTAGTAAAGTCCACCACAGCAAGGGGCATGCACACTGCAGGTAGATGGTAAACCCAACAAATAAATGCAGTCTTGTAGACCTAAAAATGGCCATGAATACTTAGATTGATTTTGAAGAGATGCTGCTTCTTGTCCTACCATGTTTCAAATAACCAGCTGAAATGGAATCTAGCTTAAATAATCATTAGCATTTAGTTTAATTTTTTTTTTGTACTTGAGTCACATATATAGCACAATTTTTAAAAAATTCCAATATACTGTATTTGAGTTATAAAGATTAATGTGTATTACCTGAATGAAGAGAGAGATGAGACACTCTGGAACCACTTCAATGTTTTATGTGAAGAAGAAATTAGGATTCGATTAAGCATCCATTCTTTTGCACCCACAGCAACGTTATACTGATATATGTGACATATGAGGTCATTTCAGAAACCCCTTTTTCAAGCTGCTCATTTTCTCTTTGTGTGGATGTAGACATCTGAGCTCATATCTGACTCTGTGGAACATAGGTATCATGTGTATAATGTTTGTGATATATTATGGATGACATTTAAATGATTTGTCCAACTTGATAAATATTATCATACTGATCCCTCTTAGCCAACTGGGCTGTACCATATTCTGCATCAAAAGTGTTATTTTTTCTTTGCCTTTTTAACATTTATTTTCTTTTAACTCTATGATTACTCACTCATGAATTTCTCAGGATTTACCCCAATTCCTCCGTTCTAACAGGCACGCAGCACCATAACAGGTATGGTCTAGTATTTCCAATGGGTTGTTCATGCAACTGGAAGACATTTGAAATCATCAATACAGAGGACTAGGAGATGCAGCAGAAATTGACTTCAGGCTTCTCAATAAGGTAGAGCAAAGTTGCTTCACTGCACATGGTGACATACCAAATTCTCGTTATTTTTTATTGCATGGACAACAATTTACATCTGTTGTTTTTCTGCCAGGTGATATTTAGAATATAAAAATAGTATATACAATTCTATGTCTGTGTATGGGTACAATCCACAATGGATAGTTTATAGTTCTAATTCTGCAAGTATACCACATAAGTTTTTACATAAGTTCCAATAAAGGCAACTCTTTTTGTCCAGTTACATAAATGTGCTTAATTAGTTTGCTGAACTGTGGCCCAAAGAATGCATCGGATTATTATCAAAATAGTAAGAAATTAAGAATTAACTCAGCATCTCTACCAAGGCTAGTGTTCTGCATCTAGCCTGTAGTGAATACTTTAATAAAACCCTCCAGCCCCAGAAGGAAGATAGGGAAAGCCTAAGTGATACCTCACCTACGCATCCTCATTTCTTACAACATAACTTCAGCTTGAAGCAGTCTGAGCCAGAAGCTGTATCCTCATCTTTGTGTTTTAACTCTTGAAACGAAAAGGTTGGCACATGACTTTCCATCCGTGCTCCAGGCCTACTATAGAGGAATATCTTTTTGCAAAGTCAATTTTTTCACTTCATCCTAAGAGTTTAACTAGTTTTAGTTTGCTTATGTAACCTGTTTGTACCTTGGCATGATGGTGGAGCTACTGTCTTATATAAAGTATTTATAGTCTGACCTTACCTTTGTCCGAGTTATTCCGACTGTGCAACAGCTGTCTTTCTGCCCTCAGTATCCTGGCTGCTTTCAAATGTTTCAATGTGATTAAGGCAACATTGAGATCTATTTAATTGCTCCACTCATTTCCTTTGAAGTGAATTACTGTGTTTTATACATCAAAGTCAACAGAGTAGACCTTTATACAATTTTGGACACACATTCCTAAACTTGGCAAAATCAGCAAAAAAAAGTTTAAGCAGAACTATTCTAGTGTAACTTTTAAGTTTACTCTTCAAATTCTAAAAATAAAAATTAGCATTCTACCGTAATTGCTGAAAAACCTTAACTCTAATGCCCTGCTAATTCCTGTATGATTTAGTGCCAAAGAATACATTTTCACTGCTTCCTTGATGTCAAAGTGGTGTCGCTATATTTATAAAATGATGGGCCTTCCAGAAGCTTATTTTCTGCAAATGGAATCCTAATGGCTCTTATTGATTCCATTAAAAAAGGAAGGTGCTGCTTCCTTTCCTTCACTATAAGCATGTAGATGGCTTTTTTTTTTTTATTTGGGTATTGGTATTTTGTGGCTTGTGTAAAAGTGTAAGGGATCTTAAGAGTCATTTAAACCTTACCTTTTTTAAAAAGGGTTTGCTAATCTCTTTAAAAGCAATAGAGTGATGGAGAGTGACGGCTGTTGGAAAGTACTGTCCTGTTACTAGAAATGTTCTTCATTAAAAAAAATCCACCTCATTTATGCAAACCTGGTGGTGTTGTAAATAGCTCCAAAGAGGGATGTCTAATTTTAGCCACCAAATTGCCTTCCTGCCTTTAGGCTGACATCTCTAACAACAACCTTCATTTTTAAACACATTCCACAAGAATCTATTGCAGGTTCTGAGGTAAAAATCACATCTACACAGACCTTTTATTGCCAGAAAAAGAAATACTTACACTTCATAATTAAAAACTGAACAGGACACATAAAAGACAAAAATAAATTGTAATATGTACACATATTAGAAAGGATAAATAGCAAATATATTGTAATACTGCATTAAATGTATGCATATGTGAATTCCAGACCCCCCCTCAATGTTGTGTACACTAATTCAAAGGATAAATAAGTGCTAATATAAGACAGAGAATTTCTTAGTGTAAACAATGCCACAGGCTTTTTAATAGACCTTTGGGCCAACTTAGAAAAACCATGTATTGCCTTTCACACTCCATACCACTTAATTTTAATAGTACTGTATTCACATGTACAATTTCAAGATAGTATAAAAAATTATGAATCTAAGAAGCATTCTTCACACTCAACAAAAACAGGCTGGAGACACTCCAAGGATTTCCCTTTCACTTTTACAGGACCCCTAGCTGAAGACAAACTGATTCATCTGGGGAGCTCTTCCTCAAAGCAGTGCAAGAGTCCTTAAATGTAAAAAGTTACATTAGTAATCACTGCTCAGGCCTATTAATAAAGACTTCTGTGTTTAATTTCCATTTTGACTTTGGATTCACACTAGCATGATGTCGAAGTTGTCACCAGTGCCTGCCATGGATGAGAAAGATAATGATCCCTCTGGTTTGAATGGCAAGTGACAGCAAGGAGTGTTTCTAAACACAAAGCATTTCATTGCAGTCATAGTGTCATGTTGTCCTTCAAATCCTGTTTTTGTATTTCTGAGGATCCAGAGTATGTCAACATTAAAAAACCAAAAAATATATTACTTGTTCTGTATGAATGTTCCATGTGTTTTCCTGAAGCATGCTCACTGGGATTTTAAAAAAGACAGTGGAGTTATACTAGGACTAATTTCTGGCAACTGTAGTTACTGGCACCAAAGAAAATGACAGTACTTCCTAAAGTACTGATGACATGAGGACTTACAGCTTGCTATCTTTTTAAGACAGGCTGCAGCCACTAAAAAAACCTACATGCACAGTTGCTTACCCTCTCAGGTATTTTTTTTAAATAATTCTTCCCCGTGGCCAAGTGCATTGTTGAGCAGTCCCATCCATTCCACTTTTCTCTGTGGACTGACAGACAAAGTCTCTACTCCCTCAGCTCCCAGTTCTCTTTTCACCCCTCCTCCCGCTTCGTTGCTCTCAGTCACAACCCTACAAAGCCTGATGAGATCCTGGTAGCAGGCTCTCCAGCGATTGTCTTCAGCAATTCCTGACTTGTGGAGCTCTGACGAAGAAGTCCACTGGCTTGTCCATGTGGGCTGGCCACAGAACCACAGTCTGACTGGACATGGACAAACCCTTCCTGTGGTTCTCTTCCTAGACAAATCATTTGTCCATTGACAGAGATGAGGGCCACTTTCTTCATTAGCCTCAGGGTAAGCTGTAGCACACACTCATACTCAATCAAGTTCCAGTGCAATTTCAGGTCTTCAGGACGCAATGATTTCCCCAAAGAAAATAGTTACATGAAATATGGGATGTTATCAAACAGTTATGGACGATGAAACCTGGAAAGATAAATTAAAAAATTTAGAATTATGTATTTTAACTGACCATGACACTGATCCTCATCCTGCTCTCACAGCTGTTTCCTTTTGCGGCCCAATTATTCCTGGTTTTCCTCATCTGTGTTGGTTTACAGTCAGACTTATTCCCCGCTGTCCATCTCTCTCTATTTAGAAAACCAAACAGAGATTTGGTGTGGCTCAAGCACTGGTGTGTCACTGTCTGTCCATACCATTTACCTCACTGTATGGTTCTTGGCACAGTTTTGCTTGGGGCAGCCAGTGCTTTCAGGTACTGCCTGGGCATGGCTGAGGTTAGCACAAGACAGCAGGCAAGCTGAGTATGGGGGGACATCACCCTGTTTTGAGGTGAGAGGAAGAGGTTAACTGCATTAATTCAAGTTGTGCCAAGCCTGCTGGTCTCAGGGCCACAGAACAGTCTCCAGTCTGTTTTGTTTGTCAATACAGATTTAGTTACAACTGCATCCATTATTTGGGGATGCTGTCAGTAACTATTATCAGAAAAGCTTTGCTAAACCGTAAAAGTTATATTTCTGGGGTTTTAATCCTTGTGCAAAATGAGGCTAACAAAAACTTTGGTTTTTTTTTTTAAGTAAGCAACAAATTTTATAGCACTTCAGATGCTTTCTTCTTATTAAAAGCAGTGAACTGAGGCACATGAAGGCCCAAATATACCTCACTTTTTTTAGGCTTTTAGGTTGGGCATGGACATCACTCCGGATTGCCTGTATGATGGCTAGAGAAGTGGGTTGCTCCAAAGGGTGTCACCAACCTTTTCTATAATAAGTTAGGAACCTACAGCAACTGAAATTCTAAATCATGTTAAATATAATGAATCCAAGCAAAAGGGTAAGGAGGGCACCACTATCAGGTTCTCAGTATATCTATCACCAGACATAAATGTCTGTTTAAATGGCTTAAAAATGTATCTGTCCATGAAGTAGTAAAAGATACAGCAGTTTGAAAAAGGTATAATGATTCATCTACACAATAGATATACCTAAGTTTTTGCTTGACATATTTTCTCTTAACAGTTCCACACATCATCCCTGTAAGTTGATTCACTACCATACAGGGATGCATTTCTCAAATGAAGAAGGTGTGCACAATGCCTGACATTCACAACTATTGCACCTCATCTACTAAGTGACAGTACAGAGGACTGCAAAAAAGACATGGGTTTTATATTTGTGAGAAAAACAATATACTGGGCTATATATAGCATTTTCATTAGAAATACTTCATGAACATCTGATAATATGCTCCTCCCAAACTTGTATAGATTTCTCTATTTTTACAAACTCCGTTTCTTGGATTTTGTTATGAAATAACAGAAAGAATCAGTCTAAATTACTAGGAATAGAAAACCAGTCAACTGACAGTCATTACAGTAAATGATGAACAATGAAAACCAGTGTTCTTTCAAGTTTAATATAAAGTTTTAACATTTCAAATATATTGTAAGTACTGATTATAATATTAAGGCATCTATATTTAATCTGCAATAATATAGGAAACCATATACTATAAACTATTTTTGTTTAGTACACAGCTTCCTTGTTGTCTCAGTCTATCACAGAACAGCCTTTGCTAATCAGGTGCCAATGCAAGTGCCTTTTGGTTTGCATTATCTCAGCGATCTCCTTGAAAATAATTAAAGTATGAGAAATTAATTCTCTGGCTAGAGATTTCTGTCTATGATTTTCTTAAATCACTTTTGTTGTACCAATCTGATATTATGTAGCAGAAATTATATCATTTTTAATGAGAAGTCCCAGAGGAAGTGGGATCTCTTTATTTTCAAAATTGCAGTTGACTTAAAACATCTGCACGTTATTCTGCTCTTAATAAGCTTTTTCTAGTGTTACTCTTCAGACTTCTGTGTAGTAACTCCACAACATGACCAGTGAGACAACAGATCATGGATGGGGAATAGAAAAAACCCAGTTTCCCTCAGGTTGAAATTCTTTCAGGATCCTACAGAATCATTGCCTATATTTAATCACAGTTTGGGTGAGCCTATTTTTTGCTCCATTTTTGAAGGCCCTCCTTGAAAAAATAATTCACTTTTTAACTGGTTTGTCACTCTACTAGATTCCTGGTTCAGCTTTCAAGAACCCAGTTGTAATCAGCCTCAACTGTTCTCAAAACTCATGAAAAAAGATCCAATTCTTTTCGTATGAATCATGCCTGTCTGTACTTAGGCTTCAATATTGCAATGCAACTCAAGGAACACCACAATGTAAGCAGGAGGTTGGTTTCTATACCTGCTATTTTTATTCTCTCCCTTGGGATGTTCTTTTTTTAAAAGCAGTATTTTTATATATTCTGAAAAAGATATACTACCTGCTACCTAAAGAGAAAATTACATCAGAAGCCAAATGTAAAGATATATCTCTGTGTTTGAAAAGGACATTTTCTCATGGTCAGAATGCACTACTAAATTAAAACCCTGCATCCTCATTCATCTTTTGGCTTAGGTTTGCTGTCTGTGAAACTGGTTTGAATTTTTAAAAATTAATCTGTTTATGCTGTATCCACACAGAAATGACTTTAAATTATTATTTTTAAAACATCCATGTTTTGGTGAGAAAGAAATCACCGAAGTTGTGAAATCAGGCAGTAAAGTAGGAGATACATGCATCACCTGTTACAAATTTCCCTTGTGACGATGAACTCTTTAATTAGGTGATTCACACTCACTAGCTCAGATCCTGAGTTTGGTTGAAACAGTAGCAGGAAACAGAAGGGACCGAGCCTTAGACAATTGTTTTTATTTGACTTAATTCTCTGCACAAGCGAAGACATTAATACTATGTTGGCCAACCCTAACATCAAGTTTTGCTTGCTGGTGGCAATTTTCAGCCTTTGTAACTTCCAAGAAAAAAGAACACATGCCATGGAGATCACAGAAATTGTCTCCTTCCCCCTAGGAATAATTCTGCTAAATTTGAAAGCCTGCTAAAAACTGTGGACACTTCAGACCTCTTTAAAATAATAATGCTTCAGACAACATCTTGGTGTTACCCAAAGCAGAGAACAAAATGAATCCACATGAACACATGAGAAGTTGCAACAAGGGAATCTATCTTGTTTCCCAGAAACTGCTGCCAGGAGCCTAAGTGACCTTTAGAAAGCTTGCCAAGACACTGGTGAGCTTTTCAATTTCAAAACATCTAATTTTCACTTAGCAAATGAATGTATACAAATACATACTTTCATGAGCAAGGGAGTGCTGTCAGAAAAGGAAATTCCTTTTATTTTGTGCACTTGAGGATTACTATCTTCATCTGTAAGAACTGATGAGTTCTTTCAAAGAACTATTTTGTAGGGAAACAATCTTTTTCTACATAGTGATCAATCCATTGCAGTCACCTGCACTGCTGTATCAGCTCGAGATGGCATCAGCAGTGCTGGGAATTCCAACAGAATCAGTGGTGTGATTCAAGGGGGCTCATGATAGGAATCCACACAAATCATGACACTACTGCAGAGGACTTGGAGAAAGGCAGAGGGTTGCTGTCATGCTCATTTCTCACACTTATGCAAGAGGATGGATTCACCCACCTGGTAAATTGCCGACTTTCCTCGTGTACTTCCATTTCTGTGCTTTTGAATTCATTCAGTTCTTTCCGTATTGCTGCCTAATAAACAATAATGATATATGCAACCATTAGAAATATGAATTTTAAGGAAAATAAAAAGTCTGAAAGAAGCGTGGCCCTACTCTGGCAGGTGCCTTACGGTTCTCATTTCCAGTCTCCCTTACTGTAATCCACAGCTCTCACATATTTCTGATCATCAACGTGAATTACGTTTCAATTACAGCTGTTCAAAGCACTCATCCACTACAAAGCAATGCAAAGCATCAAGCAGCAAAAGTAAACCAAGAAACACCAAATCAACTGCAACGGGTGAACTAAACCCACACTGAAATAGAGCACTTCTGTGGACAAAAATGGGCAAGGGGTTGGATTACCCTGACAGCCACTTGGTGAGTAGGCAGACAGGAGGGGATTCTGTTTCCAGGCACAGCCCCGGAGGAGCTGGTGAGTCACTGCCTGCACAGCCATTGAGCACAGCAGGAGCCTTGTATGTTCCCTCTGGAGACAGGACTTCAGGAATGCAAGATGAACACCATTTTTTTAAAGTGGAATTAGTCACTTGGTTTGATTACTTTTATGTAAAATAACATGAATTATTTGGACATTTCGGGCTTTGGTTTTCAGTTGGCAGATCCTAAAGAACAGCAGAAATTCAGTACACTTTGTAAATGCCTTGTTGCTCACATTAAGAGACTGGTAAGCAATTTACTTCATCAAGTAATAAACACAATTTCTGAAATATTCTAATATATACTACAAGAGGTTTTGTTTCTATGCCACACATCTTCCTACCTTCACTGTTAAAGAAAATGACAGTTTATTCTTACTCATTCTTTTCTGTCACCCCTTTAAATAAAGACAGTATCATTTTGTTAATCCCTAAGGAAATGTCATCTGGTGTGCATGCCTTTCAGTGCAGAGCAGACAAGCACCATGAGAAAATTATAGCATTACCAGGCTGCAGTCTTATAAATGAGAAACTTCATTTTAAGCAGGGGTGGTCATGTTTAGCTACAACAGCATGCTTATACGAGGCTGCTGTAGAGCTAGGAAAGAGACAGTGATTTCTGAGCACCAAATCAGCAGTATTATAGGTCCAGTTCTGTAATACAGTTGCAGCACAATTTTCTGCTCCCACTGGAATTAGAAGAATTATTTCTCTGAGAAAAAAAAAAGGACAAGGGAGTTTCCAGGCAGCCCCAAGTCTGCCTTTCGGCTAAGACCAGCAAACTTGGGGCTCACAGAATCAGCCTTGGGCAGCTGTTAATTACAAAATGAATTGAGACTAAAAACTGCTACCCTGAAGTAGGCAGGAAACTCCATTGTTTTTTCTAGTGCAGTTTACCTGGTTGGACCTCTGTCAAAGTGGAGGTGCTGGGTCTTCTAACATCCCACAGACTATGGGAGGACTAGACAGTGCTCAGCATCTCCTATAACCAACATCTACAAACACTTCTGACTACATTTTAAACTATTTCACCTTGACTTGTTATGATTGTCAGATGAGCTGTCAATGTTTTAATATTAATATTAAAATATAAGCTGAAATAAAATCAGTGCTTCACTACCCTTAGCTAAAAGAGAGTGGGTTCTTGCATACACCACTTTTCATGTCAAGCCCATCTCATAAGAGTTCCATAAAGTCCAGAGGTCTTGGTTCAGACCCAGTGCTTAGAGAGTCAGCACTTTTGGCTACCTGAATCTTACAGCTTTCCTTTTATTAAGTAGTACAGGAGGGAAATGGAAGAGTGTTCTATGGTAATCTTTGACTGATGTGTTTTTTAAATGAGAATCACAGGATCATTTGTCCCATCCTTGTAGCTGGGCAGCAGAGCTATATTAACAGTAGCATGTTAGGGGTAAACTTCCCAGGAAGGTGAATTCCATGCACATGGTCAGTTCCTGCACTGGTGGTTGTGGCCAAGAACCTTCAGGAGGATGGAGCAACTTCTACCTTGTTTCACTCAAATGAGTAGCAAAAGTAACTCTTAGTAGCAATGATTCAGACTTCTGTCTGCAAACTCCAACCTGAATTCCCATAGATCAGGGCCACCTTTGGTAAACATTTATCTGGCTTAGCAAGGATTTAAAAATTAGAAAAAAATTAGAAATTCTGGCCTGAACTGTCATAATGGAAGTGGAAAATATGCTCTTAATAAGCACCTGAGTGGGTTTTCTTAGCTGCAAACAGTAGATGCACAGTAGTACCACGACAATCTTGCTGTCAGCAGCAGATGTCATTTGTGATGCTGGCATCAAGAGAATGTAAACCAGAGAAAAGCTCCCCAAAAGTGACAGATGAAAGCATTTCCTTATAATACACATTTGTCCCTTGCCTTGTCTGCAGGAGTTAACCTGGCCCAAGGCTTGTCAGCACGACGGTCGTAATCCGGAGATTCTGTGACCTCCACGTACTCGTTAAATCGAAGGATTCTTCTCGCTTGAAGTTCAGCCACTGAAGGCCTCAGGCTGAGCTGTAAGCGGGAGGCAGAAAGTAGTATGCTTAATAAGATGAATAAAATAAAAGAGGAGGGTATGATGTAATCTCAAGAGAACTTTAATGGTATTTCTAAATAGGGTCACTTTCAGGTGTCTAAAAAAAGGCACCATCCTGGGAGTGCTGTGCAGGAATGGGAAGGCAGCATAACCTGATTTCTTCAATTATAAAAATAGTTTTTGTCGGGCAGGTCAGAGAGAATCATGACAGTTATCCCTGGAATACTAACTGTGACTTTGCAACTGTCACTGCATTTACCTCACTAGGCCATTTTCATTAAGGGTTATGCTGTGTTAAAACAGTAATAACAAAAATATGTGAGATTTGGAAGTATCTGCTCAACAA
>VXAC01000491.1:1222332-1286686 GCA_013399225.1 Rhipidura dahli
AAAAAAAAAAAAAGGTTTTGACCATCTAGGGGTCATTATGATGCCAAATTGTTTCAGTCACCTCAAACAATATTCACTTTAATTAACTAAGGATGATCATATTAAGGAAACTGTATTTTTGCAGAGAAGGGCAGATCAGGGATACTTATGAAAACTCCCCCCCATCCTCTCCCAGAACAGATCCATAACTGCTCCATTTCCAGGGACAATGAGCATGATCCCCCCTGCAGAAGCTAAGACCACTGATGTGGTTAGAAGAGCAGTGAAGGGATTTCATAGGGCTCACATTGTTTTGCTGCCCTCTCTGCTGCTCCAGGGAAGACTGGATCTACAGGTGTGGCTACTCTTGATTATACTTGACAGGGGTGGTCATGCTACAGAGGAAATGTGTCACTTATGTCCCCTGCTTAGAAACATCAATATGGCCAGACTTGGTATGCTTCTGCAGGTGTGGGGAAGTGGACAGGATGGAGTTTCCCCCAACATGGATTTGGCTTGTAGTGCTTTTTAAGCAAATTTCTAATCTGGGAAAATGACTGATGGACATTTGCAGCAATGTCTATACACTCACTTTTACATTCTTATAAAACATAATTCTATGTACAGAAATACATAGTACAAAAAAGCACATCATCACCTTTCTACTGAGTCTACGTTTTATTTCTCTTTTGGCTTCCTGTTCCTCTTCTTCATTCTTCTCTGTTTTCAGAAGAGATAAAAAGGAATGAATATTTAAGTATTATAACTGCACATACTGTATTTCTCTTGGTTGAAAGCTTCAGAACTCCAAGTCCTGGCTCATGTTTCCTCATATTTCTGGATGGTGCCGCAAGTGTTGTCTGCTTTTTGGCTTTTGTATGCTCTCATTCTTTTCCCTATCCGCATTTCCCCTGATTCTGTAGACATCTCAAGTCAACTGTGGGTCATGAGCACAGCAAAGAGAAGGTGCCTGTCATTTCCTTTCTGTGTACCAGCAAGCAAGTACCCTGAAAGAGTTGCCTGATGTTTCAATTACTTATTCAAACATTAAAATCATTGTTGCTTTTACTTCCAACATGCCATCTATTTTAGAGCAAGAGTCTAATTTATAAATGCCAGGCAAAAGTTTGCTCTGAGTATTTGAATCACTTGAGTTTCTTCTACTGCTACAGTACATGAATCAATGACATTTGTTTCACTGTCATTTTTAGTGAATATTGGTTTTTATTATTTAAATATTTTTCTGGTTTTATAATGGGGGCATATGACCCAGCACTCAAGCCCTCTTGGGTAAGGGCCAGTGGCTGGACCCAATGAATGAGTACAGCAGAAAATGCCGTCCATTTTTAGAATGCATTTGGGCATATATATGAGACTATTTGCTTTTAACAAATTTCTGTTCTAACCAAACTTGGTTTCTTGACTGTCAGTGAAAAGCACACTTGCAAAGACATGTTCATGTGGGCTCAGCATGTTTTTAAATTGATGTATGGTTTGATGAACTGTATTTGCCCTTTCAGTCCACCCCTGATGGTTATATGCAAAGTTTTGTGGTTCAAATATCCCACCTAGAGAAATACATAAAATTCTGATCCTGTTCTGTTAATGGTTGGGGATTACAGACTCTGCATTACAGTTCAAAGCTAACTATAAATTTAAAGGAATTCATTTGTTCTGGATACAGGAAACTTGGATAGATGAAAAGAGAGCTTTAAATCCTGGTAGAGTTGTATTTGTCCCATTTCCTATGGCCAGCCTGCTGTGTTAGTGTAGGTGACCTGGCCACAGAAGAGCTTCTGTGTAATAACATTTACACTGGAGACAATGCTACAGCAGGACACCTCATGGTCCTTGCAGATATCCTTTGCTTACTCATACACTTTCATGTAAGAATATCAGGGACAGGAGGAGAGGACAAATTATAAAAATGACAAAGTAGGAAGGGAAGAAGTAGGAAAAAGGCAGTGCCTGACCAAGATCTGCTCTGCAAGAAGAGTCCAACACCAATGTCAGGTTTCCAAGAGCAAGGTGCAATCGCACAGGCTTGCTGCCAGGATTAGGTTAGATCTCATGCTGATGATGATGTTACTGAGATATTGAAACATGGATGTAATTTATGGTTTATTAATTGCTATTCTCTTAAATGAAATGGATAGCCTGTTTCCATAGAGGAACTGTAAATGGACTCAAACTGAAGAATGGAGAGTTAGAGATTAAACTACATTTTAATTTTTTTAATTAATGTATCTATCAATAAATAAGTTGGGTGTGTTTAAGGACTTAAAACTTTAAAAGATAACTCTCCTCATACTATCCTCACCTAAAAAATCAAATCAATCTCTAGCTATTTTAGGATAGAAAAATCATTTTGTTTAAACATCCTGTCTTTGCAATCAACAGACACAGTAGCTGAGGTAATTAAACGCAAATTATTACTTTGGGGTTCCATTCACCTGGGAATCATCTGACATAAAAAATTTTGTCCCTTCATGAATGGAATTGTTGAAGTCCTACCTTGGACACTCTCCAGTAGCAGACATAGCAGGAAAAAAGGCGACTGAGTATATGTATCAGTGTACTGCCCTTTTCTTAATTTAGTTCATAAAATATGCTGTGCATTATTCATATCTTGGCATTTCTTTGCTATCTAAACCACGGTATTGCCTAAGAAGCAGCAATAAGATGCTTCATGTAAGAAACAGGAACTCATGCTGCTTAATGCATACCTTAAAGAAGAACTATCAACAGCACGGCCACCTGAAACACTGTTTCTCTGTATTTTGGGGAGGATAAAATATCATAAAAAGCTTGCTCTAGGCATTGAGGCAGGTGGAAGGTTAGCTGCCTATCCCAAGCTGTGAAGCCATTTTTCTGTGGGTAGCAGATGACTGCACACTGGGATGGCTGGACAAAGGAAAACCCCCCAAAAAGAGCAATCGTCTTAGCAACTGGGAAGAGGGTCTGGGCACCCCCTGGAGCAGGCCATCAAGGAGGGCTGGCAGCCCGTCTTCTGGAGGACAATACCAACAGGAGGCACCAGGAGCTTCCTTAGATCCTGGACAAAGCAGGAGGGGATCAAACCCATGGGGAACAGACAGCTTCTGTGTGAGAGGTCAGGGGACAGGATATGTTTTGTACATTCAAGTTGGTTTATTTCTAGGAATAAAACTCAAGAGCTAAAGAAAATGGACTGAAATCTCACGGCTACTGCTAAGATACTGAATCTGCTGTTTGGTGCAGGGGCCCCTGTCTCTGGCACTGACTTGTACCTAAAGCACCAATTTCCCAGCTCCAGCCTGCTGGGCAAAGTCTTGCTTTAAGCCTGGTGCTGCAGAAACACTGCCTCGATACAAATTCCTACAAACAGTAAAAACTACAGTGTGTTTTTGGTCTTTTAAGGTAAAAGTTTTGGAAGTTGCTGGAGGGAGTTAAGAAGATGTGTGGTGCTAAAAATAATGGGTCTGGTGCTCCTGGTTTCTGTAGGTGTTGTGGAAAATTCCAGCCAGAGGGCCAAGATTTGGCTGCAGGTATGAACTGACTCACTTGGCCAAACAGGAACACATTTATGCACAGGAACACACTTATGAGTGCTTTCCACCTTAAAAGCAGATCTAATCTGTGTGATGTGGAGAGAGAAAATATAAACACAATGTTCTCAGCTCTAAGTCCCCTCCTCAGATGTCCTGCTGCTGCCCTACTGGCAAAGAACCAGCCCAGCGAGCGCCCTTTGCTTGCAGAAGTCTCTGATTAGATCCCAGCAAAGCTATGGCTTCCCTGCCTGCAGTTCCTAGGAGGTCAAAATGGGATTTGACTCCTAATTGAAACAGTTTTGTTTAGCACCATTTATTGTGGCCATCAAGTTACATAATCCACCAGTCAAAGCCAAACAAGCAGCTTCGCTGTCATCTATACATTATTGCTCCTGCAACTTTTACCACATTAAATCTGGTCACCTTCTGTTCTGTGGGACATTTGTTTTGTAGCAGAAGGGGAAAAGAGAAGAGACAAATTGTCCTGCCTGAGGACTGCTCCGTTCTTGACCAAAAAGTACTCCTGGAGCATAAAACCAAACTTTCCATTGTGTCCCTATGGGATTAGCTATGTTTAGATTTCTCTGTGGGCTTGCTAAGGGAAGAGAAAGAAAAGACAAACAAAGCACTTGCTTCTTGCAGTGCTCTGAAATGCACAAAGCGGTTTCTCTTTCCTGGTTTTACAAGCAAAGATAACCATTAATATTTCTTAACAAGCATAGAGAGCTAAACCCCTTTTACACAAAGCCATTACTGAGAGGCATGCAGGTGCACTGTACAAGAAGTTCACTGTCCCTTACAAATACAGGAAAAAAATACAGTTATCTTAATCTGAAATTCCTGGAAGACTAAAAAGTTGCTTTGCCATAATGCAATACTATAAATACTGTTGGTTCAAAGCCAGTACACAAGAAGCCTGCCTTTATAAAAAACACAGGGCTTTATGTATTCCTTCAAGTGGACTACTGAGTTATGGTAACTTTGTTTTAGTGTGGGAAGTCTCAGAAGTCTGGATAGTTTTATCCAAACAGTTTTTATATAAATCCGCCTGCAATGTCTTGTGATCGTACTTGGAAACAGGATTTTCAGTAACTGGTTTATCTGGAAATATTATCAAAACAAAGCTTCTTGCAAAACAGACTCCCTCACTGACTGGAAATACAAAAAAAAGAAAAAAATACTGATTTTTTTCTGAACCTCTTAGAAGATTTGGGCTGAACTTAATCCTGAAGTAAACATTTGGACCTTTACCACTTAAAGTAACCTCAAAGTCTGATAAATATTACTTGAAACAATACATCCCCTTAGCTGCTGTTTACATACACAAAATAATATAACTCCTTTTCCCCTTCCACTGCTTAACAAATATTAGGAAGGAAACTTTATGAAAGAAATCCCAACTTTCTCAAAAAAGCTAACTAAACCAAAAAGATATTTAAGACATGTAAACTTTTTGAAATGATCCACAGGAAGGAACTGCAATAATTTTGATGTAAAATATGAGTGCCTTAGGGCTTAGAGAGAACTTGCACCCTGAAAGGACTCTGAGTTAGACTGTCACCACAAACCCTGACTTGCTTTTGGTTTGCTTTGGTTTTTACAGATCACTCTCAACTTGAAGTATTTTATATCTCAGTGATGAGCAAAAAGCAGATTCTCCATGTGCTCACCAGGGTCTCTGAGATTTTTTGTGATTTACAATTCTACTTCCCAGCCTTTATTTTTCACTCTCCCTGGCCTCTTTAAGACACCCCCCAGCAGCAGCAGGGGAGGATGGCAGGAGGCACTGAGTGCAAAGCCTGGTGTGCTGCCAAAAGCTTAAAGCAAACAAGCTGAAACGAGAGGAAATCTATTAACTGCTTTCCAGTCTTGAGCTACTTATTGCAAAACCAGTGAATGGAATAAACACTGGCAAAAGGGATATTAAATACATGGCAGGTTTGCTGCTGGGTTGGTTACCTCGAGATAAGCGAGGGAGAAAGGGCAATAGTGGAGTCCAGCTGGTGCTCCCAGCTCAGTGGCCATGTCCTGGCTCACCAAAGACGTTTTGAAATAACCTTTCTTACATAGTCCAGCATGAGCAGTTTGTCAAGTATAATAAAAAGTTCTTATTTCAAATTTTATCTTTATTTATCTGTGCAATCTATAGGTTCAGAAATTACAGTTTTAGAAAGTCTGTTCACATTATGTGGTGGACAGGAGTCCCTCATCCCTCTCCTGTGCAAGCATGAACTGTAGCTTCTCTTTTCAGTAATACATGGCACTATTTGGCATTTGAGAGCTCAGACAACAGCAGCAAGATTTTATTAGCATTTTGTTATCAGGATGGTTTGCCTGACAGCAAGTAATTGCCCCCTCCCTGATTTGCTGGCCTGTGCAAGTGACAGAGTCATCAGTCCATGGATGCTGTCAGGTGAACAGCCCATTTTCTTGCCTTCCCTTCCCGTTAGCATGCTACACACCAGGGCTGGCACCAGGGCTGCACAGATGAGCTCCAACTTTTCTGAACAATTGCTGGAAATAACAGCATTATACCAACTCTTTCATCAGGTCTGAGAAGTTCTCATGCCTTGAGAGATTTTTGTTTGCTATTTGTTTGATTTTTGATTTATTGCTACAGAGTGCCTTTTCTTCATTTATTTCTTCTACTTAACCATCAAGTGCTAGCTACCTCTGCAAGATGAACACAGGGCTAGATGGAGCTGGGCATGGCAGCTGGGCAGCTGTTACACTGTGTGTTTAGGTAACATCTGTATTATGGAAAGATTCATAAAGGAAGATAAAACAATGTGTGTTCCGAAGAGTTTGCCAGCCAAAGAACAAAAGTAACATAAGTAAATGGCAGAATAAAGGGTGAACTTCCAATGTACTTCATTCCTCTGCCCTTGACTAGGTGAAAGACAGACTTTTTTTTCAGCACGGACATGAGGAAGGATTTAATCAATGGGAAGATGTTCAGTGAGGATCTCATGCAGGTTTCAGTACAGAAGACATTTATGTCAGCAGTGAATATGAAGGCCAGCATGCTCAAGTAGTTGGCATATACCTACTGACTTTCTGCTGAACACTTTGCCTTTCCTCTTTCTACTCCTCCTTCCAACCTCTACCCTTACATCCCACCTTCACCTCCTACTGATATTCCCTCCTCCTCCTCCTCATAAAAAAGAGGTGAAAGGTTAACCTAGAACTTCTTCTAAAGGGTATCCAAGTCATTCCTGGTCTTTGCGACCAGCTTCAAGAAGTGGGATTGTGGCAAGCAAAATTTGGCATATTGAAAGCGTGGACACATCATTTTCCAGAACATCATTTCTCTCCCATTTATGGTTCTAATACTGCAGCAACAATGATAGGCTTCCATTTGAACCCAACACATGCTCCCTTTCTAAGTAAATACAGTGTGAAACCTGAATGAAATACTTACGCTTCAGGATATTTCTTTGCTCTAGCTCTTCAGTTGTGGGCCTCTGGCTAAGTCTCCTGTGAGAACAAAATAAGTGATGAATTTAAAACCAATAAATGACATACTGGGATTTGCAATACAGCTTAAAAGGTGTCATTTCCAGAAGTAATTTCCAGGCAGTTACAATAACTGCTCATGTAACCAGAGTGGTCATTTGTTTTAAAAGATGTAGGGTTGCCATTCAAACACATGAATACTTGAATAATATTACAGAAGTTGTACCAGCAAATTTAAAGTCCTCACAGGTATAATTTTATGAAAGAATTCATATACCTTTTTTATTCCCAAACACCATCACTATAATCAGTTGTGCAATTGTTAGATAATTCTCAGATATTTTGAATGAATTTTGATATTTTTGATATTTTTTAGTCTCACTAAAGTTTAAAAAAAACCCCACCAAAACAACAAAACCCATAAGCTGTTCATTCATCACTAATTTGTATGTACAATACAACTGGGAGGTTTAACTGAAACTTAATTTTATTAAGTCAGCTATATATAACAACTGCCATTACAAAAAAACACAAACTGAGATATTAACTTTCTGATTTGTACATGGTTGATGTTGCCTCCGTGTTTACTAAACAAGTTCACTTGTTCACTTGAGGAAAGGAGCAAGAAAAATATCAGCAGTAAAACTTATTTTGCAGATGTGTGTAAGATAGATGTCTCTCTCTCCTGCAACACTCACACAGTTCACTACAGACTGCCTTCAGCCTCGTGACACTCATCCAATTCAAGTGGCACTTGGACTTTCAGATTTGTCCCAGAGGACTGGCAGGCTTACAACAGGTGACCTGTGCCAGCTGTAGGAAGTCCCAGGCAGGGACCTGAGTCAACCCAGACTGAGCTGTGGGAATAGATTTTCCACAAGACCTCGATGCTGCCAGGTGCTGACCACCATGGAATTTTAAGAAACTGGCATCAAACTTGGTTGTTATTTTGGGTATGAGCACAGCCCTGACGCAGACAGATAATGTCTCCTGCCACCAAAGGAGAGCTGTGTGCGGTGCATTTCAGCTCTCCAGCAGAACTCACAAAGCAGCTTCTGCATTTCCAGCTCCCAAGGAAGGACTGACAAGCAGGATGTGATCACCAGAGCTGGGATTTGTTCAGGAAAGTGGTGATAACAACCACGCCTCTTTATTAGCAGAAGAAAAACGGCCTTTGGGCTCTACACAGTAGATGTATCACTCTTACAGTTCAGTAATGAAATAGCTGCCTTGGCCAGACACCCAGTTCACAGAGCAGCTCAGCTCATCTTCTGGGTGTTGATGCTGGGCTGCTGTCCTCTGTACTGGAACAGTACCGACTGGACCACTCTCTATCTGGAAATGTCCAACAAACATGGGACATCCTCCAAATCTGGACAACACTCCTGAGCCAAACAGAAACAAGGACAGTTCTAGCAAAACACAGACATGCTGTAGTCTGTTCTCAGAGACTACAAAAGCCAAAATAGACATGGTTATTTTTTTTAAAAAAGCCTGTAAAAGGCAAGTGAAAAATTTTTATGCAATGTTCTTAAGTCCAGAAGGAGAAAGTAACATATATCCCATAGCAGTTTATCAGCTTGAGAAAGACATGCCTCAGAGGTGGGCACAGTAAAACACTAAACACTGACCGGCTCAACTTCTTTTGCTGGAATCAGCATATGAATAATGAAGGAATTGAGAGCCAGGGGAGGAGGGGGAAGTTCAGAAGGGACAACGTGCACAGGCATGCTCTATGTGTCAGGAACTACTGCTCTGTCTGAGAGGGATATACAAATGGAAGTTTTGCTAACAAATTTGAGAAAGAACCTGAACCATGGCATTGATTATTGTGGACTTGTTCTTACCCTCTTCTTATCTTTTTTTAACCAAAGTACCCAAAACCCCAAAAGCTCTCAGATTTTGTTTCTTGCAGGACAAAAAAATGTATTATTGACAGTTTAAAGTTTTGTGAGAAATAAAAACACCATTTTCCAGACAGTTGTACCACAAAGATCCTGCAGTGCATATTGGACTGCATTTAAAACATGAACCCAGTGTTCTCAATTCTCTTCCTCCACCTCCACTCAGTGAAACCACATTTACCCTGTGACTGATACCTCACTAGCTTCGTTCCAATCTGATGTCTGATTTCCTGCCTCTCCTCTTCGGATGTACGCTGCAAGATGTTTTTGTCTTCTAACTCTTTCTTAGATGGTCTGTTGCCAAGTTTGATAGCAAGAGTATCCCTACGACGAATTTTACTTGCCAAAGAGCCTGAGGAAAGGGGGAGTAAGGTAGATTTAGTTCATTCATGCTCAGGTTACAGACACAAACTCTGAGTAAGAACTTTAATACCTCCCCAAAGCAACCTCGTTCCCACATGCAGGAGAGGAATTTTAATTAACATCAAAAGAAAAAATTCAGCTCAGTTCATGAAAATAAAAAGCTAAAAGGCTTGGAGGAAAAAGCTACCAGCCAAATTGACACAAACATCACTTGTCACCTGTGAAGTGATAGGATAAAAATGTCAAATCTACACTAAAATGTCTTTGAAGTCTAATACATTACAGGTTGGCTTATTTATCTACTTAGTATATTTAGCAACCTGCGGCCCTTTTTCTTCAGCTTTAAATGGTTTAGTCTCATTCTATCATCATTTCTCTCATTCTTTCAAATTTTTTTAATCAATTACCACTTAGTTCTTTTATAGTGCTTTCCATCTCTAAGTTATTTGTAAATCAAAACAAAAAGTACAGTTTAGAAAAGTGCTCTGAGTGCTTGTAAAGTAACCTAGGCAGCAACCCCCAGACACTTAAGCAATCTGTTCTCCATAAAACTAACACGGTGGGGACAAGGGCCTTGCAGCTAGGCCAGCATTAGCTTCAGCCAGCTGTGGAAGGAAGGGTATTTTTCACAGCCTTTATGGTATTTCCTTGTGTCTTGACATTCTGACCAAGGTGGTTGTGTGCCCTAGGTTGGCAGACTGTCACTGTGTAAAGCAGTTTGGTAAAACCACAGGCTCCCAGCTCACTTCTTGTAAGGCACCGTGCTGCTGTGGAATGCATGAACATTTGGTTTTTATCACTTTGGGTTCTATTCAAACCCAACACAGAACTGCAGAAGACTTCAGCCTCTTGAACTACTTCACCTTCTCCTGCACCAGTGGCCAAGACAGAAAAAAAAAAAAAAGTTCATTTTGCCTCATCCCACTTTGGTACACTGGACCTTGGTATTTAGGCCTTCTTTGCTGAGCACAGTGAAGCACCTCCTCCAAAAAAGCTGTGAGCAAGGCTCTCAAACCATGGTTTGATGGTGATTTTATACTGCCATAAGGCCACCCTGGAGGAGGTAGAGGGAGGGCTGCCCTCCTTCCGGCTTCTGACAGCCTGCTGCTGCCACCTTCAAGCAAAGGAGAAGCCTTTGGGTGAGCTGGATCAAGGAACCACACATTCTCTTGAAAATCAGATCAATAACAGCTGCTACTGCAAAAATAAACATGAGCTCTAGCCTAAGGAAAGAACATCTGGGAGCAGGGATTAGGCAGAATGGGGGAAGGACAACCCCTTCAGCACAGCAGGGCTTCTACTCAATTAGGGTGATGATAGAGTTATGACCCCAGATGAAATTTCAAAGCTGTAAAACTTTGATATAATCTACTGTGATCTGCTTCGTCTGCTAAGGCTGCTCCAATGCTTAAAACATCCTGATCAAAGAGGAACAGGTGACTTTCAGACAGTGAAGCTGCTGACAGATGGGCTTCCTCTGTCATCCACCACACCTGTAACTCCCACAAGGAACTCATGACATGGGCAAGCCAAATCAATGGCTTGCAATACCATAATGTGGAGGCCTTGTTCCACCTTTATGTCCTTCTGAACATGTTCCTCCCACCTCCACTCTCCTCTGTGCAATGCTTGATCTGCTCTCACCTGCACACAGGCCCCCAGCAGGTTTCTGATTATGATTGCTTGGGAGAAGCAGGATACTCATTTCTCAGTAGAGACAAAATACCAAATCCCCTAAAACCATTCCTTGCAGCCATTCCCCTCTTTGCCTCACACTAGCACGGGTCAGGTGTGCTCACATAACTCAATCTGCAAAAGGCAGCCTGCAGATTCTGGGCAGGATGCTTACTTTCAGTACTTGCATTTTCATCATCGTCATCGTCGTCATCATCTGTGTACAGGATTGGCCCGTCCGAGTCCGAGTCACTGCCGTGGCTCCCTCTGCTACTTTCACTCTCAGGAGGGGCAGCAGTGTCAGAAGCCTCCTCCACTAGTTCAGAGAATGCTCCATCTGGGGTCTCCCCTTCTTGGTCTTCTTTGGTAGCCAAGCTTTATTCATGAGCAGATAGGGTGACATGTTAATGCAAGCAGAACAAAACACAAATGAGAGGCAGATTGAATAAGCAAGCACGAAAAAAAAGTTCTGTTAATGAAGGTAATTACTTTCTAGAAAACATACATATATAAAACATTTATAACATGCAGACATGTGTACATATCTATGTATGTGTGTTAGGAAAAAGGATGCAAACAATCCGGAATGATGTGCTGTAAAGACTACATTAAGACAAATGCTAATTGTTTTTTATTTCTTGTGGGGTGGGACCAAGAGAGAAAACAGTTCATAAAGATAGGGATGAGAGGAGCAAGTTGGAGAGCAGATGGGAGTGCAAACGTTCCTGTTCTGGAAGCCTAACCCTATTTATTGTGAATACAGTTTCACTGCAGCTGAGTTCAAAATGTTCATGCCCATAACTGATGAACATGGGGATCAGCAGCAGATTGCCCTTTGCCTTGGGAAAATCCTTATGTAAAAGAAGGGTAGAGCAGGGGGAGATGCAGCATGGAATGTACAGCTGGCAACAGATGTGCCAGCAGGAATTTAAAGGAAGGTCTCTAGGCTACTGGCATCTAGACTAAACCCCCTTGGATTTATGTAAAATATGCTGATTTTTGTGGCAGGGAGGAGATAAATTAATAAGGCAGCTTCATTTTTCTGACAGCTATTTTGCTTTAAAAATGTAATTATGACTTTTCTCTTGACCAGTTTTTACAGTACCTGAGATTTAGACAAGTTACTAGGCAGGGGAGGACCAAACACCTACTAATTGGATCCTGAAACCCTCATTTTCAAGTGTTCAAGTAAATTCAGCTATTGAATTGAAGATTTCAGCAGTGAGATATTTAATGACATCTACAGAAAACAAAAAAAGTAAAACCCCCTTACAATTCGGCACCATTTCTTGTTTGCCTTAGTGAGAGAGAAATAAAAGTGTCATCAGCTCTGGGCTGAACTGCAGACCACGGTGTCAGCCACACAATGAAGTAAGAGATAGGTCATGAGCAATGACCTTCTGGGGAAACACGAGGTACTGCAGGTGAAAGGCTCAAAGGCACTGGGAAGGAACAAACCGTGCTGGGCTGCCACACAAACTGCTCCCAGTCAGCATTAGAAGCAGAAGAGATCCCCACGTGCCTACAGTAGCCCGTGCAAAGAAACGCGGCATCCTCAGCTGCGGTGCCAGCGCTGCCCCAGCACAGCCCCGCTGCCCTCCTTACCTTTCCGTGTCTTCTGCCGCGGTACCTGGAGCGCTGCCTGGGGCTCTGCCGCTCAGGCTCTCGTCTGTGCCACGCTCACTCGGGACAAGAGGCTTTGTGTCTGCTGCCCCTGGCCGTGCCACACCGCTGTCTGACCCATCCCGGCCATCCGAGGAGCCAGCAGGCTGACCGGCTGCGGCAGCCAAAGGAGGGGGAAGTGGAGGTGGAGGAGGGGCAGCGGTGGGAGGAGGGGGCACAACAAGCTTGCTCGACTGGTCCGCGTCCTCCGTTTCAAAAATTACTACGGAAGGTTGCTCAGGCTTGAGTTTTTCTGCCTTCACTTCCAAACTGTCAGCTGCCGCACCCGAGGGGGAAGAAGCAGCCCCATCTGGTGCTGTTCGTGGGGCTGACTGTTTGCCAGGTTTTTTCTTGCCCCTGGGAGTCCCTGATGTGCCAGATTTGCTGGAGGTCTCCTTAGAGGCTTTGGGATGAGATGATGTGGATGAAGGAGATGGTGATGAAGAAGTCTTGGGGACTGGTAGTTTTTTTGCATTAGAGGAACCAGCTAAAACAAGAAAAGAAAAGGAATTTTACAGTCTTGCAATTATATGACTTTTGCATTGTATTTCCTGCATGGATTGACTTGTGTTGGTCTTTTAAAAATGAAAAAATGCACTTGATATTTTTACAATACTTCATTATCTTGAGATTATTAAATGTTGCAGTTCCAATTTCACTTTTGCGGTTGGAGACACAGAAATGATGAATACTTGCCCAAGAACAGCAGAGAGGACCAACCTTACAAATGGATAAAGAGTTTGTTTCAAGCATTCTGCATTGGCCTATAACATCTTGCCTGGACATCGTCTAAGAAGTTCATTACTTATTCCAAAAATATGTGTAGTGTCCTAGTGAAAAAAAAAAAGCTCACTGGCAGAGAAAACTGTTTGACCTTTCCTACTACATGAACTTTTGCTCTGTGATTTTCCTTATACTTTTCAATGACATCTGAGCACTGTTACTGAGTATCAGTCAATCACCTTTCACAATGTTATTGCAACTGGTGTCCTCCTGCTTAGGAGAGGGACAGCAGAGGGACAGCAGAACAAGGTGTACTTTCAAGTCCAGCTGGGTATGTCCACAAAAGAGAGGCAGAAACCACAGCTGTCACTCTGCCCAAATGACCTCCAGAAGGGAGGAGGCACTGAAGGCCTCCTGTATGTACTGGAGGTCTTCATCTTACCAGTGACCACCTCGGACAGTCTCGAAAATGTGGTGAAACAAGGTTTTGACAGTAGCTGTACAAGCTGGCCAAGCTGGCTATTTAATGCTGTGACACTCAGCATGCTGAAGGATTTATGTATAATGCCCAAGTTCACTAGATATTTCAGCTAGTCTGCATGCCCATGTGCATTCCTGACACATCTCTAATTCCTGGGTTAATGCACCCATCACCTGAGATGGGAGCTTCAAACTTCTCAATTTCATTTAAAAAGCAATAGAAATGACAACCATCTAATGGTTCAGTCCTTTTCATCAAAATGCATCCAACTCAAACACTTCAGATGGACTAAAAATTCATTAACTATCAGAGAACAAGTGATGAAGTTACACAGCAGCCTTCTGGCTAAGCTTACTTTGTAAAACAGAAAGCTGTAATAGAAATCTGCTGAAAAGCCTACTTTACTTATAAACATTTAAATAAAAACAAGTCCCCAGCAGACTGGGAGAGAATCAAAGTACAGATACTGGCCATAATAAGTTCACAATATAAAAATAGTTCTCACAGTGAGATTCTTGTCAGTCTCAAAGAAGATGGAAACTAATTCGAAAGACACATTTTATCATTCTCTTCTGTGGCTGAGTGTTATGGTTTAAAAACATCTAGAGTGCTGTGAAACTTTCAGTACATGAAAAAATCTGAAAAAAATCTATAGAATTTTCAGGCAAATGACTGTTCCTTTTTGTTCTCCGAGGTGACTGTAGAGGGCACTGTCCTGAATCTACTGATCCTGCACTAATCTTCCCACATCAGGTACACATCACTCAATTTTCAAGCAAAACAAAATGAAGCAGAAAAATGGCATAGGCAGAAGTTGATAATTACAGTAGAAATAGATGGTGGTTCCAACCTGCATATTATTTAACAGAAATCTTAGTGAGTAGGTGGATGGTAGAAAGAAAGGGCTCTGGTTCTGATCCACTTCAGTGCAGGCTGGAGGTCAACAGAACCAGTTATATGCTTACATTTAAGAACTGCAGTGGAATACAAGTATGTGGCCACACAATTGTGGCTGGGAAAATGTGAAAACATATTTCCATTGTAAAAATCTCAGAACCTTTCTGGACCTGCAATTGGATACAGAAACTTGAAAAGATTTCTCCCACAGAAAACCCCCCTATGCGTCCACACGGGTCAAAAGTGCTGTTGCTGTTGTTGTTTTTGACTGGGCTGGCTAACAATTTTCTGTCATTCAGTAGACTATTTGAATTCTGATTAAAAGAAAAAATTAATGGCTGTTCTTTCCCTTTTGGCATACATCCATGCCTACATTTGAGTCTCATTCTCCCAGTTCTGCTATTTCAGTATGGAAACCTGCTGTGCTGGCCTCAGGAGAGCCATGGCTCAGTTGTTACTCACACTCCTCTCCTCCTGCATGGGACTTGTTCACTGGCTGCATCATGTGTTCACTTTCATGAGGATCTGACAAACCTCTTGTACTAATACTGTTCCAAACCAGCCCTACTTACTTAGTATTACCCCACTTTGAATGAAAACAACGTATTTTTAATGTTAGAAGAAATTACCAGTAGAATAAGGGAGATATGTGGATATATTTTACAGTTGTATGGTCTCAGGCATTGCATGACCTTTTAGCAAGGCAATAGAAGCAAATAGAAGACAAATCTGGAACCTGGATGTATTTTAATCTAAAAAGTCAGATACCTGACAGCTTATTACCAATCACTGCTATAAACATTTCTTTATGTGATGGATTGTTTTATTTCTGAAAGGTCTGCTGTTATAAGGTTGCTTCACCCAGGAAGAGCTAAGTTTTCCAGCTGCATGTGAAATACAAGCAGCAAATTCTGGATTTTCAAAATGTTTATTCTTGTAGTTGTCTGATATAGTGGGGACAGTTAATACCAAGCTAATGGCAAAGTTATTACTGTAACTCTAGAAGTCTTCTAATGTTTTCAAACAGCCCTCTTCTGTATGCTTCAAACACAAAACGTGCCAAAATGTACAAGCTGCAAAGAGAAATACTTGCAGAGGAAACCAGAGACTGGAGGGCTTTCAAAGACAGACAGAGATTGAAAACACAAGGCTTGTATAAGTTTGCCAATACATTTATGGAGCCCATTCATCACAATAGTGCCTGTGTTCAAATTATATGTGGATGTTTTAATTTTGGCCACTGTCTACACTGCAACCATTCAACATCATGATCAGTACCTTAGGAGCACCCACGTACAATCTTTAATCTTGCATCACTGCTGAATTTTGGTTTAATAGTGTGGTGATAAACACATGTGCTATATGCCTGATGATTGATGTCTTCCTTTTCCAGTATGTACTTAGAATCACAGCACCTGAGGGAAGCCTGATCATTTCTAATGGTTGTAAATATATTTTTTTTCAGCTAAACCAACTGCTATTCAACAGTCTTTTAAGAAGTCTTCATGGTTTTATTCTTAATCTCTTTGTGATCTTGTAATATTGTAAAATTGATTGGAATAGTTGATACTTCCAGTAGAAAGTTACAGCAATACCAAAGTAGTTTTCCTTAGGGGCAACTTGTGCATGGTTTCAGAAGTCACCTTCTTCCCTGCTGATTCTTCTCTGGGTCATTTTGTTGCCAGCTTTCACACTTGAGCTGGGAATTCAGTGTTGTCTCTGATGTGCTCAGTGTACACAGGTTAACTGAACAGCGAGGGGGTCTGTGTGTTGTTTGGGGGGTTTGTGGCCAGCAGAACCAGAGCTCAGCAGGAAGCTCTCTACAACACCCATGGCATGCTCTCAGTACCCCTGCTCCCCACGGAGGCACGAGTAGGACCAAGCCAAGCACCCCATGCACATGCACCCACCGCAGCTGCACTGCATGGGCAGTACTCACCAGCTTCTCGATTTGCACTGGCCCCTGTTGGCTTGGGCGGCGGGAGAGGAGGCTGCTTAGCAGGAGCCTTTCCCTTTTTTTTAGCATGAGGTGCTTCGTTACCCTTATGGCTGCTGGTGGTGGTGGAAGCAGCAATGGCATTTTTTGGTGGTAGCGGAGCTTTTTTAGGTTTAGGCTTAGGCTTAGGTGGTGGTGGAGCATGGGGTGTCGGTATTTCTGGGCAGTGATCAGTGCTCTCTATGGATAAGAAAGTGAACAGAAGCCAACTGACACAGACATACACCACGTAAATTCAACAGCAAGCCTCACAACAGTGACTACTTCTGCTGCTTGAGCTCTTGGGAATCAGGAGAGTCCCTGGAACCTTCTGCCCCTTAGTGAAGAACTACCTCAGAAGAAAATTACTGTTCATCTCAATTCAAGACCTTCTCATGGAAAATATTTACCTGGAACTTCTCTCAGACCTCCAAGGATAAGCCTTTACATTCAGTATCCCAAACTAGAGCGCTGGCTTCAAACTAAACAAGGGAATGCTATTTACTTCTCTAGCTTCTTTTCAACCCTACCCACCCCAAGATCAACAGGCTATAAAACTCAGATTCATGTGAACCTGAATGTGAACAAGGCCATTCTCTCAGCAATAGGCTCAAACATGGCTATGCAGTGGAAATTTTTCAGATTTTCCCCTGAAACAACCCATTCTTCTGAGCTGCACATTGCTTGTTCTCAGCAGCTTTATTTTGGGTAACTTCCTCAGGGTATTTCTACTCTTCAGAAACAAATGAAGTTAAATAAGATAGGATATCATTTGGCATGGAAATGCTCTCCCCTCCTGCAGGTTCTTTGGGTACTGTTACACAACTGCACTTTCAGGAGTTAAGAGTTCATTAGTCAGCAGGAATTTGGTTTTTATCTACATTGTGCTGTGCAATAGGAATGGCTCTGCAGAGTGGAAGAGGTAGCACTGAGGACCCAATACCCACGATCTGCATCTCAGGAGGCTTGACTTTGGACTGTCTTCAGGCTAGTTCTGTAGATTGCATGACTAGTGTTGGAGGGAGTACAAGCTCCTGAGTGCAGGCTTTGTTTCATCCAGAAGAAACATGGTTTGTTTGTGGCCTGCACCAACAAAGGGTGAGTGGGGATGACCAGGAAATTAACTTCAGAAGTGCATGCCTAACACCAGCTGTAATGTTAATGTAGGTGAGCCATTTACAGTCGACATACAATTTTGCAGCCTAATCACTATGGCTGTAAAACTTGGTGTTCCCAGGTGGGAAGAGCTAAAGTTCCCAGATGGGAATCTTTATCTATTCAATTAAACCAATTCTGTGCCCATTTGGTCTCAAGACAGCCTTCCCAAACCTTTCTGAAAAAGGATATTATAGAAGCAAGAGCATTCCATCAGAATCATATAGGCTTTGTTAGCACGTTACTGAAAACTATGACTGGGGAAGAAAAAGACAAGCAAATACTGAAAAGACTTTTAACAGTCTCTTCTATCACTCAAGGGAAAACCATTGGATTTCTTGCAGTATGTTCCTATTAGAGCCTCACTCTTAATACACATTAAATGGACTGTCTCATCTCTGTTCTTTCCCACATAAAAGATTCCCAAGAGATAAGCAACACATTTTAATTTTAAGATTAGTAGATGAAAAACAAATAGTGTGTTAGACAACAAAGACATTCTTCCTCTCACAGAAACAAAGCCTTTCCAACTTCTAGCTTAAGGCTTGTTAACATGAACCTGATGCATCACCTGCAGTTATTAAAAGCAACATGCACACGTCTCTTCATGAATGGAAGGAATTAACATTAACTGTCCAGTGCCTTCCTCCTTTATTTCCAGCCTATTACAGACGAATATGCTTTTGCTAAAGCTTTGAAAGAACCATGTGATAGAAACCTTTTACAGCTTTCAAACAGATTGGTTTGAGCACAGATTCTTGTACCATCTCTTTGTTTTCCATAGAAAGACTTCTGACAGAGAAGGAAACATGCTTATTTGTTACATTTTGATGTCCTCTTTTACAGAAAGTGTCTCCTTGTGAAATTCTACCTACCTTCATTCAAAGCTGAAATGCTGATATAATTCTGAAAAAAGCAGGACATTTTAAAATTTGAAGTCCATTAATAACAAATGTGGCAAGAGAAGATATGATTTTATATTTTGGAGATTCTGAAGGACATGATGATCAGAAATAATTATAAGTGTTAACAATTCTTTGCTATATGTTTTAAAGATCCATAATGCTAAAATTTTATTTACTAATAAGTAAAAATTTAAAACTTGTTTATTTATACACCATTACTGTATTTTGTTTTAGGTCATTAGTAGAGAAAATGTTAAAAACAGAATGATAACCTAGAAAAAGTAATACACCATTCACCATATTCTAAAGTAATAACAGACAATCTACATTAAACTATATAACTGATTAAATAATGTGTATCAGAATTTATCTTCTGAATCAGGAAAAAAGGTACAAAATAAACCAAAATGTAGGGCTAAAGCTATATTTATTTGCAAATAAATACATCCTAGTGACATCCAACTGATAATTTTTGATTTTTCTTTAGACAAATATCTAAAAACTATAAACGAAAACCAAAACTGGAGCAATTCATTAATGTCAAAGTTGTTGCTTGCAGACTTCAATTGTGATTAAAACTGGCAACTCATAGAGCATTTATTTTAACAGAATTGCCTTGCCATATCTGGGATACTATCCTTGTCTAAGACAGCTCTTTTCATACTGTTATGTACCTCATTCCTAAGACTGGCAAAGACTGACAGACTCCTCCTGCACAGCTGCATCCCACCTGCTCAGATAGTTACACCTCTCATCCAGTCCTGACTGCCCATGGATTACATACACACCCTTTTCTTGGCCTTGACCAGCAAACCTTTTTACTCACAGCCAGGAGGAAACCCATGGTGAGGATTACTGCCTTTGACCACAAAATTCCTCCAGGCATCTTATTGGCTTTGTTGCTTTTACCTCTGTTAGCTTCATTTTTTTGTGTCACTGTTGGTCTGATTTTGCCCATAGAATGGTTTTCTCAATTACTTGAGACAGAAATTTCCAGTTCCCACCTGACCAGTCCATTTTATCAGCTTTCAACAGTGACAAGCCAAGTTTGAAGCAGATGCTTCTCATTGTTTTTCCTCTGTTGACCCTAAGGCTTTGTGAACATTCACTGACTGTCCTCCCTCAAACTCCCCTCTACTCTGATGCCAAAGCTGACAATATTTAGGCTGCCAGTATTGTGGTTTTTATCTTGGTCTGGTGTCCTCTTGTTTTCCAGTGTCTAATCATAGTGTCCTTTCTGTTACTGCAAAGTCCATTGGAAAATTTTTGTAGTTCTCTGCATCTATGTAAGATGCTATAATAAACATCTGGTATATACAGTAACACTGGAGTAATACAAATAACTAATAACTGCAACAGTGGCTTGATCCTGAACAGTGACAGGGATGGTCTGATGTCTGTAAATGGCTACAGATACAATTATGTTGTAATTGTACCTCCCTAACATGATTCTGCTTGAATATTGACCCTTGGTCTTCATGCCTGCTCTTTCTTTTGCCAAAACAAGGAGGCATCTGAATCAGTTCAGACTCGTCTATTTGTTCAAACCAATCCCCCAGGTGCCTCCATACCAGCTGCAACACACTTTCATTGCTGTTGTTTTTCTTAATTTAGACATCTGTTCATCAAAAACTGACCTTTTAACAAAAGGTCTCCAAAGCACATCAGGTGGGAATAGCTTTTATCCACTGCTGCCTTGATGGAAATATCTGCTGTAAAGGCAACTTGCCTATAAATTACTTCTTTAACAGGAAAGCAAATGTTAATATCTCATTAAGCACTTGGATCAATAATATGTTTATGTTTAAATAAATTTTCCAAAGGCCAGATTTTCAAGAAAGCTCACTTTCAAACCAGATTTTCTTGTTTCCAGAAATTGTCACTGGGGCCAGACTCTTAAAAAATCTCTGTTCTCATGTAAACACCTAAATGATGGTCAGGGTTACAAAGTACTCAGTATACACCAGCTGTTGTGAGGACTCATCAAGTCTGCAAGACTTTCAGAGAGATACCAGTGTGCCACATGCACAAGAAAATCAGATTACTTATTTTGCAAACTAAAAGTGGGGCCTTTTGCAAATTCTGGACCATATGGACCTATGAAAATCCTGGGCACACTTTCAGAAGCTAGGTTGTAAAACACAAGAATTTTTTCTTTACTTCTGTGAACTTCTAAGGAACAGAAGGCCAGAGCTTTTCTACCCAAGGATTTTGTCATACAGCACTGGTGCTTTCGTTTGTACAGCTCGAGCAGTGTCAGGGAGCTACCTCACAGAAAACCAGCAGTGCTGCAGCACAAGTGTGTGATCTCCATCAACTGCAAAGCACCCTCCTCCCAGAAGATGAACACAACACACTGGAGAAACACTACGTAAAAGAAAAGTTGGAAGTAATCCATGTTTGTTGTCTTTTGCAGGATGACTCCCTGCACAATGAAACTCTGTAAGAGTTCTTCAGATCATGAGTTTCCAGACCATGCAGAGATGTTTTGATTAATCAAAATCCAGGAAGCTGTCAGTCAGGAGCATGGGACACAGGACAAGACAGGGTGTCCTTTGTCACTTTTTTGGACTCATTGGTTGTGCTGATGCAGGTGGTCAGCTCAGACAAATCCTTTCATACACTTCAGATTTAACCAGCTCCATTTTTTGTTCCTGCTATTGCCAGTAAATTCTGTTCAAGAAAAGACCCATTCTGATAGTTAGAAAGCTTCCTTTAATTTCCACTCTAACTGTATTCAAGCCACTGTTTACTCCTTTCTAGTTGTGCCAGCATTGTCCTTTAGCCATGCTCTCTCCTGGCTGTTTACCAACATGCAACATTTATCAAATGCACTCAGGCTCTCTCAGGCTCTGTTTTGCTGGATTGAACCAAGACAGCTGCCTCACAATGCTGTTTGCAGCTCTCTCTGCAGTTTTGAATTCATCCTTCTTGAAGATGGATAAGCAGATCTGCACATCTGCAGACTTGTAGATCTTACTGACTCTGTAATTTCAACAGCACCATGTGCAAGAGGCCTTAGAGACAGTGGAGAAAACAGGAGAGGGGAGAAAGGGACAGGTGTAACATCTCACCAAAAGCAACCACATTCAGGTATTTTGCAGTAGTTTCAAGATTAAAAAGGTAAAAAAAACCTTTTTAACTGCCCAATCTTTGTGTAAGAAGTAAGCTGCTAAAAAATGAGAGAATGACTAAGATATATTCACTGTCAGCTGGTCTATGAGAATCTGAGAAGGTGGAAGGCATGTAGGTTTCTACATTCTCTTCTACTTTCTGTAAAGATATGCCCAAATAATTGAATAGTTAGTTCAGTAAAATAATGTACACAATCCTAATTCTGGAGCCACATTAGGATATCATTCATATAAAAGAAAAAAAAAAAAACAACAAAACAAACAAACCAATTTTACAGGTCAGGAGCTTTCTTCAAGCACTCAGTTTTTGTGGGTGAAAGCCCGTGCCTCTCACAGCACCCTACCAGCATGAGCCATCCCTGCCTGAGTTAGTGGACAGGCTCTGGGCAAATGCAGCTTTATCTAGAGTAGCTTTCCTTTTAAGACTTGGATTCAGCCTCATTTACATAGTTCAGGTGATGAATCGAAGATATACTATTCTTAGAAGAACTGGTTTTAGCCAGCAAATAACTCAGCTGGAGTGAGAGGTTCTTAGGGAGTCAGGCAAAAAAGCTCACAACCTTTTATGTGTTGCTGCTCATATCAGTGATCTACAGAGCTCAGGAGTGTAGGAAGCCAGCTAGGCACACAAGGGGGACAGAAGTCTGCCTCGTTTCTCGCAGTGACTGCTTTGCAGGTTTAATCTTCTGAGACAAAGCAGGCTCTTGTCTGAGACCCTGGGAGGTGAGGGTTACTTCCTTATATTCAAAAAGGTTTTGTTTTGCTTTCTGGAAATAAAGAGAAGATCTCTGACAAAAGGAAGCAAAAAAAATTGACTTTGAAGAACATTCCTTGGAAGACAAACTAAAGCATTAGAGAGCAATGATGCATGGTCATAAGACCAGAGTTTGTGCCTCCAACCTTCTTTTCTTTGGTTACCCATAAGAGAAAGAAAAGACTAAATTTAATGGCAGATTTAAGGAGAGCAGACAAAATATAAAGAACCAGTAAACCCAACATACTAAGACCTGGAACCTTTGCCAACTCTCATATGAAAGTTGGCCTCTTGGGGAAAAAAAATATGCATATGTAGCTCAATAATTCATTTGAAAACAGAACCAAAAACTGTTTCCTTCACTCATGTTTACTTCAGACACAAGGAAACCTGAGAGGATCAATCTCCTATAAATGGCCCAGGAACCTTCCAGAAGCTTATGCCCCATATCACCCAAAGCACCTGTAACAGAGCTCTGGCTTTCTGCAATGCAGTTATTTATCAAAGCAGCACCTAACACACCTGACTGATGGTATGCAAAACAGAACTTACTATTTTTTTCCAGGCAGCCTCTTGCTGATGGTTACTGACCCTTTCACTTCTTCAAGCCCGAGCTAACTATGAAATGTGGAACCATCTGCCAGAATCATTAAAAGATTTACCTTGCTTTGACAAAAAATGAGTAAGAATGAAGTTTACAAACTGAACTCAGATACAAATAAGGGGTTCTCTCATAAATCTGTGCTCCAGAGACATCTTGGGAGGGTTGCAAGGACAAAAGCATCTCTGACACAGTGCCTGGAAGCTTTACAATGTGCAGCATGAATACTGCATCACCATGCTATGTCCTGATACCTAGGGAGGCAAGCAGTGACAATTCTGACACTTCTTCTACTGATGTGGAGGCAGAGAGACTCTTTGGATCCCCTTTGCAATGCTCATACCCCACCTGGAACCTGGAGCTCTGGGCACTGCTGGGGATACTGCAGAGCAGTGCCATGGCTCAGGAACCCAGACATAGCAGCAGAATTCAGTCTGCTGCCCAGACAACCTGGATGCTCTTTGATATTGCTGCCCCTCTGCTTGCTGCTCTGTATCCCTTGCAAGGCTCACAGATAACATAGCCATAGTTTAGCCCTTTATTTTCTGCAAAAGATGCTAGTGACTTTCTTTAGTCAAAACAAAAGAATTCAGAAGTCAACCTAGTACAAACACAACATGAATATATGATCTCAGAAAAAAATTTACCTGTTTTCTCAGCAGCAAGGCTTTATCTATCAATTACCTGCTTTATGTAAAACTGTCATTCGTTTCTTATCATCCTGCCATAATGGAGATTTTTTCTTCTGAATACCCTGCTTGTATGACTGTCATCATTACTACAAATAGTAACAGTTATACTATTACATTGCCAAAGAATTTTTCACCAAATACAAAAGGCACCTGTGAGCTGACAGGCAGCAGAGATGGGAACACAGCTTATGGAACTGCCTGGCAGCAACAGGAACAGCCTTCAGGGGCTGTCTTCTTCACTTGCTTCTGCTTTACTCATTTTTATATGCATGGCTGAGCCTATTGCTCGCCCTGTTGATAGAGTATTTCCATAGTTCATGCTGAAAAAACTGTTTTCCTTTAACTTCTTTTAATTCTTAAAATATTCCACATTCTACAACCTGTTGCTGCCAGATCTCACCACATTATCACAATGTGCCTGTATCACCTGTTCTTTTTAAGCTTCTGGCTCCAGCAGTCATCATATTTATATGAGAAGGCCATTTTCAAGACCCAGTTGAACAAGAGGGCAAATATGACCACCATCATTTCATAAAAGCATTTTTAAAATAGCCTCATAACTTTCACAGGGCTGAGATGCATGTTTTGGAAAACTCTGATTCAGTGGGAGTTGGAACTGCAGCAGACCATGCTACTAAGCAGCAGGAATGAGTCCTGTCTTTGGGTCTTACAGAAAGTGTGTATATCTTCCTTCAAGATTTACACCTATGAGTTCATGACCTTAGAAGCCTCACACCAGCCTCACTAAAGATGAACTCCTTGCAGCCATTTCTCCTGATTGTCAGCTAGTATTCAGTCCACCTAGCTCAGTTCTCATGATGGAGGGTTGTGATCTGAAGCACCAGCATGTTTTATGGTCTTAGCAGGAGACAGTGAGCTAAGTATTCCTGCTGCAGCTCTGATTTTGATGCTCTGTGGGCATTAGCAAACCTCCACTCTGCAGCTCTTGGTTCCTCGCTCTGCCAGTGGGTGCAAACCTACTGCCATAAAAAACCACCCAGGATTAATCTATCAGGTGAGGTGCGTCTGTGGGATGCTGTGGGCCTTACTCTTCCACTGAGTTCAGCAGGCTGGCTTGCTTCCTTGCTCAGTGTGCCATAAATAAAGAAAACTGAAGTGTATTCACAATGTCTGTGGGGTGGCTTGTAGTGGGATTACACAGTGTAATGCTGTTTCTGATGTGTGAAATTGATCCTTAATACCTTTTGCGTGGAGAATATTCTCTGCAATAAATCTATCCCATTCTGTTTCAGGGGACTCAAGATGTTTCCTCACAGAAGAACTTCATGTTTAGGTGCAAGAGGAAAGTACATTTAAGGGGTTTGCATCTTCTGGACGCTCATACTGAGATTCTGTGAAGCCTAGAATACCAGTTTTGCTCATTTTTTGTTTTCCTTCTCCGTCCTCCATATATTCTCAATTTTATGAGAGGGACTGGAGTGGCAGCTACACTTTCTTTTGTACGGAGACTACTCCTGTACAGCAATAATTTTTAATTTCTCCCTATAAGGTCAAGACAATATATAGGGAGTGCAGAGTCTAATAAGATGTTTGAAATAGATATCGAACCTTCCTGCTTCACTGGAGTTCTACATTCTGCAAAGTCAGCTAGAGGGGATTTCAAGATGGTTAGAAATGTGTATTTCTAAAATAAACTGTACCTTAGGAAAACTTCCAAGTCCTGGCAGGTCCGAAACGCTGTATTTAGTGATGCACAAAATAATAAGTGGTCTGATCTAACCCCAAAGTTAAACTGAATCATTTTAAAGGAGTTTTCCATGGCTTTTATAACTCTTTTCCCCTGACCCAATACACATCTGGTTCTAGTTGGCACCAAAAGATAGACGTATTTAAATGTCATGACAAAGGCTAATCGTGTATTTCTGCCTTGTTGGGAGACAGGAAGTACTAGAAATCTCATAAGGTTCTCCTTGGATGTCTATCCACTTTTTACATAGTCAAGTGATTTACGTAGCTCAGAGAAGAATTCAAATTTCTGTGTTAGCTGAACTGACCCTCTCAACCTCCAGAGACTCATTCATCACTAGGTAGAGTTTAATAGAAGACATTGGAAAGGCTGTTCAGTCCTGCCTCCATGGCTTCAGCCAGCCATGAAGGTCTTGATCTTTTGTATCTTTGCTCTTTCTGGTAGGAAAATCCAATAAATGACATAGTATTTCAGAACACTTTTAGGCAGGGAAAAGAAGTAGTGCGTTATTCAAGATGGTAGAGAAAGAAAATAAAATTGCTCCAAATCCTGTGATTCCACACTAATCTTTACATTTCTTTTATGAGCCAAACTCAGGTAGACCTGAATAAAGGTAACAAAATTAAGATGGGCCCTGGGACTGCTAAATATTTAGCAGTATTTACTACAATTTGTCTACAGAAAATCCTTTAGTTATAAAGTGCATTTTCCATAAATGGCCTAGTTTCTGTTAGCAGTAGTGACACAGCTGCTTGAATGTTCCTGAAGAGGTGGACTGCAAGTGTTTAAGATTCCATGAAAACCAACTGGAATGAGTTGCTGAAGTTACTTTCAAAATGACAGATGGTTCTCAAGCAACTTCAACAATTTAGAACATTCAACCCACAAGCCCCTCCTACAATGATATTGCAAGGTGATGCATATGCACTTAATATGTTCTTTCATAAGAGGAAAACCTGACACCAGAACTTGCCCATGGCTACAAGGAAAGGCTCACAGTGAATTTGGAAACTGAACCTCCCTGCATGCACTGTCGTGCTCAGACCAGGCTTCTCTTCGTGACCTTACCACTTGCACAGGAGAAGGCATGCCTAGCATGATGGAACACTGGTGTTTCACGAGTCTTCTCTTCTCAGTGGGCTCTGCTGGCATCCTTGTGGCAGAACAGAACTCACAGCATGTACAGGTGCAAGTGGAAGAACACGCTAATATTTAAAGTAGGCGAAAAACAATCCGTGATGAATATGTTCATTTACCTTTCTGATCTTCCTTTTTTCCTTCCAATGCTGATGCTTTTTCTGATAAAGTGCCATTATTTCCACTGGCTTTTACCACATTTTCTTCCTGTATCGTTTCTTCACCAATGGCTACGGTGTGTCCATTTGAGGTTTCAAAATTTACTGTTACATCACCATCTGAAATGAAAATTAAAGTTATTGTCTACTTTAACTACTTAATTAGCACCTATTTAAAACACACAGCATCCCTCTGCTTTCAAACTTCTGTGGAAGAAAAGCAGAAAGACTTACTGAAATGTGAAACATCAGGCTGCAAATCTGCTCTGGAAAGTAATTCTGTAAAGAAACTCTGTAGGCTTTCCTGTTCTTTGGGTGGACACCTCCGCAGTAGGGGGCTTAGAAGTCCATGTTTCCTTCTTCATGTCTGTCCATGAGCATCCTGTTCTCTTATCCCTGCTTCTTGGTTTACACAGCAAAGAAATGTGTGCATGGACCACAACAAAGCTGTAACATGTGCCACCGTGCCCCAGAAATGGACAAGGAGGTGGCAGCGTTGCAGGACTACTGTGGTGCACTCCCAGTACATAAATCAGCCAAGAAATCTGACAGAAGTTCTCAGAAGGTATGTGCCCATTTACTTAATAAAAATACATCACAAAGACATCATCCAGTCTTAAGAATCAAGGTGAAGTCTCCCTGTATCATGTATCACACCATTATTAAATTCTGCAAGTAAAATTCTTTCTCAGCTCCAATGATACTTTACTCACTGCGCCAGACTAGCTCAGTTTGAGTTTTTTTGATCCTGAAAAATCTTCTTTCTCTTCTATATTTGTGTCTATATTCCTGAAAAGTGCTACTCTTGCTGGATCACAGCTTTTTCTGTTCCATGTACTTTACAGATGCTGCTGATTTTCTTCTCTGGTAATTTCTTTCGGCAGGATTCTCTTGCTGTCAATCCACAAAATAAGCAAATCTACACAGCATCTCTTGACTTCTCCCATTGATTCTTCACTAACTGTGGCAATTCTCTTCTTGCTGTGTGTTATTAGACCTGGATGTTTGGCACTTCCCTGGTTCCAACACAATTATGCAGCCTCTGTCCCACCACCCTGGGGGCTTCCACTAACGTGATTGTTTCATTATTTGCCACACACTATCAACTTGATTTGTAAAAAATTCATTCTGCTTTCCTAACCTTGTCTAATTTACTACAGCTGACACTTGCACTTACCTCACTGCAACATTCAGTTTCTTCAGCTTCTCTCTTCCAGGGGTCCTTAAATCCACTCTCCCCTCTCCGCCTCCAGATGTGACTCTGCCACCTCTTATTCATGTCTTGCTTCTGCAAACACCTCCTGCCTCCAAGTGGCACTTGCCACTTTCTACTTCATTCTTCTTCACTCCATGTGAAACACTGTCACTTCTTCACATTCCTTACCTCTCACATTTCAAGACTCCATGTAGTTTCCTCTTTTAGCTTTCATCTCCATAGTCATTCCTTCTAACTACCTTCACACTCAACTGTCCTATCTTTCCATTTTTAGCACCTTCAAACCAACCCCATATTCTTTCAAAATGCCCTTAAAAATCACAATTTTCATCAAACATGAAGCAAAATATGATGAAGATAACTCAGACCAGATATGGGAGTTATATCCCATGTTTTTTCTCACTTTCATGTTTATATCCTTTTCTCACTTTCCTCAATCCCTGTAAGGAATCTAAAGTCCCATCCCATTTTAAGGATGGAAGAGAGGATCAAGGACATTGATGACCAAAGTATTCACACTTTTATCACAAATGGTGATATTTATGTTCAGACTGTAACCAACCTGAGAAGTTAACACCTTTCATTAATTGTCCCAGCTGTAAATCCACTTTACAACCTTCAGAGGACAAGGTCACACAGGTTCCCAGAAAATCATGTTGCAAAACCCACAACAAATTCACAGATGGACAAATTGAGGTATGGAGAGTTTACATGTCTTGTTTTAGGATGATGACAGTGGCAGAGACAAGTGCAGCAGCCAGCTATGCTGAAAATCATGGTCTGATAATCAGCCAAACTCTTTACAGACAAGTGACATCACACAACAAACAAGCCCTTCACTTCTAAGTATCTATGTGTATGATACAAACCATACACACTGATACTTTCCTGATTCTTCAGATCACACAGAAAAACACAATTTCTAGGAGAAAATGATTTTTGGAAAACATGGAGTTCTTAGACTCCTTGATAAAATGACCAATGGTTTGATTTTAAGCTACAGAAAGTTATTTTACTCACTTGACTTTTATTTGATCTAGATTTATAGAAGATGAAGAATATTAGAGAGAATACCACCAGAAACATAACTGGGTGTAGCACAGAGGTATTAACCTTGGCTTACTCAGGCTTTTCAAAATGCAAATTCTGACTAATGCCAGTTACTAAACCTTGGAGCATTTGAAACAAGTGATTTCTTCCCTACAAGTTTATACTGGTGCCATTTGTGATTGTGGCCTATGTGATAGTGATGGGATCCATATGATCCCAGCACTGGTACTTTTTGATACCTGAAATAGATTATATTGATTTTTCTGGGTTCCAAAGCCCCTAATTTTTCAGCCAAAGTTTCTCATGTTATACTCTAGAGGCTTTAGACAGCAGACCTTGACTCAAAAATAGATTTCAAAAAATTAAAAAAAAAATCTGGCGAACAATAAGTAGGAGCCACAGAAGTCACATTATTTACAGGGAGCATTAAAATACTTCAGGATATGAGCAGAAGTCATCTGGGGCACCTATGGCAGAAGCAGTTACAGACCACAAATCTCTTGACTCAGCTTCGTCAGCTGGCCCAAATTACCTCTCACACTTCTCAGTTTTTCTCCTCATACCTATTTATACTACATGGAAACAATGCAACAGTGGCTTTATCATACATATTTAGTGCTTAGTAGCTAAATTCTAGTTAATGTGTTATCACCTTGCTCAGGCATTTCCTTCAGCACTCCCCTTCTTATCAGCTCCTCTCTGCTTTGTCTTGTCGAAATCTTCCTTTCCAACACTAAAGAAAAAGCACAGTTAAGAATAGATTTATTCTCATACTGCTGATGCTGGTGAAAAAAAAAGTAGAGAACGATTTTTATTTTATAGAAAGAGAAGTCTTGTTTACTCTGATTCTGCAGGAGAAGAGGTCTGGGTTTTCACGGACAGTCTCAGAAAATACTGTCCTGCAATTTCAGACACAGGAAGTGGGGACTCATCCAATACACTGAGCAAGTCTCCTTGAGGCTTCTTTTATGGTCAATGGAAAAAGGTACTTTCAGGGTGAAATTGAATCCATCCTAGCACAGGCATTTAACATGTAAAAATACCTCCTTCCCACTGAATAGACTGACTAGCTCAGCTGGAGATATCTCCACCTAATTTGAGGTTTTGAGTAGGGAGGGACAAATCCTTGCTCAGAGCAAGCAACTCATGGAGTAGCCTTTGGGACATGCAAACTGTTTAAAGGAATAACAACAACAACAACAACAACAACAACCTTTAACAGAAGCCAGAACGTTGTGTTCTAGAAGGAAATAATATCCTCATCAATCGATGCTGGTTGGCTTTCATGGAAAAAAAATGCAGCACCCTGGATTTAGGTTAAAAAAAAAGCAGCATACACAAGACCCCCAAGACTGACACAAAACATCCTAATTATTATGTTTATTTCCCATGGGAAAAATGCTGAATAGTTTTATAGGGAAAAGCATTTACAGATGTCAAAACAGAATGGCTCCACACTGCATCCCATCCCCAAACCAATGCAGTGATCTGGGAGATTATTTTAATGATCCATGGGACCATGGTGCATAATGTCCACAAAATGTGGGCATCACTTGTAAAATCCCATCTCCCCTGTTAGGAAAAGGTAGTCTCCCATCCTGATTCTGACATCAAAATCCATGTAATGTTTGCAAGATGAGGGCATGTGGTGAAGCTTCAGCTGTGCTGGACTTCATCCTATTAATGCTTTGGGATAGGGCTATTTGTCTCATCAGCTAATTCAAACACTCCCTAGGGTCGGTCTAATTGCTGTATGCAGATTGATAATACCTCTTGCAGTGTTTAATCTCACTTGTGCCTGCCCAGTTGGAGTGACTCAGCCATAGAGTGAAGTGACAGGCTCCTATGAAGGCACAGAGAGAGGCAGTTTGGCTCTTGTGTGAAAGCTGCCCTTCATGCATAGCAAAACACCTTTCCCAGCAGCAGCTAGTCTCTGTCAGGGAAGGGGATGGTTGAACAGAATGAAAGAATTTGGGTTTCAGCTGGAAGGGACTTTAAACTGCCTCCTTCCAACCCCTCTGCCGTGGGTAGGGACCCCTTCCACTAACCCAGGTTACTTAAACACCCATCCAGCCTGGTCTTGAATACCTACAGGGATGGGGCATCCACAACTACTCTGGGACACCTGTTCACTGCCTCACCACCCTCAAAGAATTTCTTCCTAACATCCAATATAAACCTGCCCTCTTCCAGTTTAAAGCCACTCTCCCTTGTTCTGTCATTACATGCTCTTGTAAAAAGTCCCCCAGACTCCGCACTTCTCAGATTTACAGTACCAGGTTTATTTCTCACACTGCAAAGTGCAGGGATTCAGCAACTGCTCCACATAGCATGCATTTCCCCTTCAAAATAGCACCAACTCCTGGCAGAACATGGAGGCAGTAGACATTTTGACCAGTCCAGTTCAAGCTACTCATGCCTGTGAGATCAAAAGCTCACAAATGCAAACATGGCCAGCTCAAGAACATGGAAGCTGGCATTAAGCCTGTGTCTATATACTCAGGTATTGTGGGATCTGTCCATTAAAGGTCAAACCTCTGCAGCATTCAAATCACATTTGACAACAAAAAGGGGCCCATGAGTGTGGCTGCAGACCCTCAGCATCAGCCAGGCTGCTTGGGGAGAGTGTGGTAACCTGAACTCTGATGAAGTTAGAATGCCTTGGGTCCCAAACCTAAATTACTCACAAGCTCTTCCAGTTTCTCCCCTATATTTTTTAAAGTATGTGCCTTGCAGCTGTGTGTCACACATTGGCACAGGGAGCACAGCCTAGGCCTGCAAAGAGTCTTTCATGTAGGGGAACACTCAGTCCTGCAAAGCCTGTTTTAAAAGGGATGGGGGGTCAGGAAGACAGAGGACTACATGGGCAGGCATGGATGGAGTGCCTTGGTCTTTCCAGAAAGCAGGTGCATTCTGAAGCAGGGTGAAATCTCCTTTGACACAGCCCCTGAAGGATGAACACCTTATGCACACTTTATACTTGTTTTGTTGCTGGCAATATAAATACTATTTTTTTATTATTTTGGCATTACAAATATTATTTAATTCCCACTCTTTTCTCTCTGCTTCCTTTTTACATCTGTTTTCTTGGGAACAGTGAAATGAGGTGATCTCTTACATACCTGTGGGAAAATCCAGTGCCACTTGAAAACAGTAATTCCTTTTCCATCAAGCTTAAGAACACTGACTCAGACCTCCCCCTGTCAATGTCACTCTCTAGTTTTCAGGGTGATACATTTTTCAGTTCTACAACATTGAATTAACAACTGTATTGAATTAATTATCATGGGAAATGCCAACTGTCATTAAAATACATGAGCCCCTTACACTTCTACTAGAAAACCTCAAAGCATTTTATAAATTACACAGGTTTCATAACATCCCTGAGACATAACTATCTCTTTTCCACAGATTAGAAAATTTGTGAACAGATAAGAAGCTTAAGACCCAGTCCTCCATATTCTAAAATGCTAGCCATGAGTGGTGTTTTTATTTAAACTGATTAAGCTCAATTAATTCAGCTCGAAAAGATAATTTATTTTAAATATTATTTGGCCCATGGAAAGAACATTAGAATCAAGCTAGTATTCACTACTAGTATCATAGTTTTAATTCCTACAAAGAAAAAGGAAGTATCCTAATTTAAATTAAAGTGGCAAAAATATGTCCCGTTGTATAAGAGGAATGAGTAGCCTGTCAAATTAGGAACTTAAACTGGATGCTATTTAGTCAGTGTGGACTCATCATTATAATTTATGGTTTATTGCAGACTTTAGATTATGCAATATATTTCACATTTACACAGTCAAGTATTTTCTACCACCGAGTCAGGCAGCACCATCATTCAAACATCTCCTGACTTTGGAATACTTCACTTTGTAACTCTACCATTTTAGGAGAGCTTCCTGAAACATAACAGTAGTCAGAAGTAATTGGCTCAGCTGACTGAATTGGGACTCTTAAAATTCTGTGCAATTAAGCTGAATGACCAGCTGATGCTATCAGTACAAATTTTTTCTGCAATATGTGTATATGGTAATGTATATATATCTATATATGTGAATATATATATCTCAACATGTCTGTCATATGTAGATATATATGTGTGTATATATAAAGATGTGAATATAGATAAAATTTCAACGTAAAAACACCAAAATACTGTTTATAACCTTAAGCAATAATATAATGGAAAGAACAATTTCTCCATCTGTGTACAAGTATGTATTGAGATTGATTACAAAGAGATCAGTCCTGACTGTGAGGTATCTGGTTATGAGTCCTTGCCTACTAAAGAAGGCTGAGGTGAGGCAGGCAGGCAGTCTCCAGTCTCATGCTCCAGAAGAATCAGAAAATGCCAGGTCAAAATCCTTCCCCTGCTGCAGTCAAAAGCAGAGCTTGCCCTGACTTCAGGTGTAACCATCAGAAAGGATGATAATTTATTGTACTGTATGCAGCTCTAACTTACTCGAGTAAATCTTACTCCCCTTCACAAACATTTGCTTTTTTGCTCAATACAAATAATAGTTACACTAATAATGGGAATAGTTTACCTCAAAAAGCAGCTTCTCTCTCTCTCTCTCCTTCCCCTTAAAAGAGACTGCTTAGTGATGCTCAGCAGCTGCAAACCTCAGGCAGTCTTAAAACCCATTCTCTGACTTGAACAGTGCTGTGAGATTCTGGATAGTCTCCAATATTTAGTTTTGTTCTTCTAGGAGAAGCTTGAGAGAATTCAGATTATTAATTTTTCTCTGACCCAGTAAGAGCTAAAATTGCCCTCTGGTCCCTCTCTGTATATGCTTTCGCAGTGAAGCTTTGAAGTGGCATCTACTTTGTGCCAAGAACACAAACTGCTGCCTTTTCCTTCGCAGCAAAACATTGCAGAGGAGAGAAACCCTTGAGATGATGCCATTTTATGTTTGTTTTCACTTGCTTTTGAAAGTCCCCTAGCCAAAAGCATACAGCCAGTGCCCAAAGAACAGACTCTCTGAGATAGAGCGTGGAAAATATGTTGCTAAAGGAAAAAATTCCAACCGTCATTCCCACATTGGCACAGAACCTGACATCTAAACATCCATCCTTTTGTGATGTTTGTGGTATTTGCTGTTTATGAACATCTTCCAGTTGCTCCCAAGACAAAAAGCACTCCATGGTAGAAGTCCTAGCAAGGCCGTAGCAAGAACCTGTTTCAAAAAGTCTACTGAAAACCCAGAGAAAGCAGTGAGAGCTCCTTCCAAGAGCCCACCTTCTGTCTTAGAAGAAACCCTTTCTACAGCTGCATGTGGATTTACCACACTGCAGCCCTGTTAAGAGAACTGGCAATGAATGAGGATGGTCACGCTCTCCCCACAGTCCCAGGGCAGGAAATGGGCTTCCTGCATGTCAGAGGCAGGCACACACACAGCCCCCACTTGGTAATGTAAATACATCTCTGACTGAGCAGTGTGAGGAAGAGGATATCCTGTAGGATTTTTATTTTGAATGGGTGTCTTCCCATTTCCTTCCCAAATTAGATAAGCAAGTTTCTTCTGCTGTGTCAGTAAGTGAGCAACAAGGGGCAACTTGCCACGTAAATGCCTCTTCTCAATCTCCATTGGTCCTGGGTCGATTTCCTCAAGAAACACAGGGAATACTATTTTTATTAATCCCTGAAATTGCCATCTAAGGCAGGATGAATGCAATTCAAACTACTTCTCAATTCAAATTCCAGCCTCACATGAAGCACATACACAAACATAAGTGATCCCATCCACAGTTTAAAAGCAAATGAGTATCTTGAGGGACCACAACATCATAAACAAGACCAGCAAATTAAGTAGAAGTGAATATCTGAGGAGGCACTTTTGAAAATGTTGACCTTAATTTCTTTGGGCTTCATTTCTTCCTTTTGTAAAAGAAATATGAACACATGCTTTGCCTTGATATTATAGGAATTGATTGCGAGACTGGATTCAGGCCCTCAAAAGAAAGATAGTACAACACAAGAAATACTATATTTAACAGGAATTTACCAGATATTAATTTTAAAAAATAATTGAAAAATGATAAATGTGTTATTATTTATTGGCATAATAATTTATCAAATGCTAATAGGTTGTGAAAGTTTAGGGAATCTCTCTATACACAGCTTATGAATGGTCATTCCTCTGAAGAACTCATTGCATATAAAATCACATACCTGTCCAGGAGAAGCTGCAGAACATTCAGGAGTCTTTAACTAGAAATATCTTTGCTTTAGCAATATGGTAAAAGTACTGGGAAAACTGAAGGAAACAGGAAGCAATGAAAGAGATATCAGACTGAGGGGATTTTTTCTTGATTGCAGTAGTAGAAGAAATTGTGGGGGGGTTATTGCAGGTTATGTGGGAAAATGAACAAAACAAAAAGGGAAAATGAGAGACACAAGGATTTGAAGATCTCAGAAATCTGTTCAAAGCTTCAGCTGGCATCTGGAGTGATGAAGACACCAGAGAAAATGGCTTCTTTTTTCCTTTTTGTGTAAATAAAGTTTGTTCCAGAAGTTTCACTGTCAAACCATAGAGCTCCTAGCTGCAACTGTCAGGGGTTGCTATGGGTTTAAATGCCAAGCAGTGCACTACTAAGAGTACAGGAGAGCCTACTGAAAACACTTGAGGAGACTGGTGTTGGTTTTATTGCCTACAGTCTTGTAAGACAGCAGACAGAGGGTTTGCACTGTGGCAATGAGCTCACAGAAGCTCACTGGGTGCTAATTATATTCAAGTTTAGGAAACCACAACATCAAATGTTTGAATCCCAAATCAGAAGTTTGGGATTTTTGTAGAGAAAGTTTGGCTAGAGCAGTGACACAAAGACACACACACATACATGCAGGATGGCATTCAGTTTCATAAACATGGATGTCTACAGCCACTTCAGATGCCTCAGGTTTTTGGAGATGTCCGCAGAGGGATGACAAATAATATATCAAACTTCTGGGAGAGCAGCCAGGACACCCCAGAGCATCTCAGGTGGCCCCAAACAACCATGTCTGGCTAACTAAATCCCAGCCTTCAACATCCTTCTTTTTCAGACAGAATATAATTCAGTCACAGCATTTTATTTCAGACCATCCTTCTGGCCTTGGCAGTGGGGAAATGAAGGGGCAGAGCAGCCTCTGTGAAGGCAGAGGTTGCAGAGTTGATCCTCATTCTTCTGCTGGGCATGGCTACATCTGCTTCTCCCCCAGACTTCTGTCCCCATGAAGGCAAGGTTTGTTTCATAATCCAAGTCACTGACTATCAGGAGGACAGAGAGATTTTCTAACATGTTTGAGGATATGTATAGTAAACAAATCAACTGTGTATTTTTGGTGATAGATTCAAGACAGAAGCTGAACAAGGTTAAGTTTTAAGGAAAAAAGGATCAAACTGTTTGCCTATACATCAAATACCATGCTAAATAATTCCTGCCATCTAATAAGTTCAGAGCTTTTCAAATATTACCCTGCAAAACCATCACAGTGTTTCCTACTGTTTGCCACCAAAGGGCCACAGACATACCTGCTGATGTTTCTCTGAATTTGTCACTGGTCTTCTTCTTCCGCCATTTCCAAGGTTTAAAGATTTTGCCAATGTTCGAGAGTTTGCCCTTCCTCTTGAAGGGGGGAGTTTGGGATCCTGGGGCTGGTCCATCTGAGTTAGCAATTGAAGCCTTGTCCAAACCATCAACTGTATAAAGAAAAGAAGTAAAAATAACTGAAGGATGGAAAACAAAAAAGCACTCCACCAGCTAAAGTCTTCCACTGTCAGATTGCAACAGGCTGTGTGTGCATCCACGTGGATTTTTCCTGTTTCAGAAGGCAGCCCTGGGCTTCACTGTTTCTCAGCACCTCAGCTGCAGCTGTCCAGAACTGGCTCCTCGTGATGCTCCTCTGGCATATTTGCACAGTCCTGTGGTTTGCCATTGCTACAGGAGAATTTCCTGCAGCCATATGTTTGGGTGACTTTTTCCTTACCCTTGGTAAAGTCGAATAACTAGCTGCCATCACAGAGAAAACAAAACCCTTGCAATGTGAAAACATAAACTATTTCTTTTGGGCAAAATTAACCCTTTCTTAAACAAACTCTAAAGATAACTGTTCTGGCAGTGGAATGGGAACAGGTCTGTTTGATATCCCTGGTAATCAGTCCTTCACAGCACAGCCTGCCGTGAGTCAGGCTTCTTATTAACAAAGCATATTTAACAACAAGCTTTTGAACTGAAGCCAAAATTTAAAGAAGGATTTCTTTTCTGCAAAAACATATTGAATGACAAAAAAACCCAATATTTAGCATCAATGGCCAAACTTTGACTTTTGTGAACCAAATTAAGACTCATCCCACAATATGCTGTAGGATACAGTTAAAATAAACTATCCTGAGAAATCTACTATTGTTCATTTATATTTAAGATTCAAGGTTTCTTAAAGCCTTCCATTTGTAGTCCTGCAAACACTTCCAATGTGCTGAATTTTACTCATATGAGCAATAAAGTAACTGTAATTACTTAGAGACATAAAATTAATCATGGTCTTAACTGTTTGTGGCATATAGGCTCTGTAATTGCTTTCATTCATCTAAACATCCTCATTATAACCAGTTCTTGACAGAGTTGATGCTACTCTGAACAGTAGTAATGATAATCATAGATCATTAAATCAGAAATGCTATTCAAATAAAGAAATATCAATGTCCCCATTTTACAGATGAAAAAGATGAGGCACAGAATTGTTAAGTGCTTAACAATTTTATGTTTGCCAAATGGCATCCTGAATCCTGGTCCTGTGTCCTAGCTGCTAAAAAGATGCATATTCAGCCACATAACATCATGTGCAATCTTATTATTCTGTTTCTTAGACAAATGGCATTTAATGAGTCCTATATTTGTCCTAGGCTTTAGATTGATCCAGGATGCTAAAAAACCCCAAAACTTTTCTGTGAGAAAGCTGATGTAATACAACGGAGTCCAAGAAACTTTGTTTCCAATGCTTTGAAATAAAGTAGTGTGAAGAAAGATTCATTGTATAACTTCATTTAAGTCTATGAAGTTAAAATTAGAGATAAATTGGTATGAAAATGATATCATTTAAATAAAAAAATCTGAGCAAGTTATGCCATAAAACTCAAGATATTCTGTACTGCCTGAGAGATAGAAAACTTCTCCAGGATAAATCAAGGGTATTCAGATGCAACAAAGTTTAAAGCTTTTATTTATTTGCTTTGGGTATTTTCTGGTCCATAACATGGAGATAAGATGGCATGCAAATGGACTTTAAATGTAAAAAGCAAAGATTTTGGAAAGGATTTGCCTATATCCCAACCCCTCACAGAGTACAACGTCCCAACTTCCTCACCTGTGTGCCTGAGAGAACAAGGTGAACCTCAGAGAGATTTAAAATGAAACTCCCTTGGAATGAAGCAGCTACTTCCCAACACACCCTGAGAAGCCAGGTGCGAGGTGGGGGATGAGAAGGTCACCAAAGATAGTGAGCAGCTCTGCAGAGAGGCATAGGGAAGCAGAAAGAGCCCTGCAGGGGTGTCTTGCCTGAAACTGGGGATTGCACTTTTGTCTGGGCTTACAGGCACTGCCTACGGAGTGATGGAATACAGAAGCCTCTGCTGGAAACTGTGGATCTAAGGGAGAATTACATTTACTTGGAGGGTACTTAGTAATTTATCTTTGGAATTCCAGCTGACATAAGAAGGGATGAGGACCACAGTTTGCAGCCAGGAAAATCCAGGTTAGAGGTAAGGAAAACACCACCAGGAGGTGCGTAGTGCACCACTGGAACAGGTCCCGGGAGGCTTTGAAGACTCAGCCAGGCAAACCTCCAAAGCTCCTTCTGGGGCTGACCTCACCTACTGTCAGCTCTGAGTAACCTCCTGAGTCCCTCCCAGCTGAGATGCCCATGGTGCTAAGGGGTGTGGAAACGCACGGCTTCCCTGGGAAATCAGCACTAGCAAATCCAAGTGAAGTGAAGAAAAGAGACCAGGAGCTGCTGGCTGTAGAGTTCTGTCCTGGGACAGGAGCCAAGCATTACCTCACTGGCAGAAGCCATCTCTCAGCTCAGTGGAGTGAGAGGCAGCAGGACAAAACCCATGTTCTTGTCCCCAGTGGCTCAGAAAGATTGGGCTACTGGTGTGAAGAACCTGCATCCTTGTGATAGACAGCATGGTCTTGTGAACAGTAGAACACCAATCTTTTCAAATCCTCCTGAGTCATGAAGTCCAATCTATTGCAGGAGACCACTTCCACAAAAATCCTGTGCCTACCAGCAGAAGTGGAGGAGGATTAGGGCTCCAGTGGCTCCCCACAGAGAAATACTGATTTGCATCAGTCCCTGTTCTGCCCTCTGCTGAAAACTTGTCACTCCAAAATAATGATATTCATCCTAGCTACAGAAATCTGTCTTCTTCAGCTGAGCTCAAACTTGAAATTCATGGATAATAATTCTATTTAGGAAGACTGAATCTTTTGAAAACAGATGTCAACTAATTCCTTCTGACAATAAGAGTTGATTTATCTAGTGAGTTCAACAAGTGTTCATAATCGGGAATTTGCTAATCCATGGACCTTGTACCAATTTCCTCATTAGAAACATGTATCTGAAAAGAAGGAATAAGCATAGCCAGATATCACAGATTAACTTTAGAAATAATATAAGATAAAGCAATATGTCTACGTAAAAGAACTTATTTATATTCGAAAGCACATATGTGTATACATACATATTCACAAGCTAGCACATTTTACCAATTAATAAACTATTAGGAAAAACCCCCATGATTTCAGTGATGATATTTCAGAGCATTTATGGAAAGATCTTTACAAAGGTTATTACTCCTCTTCTTTGAAACACTCCACGGGAAACTGATGCTGTAGATGTACACTATTTGCTTTTTAGGTCATGTACTACTTAAGAACAAAGCACTGTGTTTTTCACCTCAGTGAACTTATCTGCCTTCTATTAATCATTATAAACATTATACATATTCACTAAGGGAAAATAAACATCTTAGCTTTCCGAGGTTTAGAGGAGCTTGCTGACTTGTGTTATTTTTTTATTTGTACATACAGGGTCTTGAAGTCCTACCTTCTTCCCACCATCTTCAAAATGCCAGTGAGTCACTTCAGTGCCTTCAATAAACTCTATGAATAAGTTTGACACTAGGACTTTTGGCCATAGTACCTGCAAAGTTTACATTAACATATTCCATTCCTTTGCCCTAGGTGAAGATTTTCCAGCTGCAGCATCAGCTGGGTACACAAGAAGGACAAGAAGTGAGGACATGAATCCTTCACGTCGATGTCCGATGACGAGGAGATCTTGCTGCAAAAGGCCAACAGCAAGGCTGGCACAGACACTGCAAAGCCAAATCGTGCCACATGGGCTGGGAATCAGATGAAAGGTGCAAAAGGACAGCCTGTCCTCAAGCTTGTGGGCAGCCAGAGAAGATCAGATCAGCCTGTGGATGACCCTGACTTTCCTATAAATGCTTAGAGATGGAAATGCCTGAACATGTCTTATCCCAGGAAGGCTGCTGGCAATAAGCAGCGCTGATCTCTGTAGCTGCTGAGGAAACACTTTACTGCTGTGAACGATCCCCAGAGATGCTGTGTGGCTGAGCCAGGCGTGTGAACTCATCACGGTTTTCCCAGGGCATGGGACACTTCAACATGAAGACGTCAGCACTGGCACACACTAACACTTTCTGCAGATAAGAACTCAAAACTAACTCTATAAAAGCAAAATACAACAAAAGAATGATCCATCAGATCCTTTCAAGCAAGTCTAATATCAATTCCTGTGAAGTAAACAGCTGTGTTTCCACTGGTTCCAGGCCTTTTGATCTGGAATGTAGCAGGACCATTTTCTAAAAACTTTGACTTAAAGAAATTCACGATCAAAAAAAAGAGGACTATTATTTATGACATTAAATGTTCTGTATTTTTACTTCTGTGTATTTTTTCTCTTGGCAGTGAAATGAAAAGCCAGTAGGAGAACCTAGCCTGCACTCCCCTCACCAGCACCCTCCTACACAACTGATCTAATCCAACCCTGCTGGAGCACTGGTGTAAATATTTAAGGGTTTCTTTTCATATCAGGGCTGTTAAGTACAAGATGGTACCACTAGAGCATCAGGTTCTCTTCTTTCCCCACTGTGCTGCACCTTTTATGCTGCAATCCCTTCTCCCACCCACATCAACCAAGGCTCACCCACCTGCACTGAAATTCTGCTCTGGATTCTTGTCATATAACAAGGTTAAGAGTGGCAAGACGAAGGAAAAGTCCTCCTCCTATTGCTGAACAACCAGCCAAGAGGGAAAAAGGCACAGAATCAAGTGCTCCACTGATATCAGGGCACCAAGGTAGCACTGGTGCCTGATGCTTTCACTAGCAATGGTTCTCTTGCAGTATTGCCATCGTATCACCACATCACTCTTAAAGCGTGTGAGGAAAACCTTTTCATCATGTCAGAGTACAGGTGACTCAGGGTATTGCCACATTTAACCATGAATGAGTTGAGAAATGCAGCAGAAGATGCCTTGGCCCCGGTTCAGATTTACCTTACATGTGGATTTGGATACAATTTCTGTGCTTATGAACTACCAGTCAGCTAGAACAGTTATATTTTTCTTTATCTCACTGCACCCTCTGCCTTGCAGGGATGTGCTGCAAAAGTCATCTTGGTTTATTGAGACCTCAAAACCTCTTCTGACAACAATATGATTTTCTTTACCACATTGCCAGAAGGCACAGAGTTGGAAATCATGGTTTTTATGCCAGCAAAATGCATGTGTTTTTGCAGCTGCCTATTATCCCCAATTAGCAGTAAGTCATCAACTTGCTATAGAGTATAAGCTGCTTATTTCTCAAGCTTACTGGCAAATTTCAAGACACTGCATGGTAAAAGGTTTGACACAGTCATTAAAAATCAGAAGTCATTCTGACACTATAAATGTCATTTTCAATAAGTGTCTCAAGTTATTATTTTTCCTGACCAGAACCAGATGGGAAAGCGTTTTCTTTTTCTCTCACATTTTTGTTTTGTGTTTTTTGTTGTAGTTGTTGTTTCATTTTTTGTTGTTTTGTCTTTTTTTTTTTTTAATCTACTTGGAAGGGAAAAAAATGCAGCTAATCCCTGGTGGATAAACTGGCAAATGAGAGAGATATAATCTACCTCCAGGCAGCACAATGAACTGGCATCTGCATGCTTTTGCCTTGCCATACATCTGGAGTTTAACTTTGGAGAAACTCTGTCATGAGCTAATTGACTTGATTGTGTTTTAATTAAATGAAAGGAAAAAGCTGAAGTTCAAATGTAGGCAGTAGAGTGGTAGTTTCCATATGGAGCTGCCAATATTGCCAAATGTTAATTGGACCTCCCGCTGGCAATGAGCTAAACAGGCTGGGTAGCGGCTACTTCATAGGGATGCTGGCTGCTGCCCCGAAACAGGCACAGGGAATCCTCCCAGGATAACCACAGCAGGAACAGAGATGACTGCCTGAATACCACTAGCTTTCTGCAGGGATACACACACAAATGCCTTTGGGGTTGTTGGAATCACACTTGGATCAGCCTTCCAGAAAGGGCTTCAAGTACGAACTCTGCAACCCCTGCTGCTCCACAAGGAAAATGGTGCCTTGCTGCAGAAAGTCAAACACTGCAAGAGTGGAAAATTCAGCTCAAAAGGCCACATTCTGTTCTGCCTGTGGTGAGCCCCTACCTAAGCTCTGCAAAAAGCACAGGTACTGCTACACAGGTACTTCAAAGGAAAAGAGAAGTCACAGCAGGGATGCTCAGGGCTCCATGTTTCAGACAAAGAGCCGTGGCTCAGAGGGATGCTCAGCCACACTGTTCTCTTCTGCAGTGTGCAGAGAAGGAATATGGCCAGAGTTACAAACAATGATGTAATTATTCTAGTTCTCACTTTCTTACCTGTATACCTGGGATTAACTGGCTGAGGGCCTGGTAAAGCTTATTTAGGTCTCTGTCTCTGAGGTAGGATGCCCTAGTCCTACACAACACTGATCCCCAGCAAGCAAGGAGGGGACCTGACCTTGGCTTCCTACTAATTACTCAAGACAGGACAAAAACAGGACATCAAACAGGGTTAAGTTTAGGGCTTGAGATGTGCTTCTGCATCACTGGGGTAAAGCACAAAAAAGTGTTGCTTTTTTTTTTTTCCTGGTCCCAACAGCCACCTCAGCTTAAGTGCTGTTGGTTGGTTTGCCAGTTTGCAGGCTACCCCATTAGTTACCACAAACTGTCTCTTGCTCATGCCTCCCAAACACAGTTAACACACTTGTGACATCCAGCTTCAGTGTTACTTCACAGCACAGTTTTCACTCCCACTGGGTTAATTCTATAGAAAAAAGGCAAAGTTTTGACTATGGGGCACTCTGAAGAGACACTGGAAATACCACAGGCAACAAAGCCAGCCAGGACTACCCAGCCTCACTGAATTACATCTCCCACGCAGGAACCTCATGTTTCAGAACTCATCTGCTCCATCTACACTGGGTATGTTCAACAGTGCATTGAGCACTGCAGTCAGACCACTACAGTCACACCACCTCTCTTCTCAACTGTTTCTTAAGTCATAAGACATCAGGGATTCTCTTAAGGTCTGGAAAAAAATAAAGATCTGACCTATGCTTGCTATATGCTCATAAACATGTGTTTGTAAATTAATTATTTACATTTTGGCATCATGCAGTCCTTATTAGAACAGCCCCACAACTTTTTCCTCCTCTTCAATAAAATGTTTAACTTCCATACTTCCAGCTTCCTGGAGAAGGAGTAAGCAAGTGCTCAGCCATCCTGTTATACAGGTTTGAAAGCAATCTGGCTGCAAATCTTCTTGCTACCTCCTCTCTCATCCTGGACACAGCTCCAACCAGAAGGAAAGGGATCATAGCTTTAATGCAGGCTGCTTATTCTTTTTTCCTCAACCCCAATACTTGAGAAAAAAGTAGCAAATGGAAAGTTTCCAGACAGTTACATTTTCCAGATATATGAAACATCATATCAAAGGTCAAAGCAACTCCTCTGCAAAGACGGGGGAAAAAAATCCAGGCACAATAACAGAGATGTGGGAGGACAGAAAAAACAACAACTGAAAGCAGTGTACATAAAAGAGCAACCAAACTACTTTGAACAACTGAGCTGTTAATTGAAAATTAATGCTTCTTGAGTTTGAATATTAAGGGATAAATCTCCTTGGAGTATGACAGTATATATTTCTATTTACAGTTTAAAAATTTTTTTGATAATTTTGTAATTTCACCTAAAAGTAAGCTGCATGTATTCATCTTATTAAATTCTGTATTGATATTTTTAAAATGTCACATCTGAAAACCAGAACTGCAAAACTGGAAATACTTCCTTACTGACTTTTCTTGGCATAGCCTTAATCTGGGGGAGAAAAATAACTGTAATAAGTTTACAACAAATCTTTTTAGCTGCAGGCAATGGTAAATCTCCCCAGCAGATATTGGCTAGAAGTGTGAAAATAAACTGAAGTACGTGGCCCCTCTCCTGTGCGGTGATAAAGAAGAATTCAAAGAAACCACTTTTGCAGTAGTTAATAGGCGTGTTACACTGATGCTGAGATAAAACTGGGTGAGGAGTGTCACTGGGAAGCCTTTGGCCCTGGTTTCCACTTCCCCAGCTAGCAGCAAGTTACTCTCCATCTGCCCCAAACAGGCCACCTCTGGTTTCAGCAGCAGCAGCACTGCTGAGGCAAGGGAAAGTGGGGAAGGATCCCCAGTGCCAGCTCACTGACAGGAAAGGTGAGGCTATAGGTATGCCATGTCACTGCCCTGCTGGAACATATCACCCCTGGCATTTCCAGAAACCTGACAAGATGAGAAACACAGTCCACAGGAATCTGGGACAAAGAAACCTGAAGGATGCAAGACAAAGGCAAAGATTATCTGGTGCCAACTCTGCCAAACATCCCCTCTACCACTGGGCAGGTCTAGGTGGTTATCTGTGACTCTCTTAGGAGCCTGTTTGCCTTCAGAGAGTGAACCAGCACACCCTCAGATGGCTCTAGCTACTCACTGTCCACTCTGAGTCAAAAATCCTAGCAGAACAGTCAAAGCATGGCCAAAGTTACTCTGGCTGCTTACAGCTCCTCTCCTCTCCATCCCTAAGCAAGCTTGAGGCTGCTACAGATCTCAGCTGGCTGGCTCCTCTGGAGATGTACACCATCCCAAAGGTGGGCTTCACACTGCTAACAACTCACCTGCTTTGCATCACTGGCTGAAGGACTCAGCTGCTGGTCCCTGTCTGATGCCTTTCAGCCATGCCTCCGATACACCTGGAAAGACAGAGGCATTTCCCTGCAGATCTCTGGCTGTGTCCCCAGAAGCCATCACCACTGAAAGCAGAGTGGCATCTCCACAGAGATGCTGCTCACACAGGTGGGCTTGCAGCCACCTCAGCCTGTGTTTTTGCACCACCACAACAGAAACCTCAGCTGAACCACCAGCCATGCCAGTGACCATTTGTAAGGCTGCACAATTTCACTGCACTGAGACAAAAGAAAAACAGCCTTTTAAAACTGAGTCAGTTCCTGCTATGGAGCTGGGGAGTGTAGCACCGAGCTGGGGCAGGAACAGAACAGGGGTGAAGGGGAGAGAAATCTGTGAAGAGAGGAAAGACTTCTGCCAATAAGTGATTGATCACACGAGCTCACTGCCAGCAGGTGTGAGAGATGCTCTGATGCCTTCAACACATCCAATGCTGAAGCAATGGCCACCTGAAGTGCTGACATCATCAGCTGTTTTCCTTTTCAGCATGAAAAAGGTGGGGAACCCACTCCAGCTCATTCCAGACCATCCAGTGCCCTTGCCAAACACAATTCTGCATGAATATTACACGTTTTCCCCTGAACTGTTAAAGATTTGGCTAAAGTTAGTAATAATAAACATGTTTATACATCTGAAACCAGGTATGATTTTGTGGGCTCCCATCCCAATGCTTCCCCACCCCTAAGTACTATGACAAGGAGTTCCTGATCTACAGAGAACATTTATGTATCCAAAACCTTAGGAGCAATTTGATCAGTCATGTAATTAAATGCTTGGGACAGGACAGCCCCGAACTCATTGTGTTGCCTTTCAAGAGCAACATTTTCTTCTATACTGGCACCACTTCAACACCCTTTTTTCTAGTACAGGAAACAGCATATTGCACTTGTCCAAATGTGTGCAAGTCAATCTCAAAGCAAATAGTCTCTTTCTATGACCTTGCTGGCCTCAGAACCCTGCCAGGGAGGTCAAGAACACTTTTAAAACCCAACCAGTAAATTTCTGATTGTTGCTGTCATTGCAAATATTTGTACAGGCTTTTAGCTCTACTGTCTTTGTAGAGAGAACTGTGTTTATTTTTAAGTTCAGTTTTTAGCTGCCTTTAAAATGCTTGTCTTTGTTGCTAGATACCAGCCTTAACATACAATAATAGTAAAACTCCAGAATACTCAGAACAACCTATTAATGATTAAACACAGTCTTTTTAGTGAAAATACCAATTTGCCAACTCTAAAACCACCCCTGTAAAAATCATTCATATCATTCTGTATGTATAATATCATAATTCTGAATACAGTCTAAGTCATCTTCTTTGCTATGAGGAAACAGGAGTTGCCAAGTTGCAGCTGACTTTTATTCTGCATCATGTTTCATTACCCTCTTCATCCTCAGCCACACAGCAAACAGCTGTTTTAGTCCCTGTATCTTTTTCTTTACTAGGGCCAAGGTGGGGAAAATCAGGCACGAGCTGACATACTTGTCAGCCCAACTGCCCTTCTTTTGCCAGTTTAAACTTGGGCACTCGGGGCCAAAGGACAGGTCTGTGCAAACTGTGATGGGATTCAGTTTTATTTTAAAAACTGGTATGGTCCCTTTCCTACACAATCAAGAAATAGTAATTCCATCAAGCAAGGTAATGGCACTGTCATCACAATACTAAAACCCAGAAAAATTATAGTACCATCTTCATGAGGGTTTGAGGCTGTATCCCTACACATTTTTTTACTTCAGTTTTTTCATGGAATCAGTGTTTACAGAAGTGAGGTGCTGGTAACCAGAAAGCTTTAGTTGGAACAAATTACAATGAGAAAGGTGCTGCCCTTCAGCTCATTGCACTGGGATGCTGGGCTGGAGCCTGCCCCGTTCCACAGCATGCCCTGGAGGGCAGGTGCTTGTCACTTGTGGAGGTAGGGCTTGAAACCAGGATCCCACCTCCCTGTGGGAGAGCCAGCAGCACTCTCCTTTTGGGTCCAGGCACCAGCCCAGGACTAACCAGAGCATCAAGTACTCCTGGGAGGGAAAAGGGCTAAAGAAAGGGACTTGTTGGAGCTTCAGTTGAGGAGACATCATCTTGTTGTCAGAGAAGGCACTGAGAATATGCTTTGCTCTCCCAGCAGATTCTTCCATTAAGGGAAAACAACTACTCTGTAAGAGCATCATCAACATGGCAGATGCATAATTGATACCTTCATTTCCCCACTTGCTTGTTCCTTATGTATTTGAGGCCTCCACTAATCCTCTGCTCTCTGTTAATAATGAATGACTGCATTATTGTGGTGCTTAAAGAGGGCGGGCCATAGATCAGAACCTCTTTGTTAAAAGAGCAGTACAGACAAACACCAGAAAGACCATTCTTGTTTCAGCTCCAAGTATAAAATGAAAGACAATAGCTTGAACAATAGATTTCCGATTTTCATTGACCCCTGCTCAGCTGTTGCATTTTAAAAAAATGTTCAGCTATCCACAAGTCCCTATGACTTTGTTTGCAGCACATCCCTTCCTAACTTTCTCATTCAGACACTGGCATTTTAAGCAATCATAAAATACATCTTTGTTGTCTGTAGGCTAAAACAAAATGCCAACTTGAACTTTTATGTGCCAGTTTAAACAGAACTGCTTTAGCTGGAATTGGATGAGCATCCCTTGAATTGGAAAGCAAGGACCAACAGAAAAAACACCAGACCCCATCTCCTCCTCGCCAGTGCACTGCAGCACTATACTGCCACGTGGCCTAGCAACATTCATTCAGTACTCAGCTTCAGCACACATATTAGGGCTTCAAAGGACACCAGAGGAAATGCCTGTTTGCCTGTCAGTGGCACCTGAGCCCACCCAGCTATTCAAGCATGCATCACTACATTGCTGTCCAGGAAAACCATTCCTTTTTCTAAGTGGAGTTAGGAGCTAGCAGTCATCACAGGCCAGTGAAGCATTTAATACCCTCCAGTTACCATTAAGATGCATTCATGCTGATTGTGAATCAGAAAAGATATTGATTTATTTACTTTGTACAAAACCCAATACAGACAACAAGAATAATTTAGCTTATTTTAGCCAGACTAATGCTGACAGAGGTTACTCCCACTGTATGGAACGACACGCGTCACTGTATGTTGTATTTTCTTTAAGGCTGTCTTTAAACCCTTAAAAAGTCTAGCTTTCATTAAAAAGAAATTTATTATTCCTTATTTATTTAGATGCAAACCAGGCTACATGACTCTTGAGTAATTACAAGCCAGAATACAAAACACTGACATGAATTACTTAAAAAATCAAATGAAACTGAAGCTGTTCTCGCAATTATCAGGTTTCTTTAGTTTTATGATTACAAGTGCCCCGACCTTGTTGATACAGATGACTTGAATACAAAAGCTTTACTATTTAGCCATGTGCTTCAGAGTGCCATAATAAGAACTTGATTAAAATAAAAGAGGTGGTGCAAAAAAACCCGAATATGATTGGGAAGCCCAGGACCTACAGCTAGCAACTCCAAGCAGCACTGGAAATTCCAAATCCTCGCAAGTAAAGTATGTACAGCATCATTCTTCACCAAATTCATCTTTGGCATTATTTAAGCTCTATAAAGCTTTCTTTTTTAAACTACTACCAAATGTTTTCCTAGAGAGGGAACATTGTGTGACGGAGTGCTCGCCTGTTTCCATCAGTCCCTGGGAAAGCAGGCCATTTCTTAGGAAAGCCCACAGGAATACTTCAGAAATTCCTGCTTGCAGTTTCTGCCTGACCCAACTGTTTCTCATCCTGGGCTTTCTGCAACTCACCCAGCAGATGATGCACCCAACAAGGGAGAGAAAGGGCTACTTATCTGCTTAGTTATTAATGAATCAACACATTGACAGTGTCCCACAAAGGAAAGAGCAATCACTGTTTCCACTGGTGGTACTTCCACAGGGTCTCTCTCTGAGGGTTTGCCCAGAGGTGAGCAGTCCATCCCCCTCCAGGCAGGACTTGCTTGGGTCTCTGCTCTTCCCACCCAGTGGCCCCTAAAACAGCAGGGATCCAAGGAGGGAAAGGAAAGCAGAGATCCCACAGATGATGGATGATCTTCTCACCATGCCAGTGGGCACAGAGGGAACACTGGAGCCCTGGAATGGTGAGCAGGAGGCAAACCCAGTCCCTGAGCCCCTCTGCAAGGCACAGTGTCTTCACAGCCAGTCCCCAGCATTACTTTCACTGTGTGGTTTGAAACCTGTTGAGCTCCAATCTCAGCTGAAGGAGCAGAGGGCCTTCCTGCAATCCCTGGCAATTCACCTCCCTCAGAAAATACCTCCTGAAAAATTCTATGCCATACTGAAAAAAACTGCCTTGGAACTCCACCTCCAGCGAAAAATGCTTTGTATAAGAACAGGTTTAGAAATAGAAAGGTTAATAATTATTCTTTAAAAGAGCACCTTCAAGCAGCTTACAAATAAATGATGGCAACTTTGTTGAGCTTAGCAAGAGGCTGTGACATTTTGGAAATGAAAAAAAGTGATAAAGAGTTCAGTCATTTTTCTTGCCTTGAAAAAGGTTCACAGTTTCCCTTAAACCTCCCTCCCACTCTTGCTAACATTCAAGATCTTGGCACACATATTCAACATTTTTAGACTCTGCACTCACTTTTCACCATAGCTGGATGCTGAACTTTGGGAGAGAGTGGTAATTTTCACCCCAGGAGAGACCCAAAAAGGGACTGGTGCATTACACCACACAACTCCTTGCCATGGGCAAGCATTGTCTTTCACATACTGTGCTCACATAAAATATGGCAGATCAGGGAAAAACCTGGAATTGTGATGAAACATATATAAGCCACAATAAACAAAACAGAAGATTTCTGTATTTAGTAGAACATTTTCTGTATATCAATTAAAATGAATAATACAAGGAATATAGGTAAGGGCAGCAGCCCAGCCTGACGCAGGTTTAAAAAAAAAAGTGCTAGAAAAGCACCATTAACCTTCACTGAATATTTTCTTGTTCTAGAAGGAATGAAATTAACCAAATCAAGTGTTAACTGGATCTTTTTATTTTTTTTTAAATGCCTGTGTAGGATCATGAATACTATACTAAACTGAAAAGCACAGAAACACAAGGTGTGTGTCACTCAAAGGCTTTTTGACAAAAGCTATGACATTTCATGCATTTATGAATAGTGGTCACTGAGAACCAGTTCTGTAAATATGCTCACTTAAACCAAAACACTTCAGTGTCGTGTTTGTGAGCATGTACATGGCCCATACCAGCAGGGCTGTATGCACCCTTGCATTTGAAAGGCTGCCCTTAGTTTTTGGATGGGTGTCAGCATGAGGAGGAGCAGCCTGGCCAAGCAGCCAGCTGGTGACCCACTGGAGCAGCCAGCCAAAGGATCCCAGGGAAAACACAATCCTATTTCAGGTAACACCTGCTCTGAGGAGGATGAAAAACCTTCACATGGGACCTCAAAGCTTCCCATCCAAACAGCTCCATCACCAACACTGCCTTCCCACTTCAGTCAGCCTCTCTGCTAACTTTAAACTTCTGTCTTTTAAGCCACGTGGGAATCAAAGGTTTGAGTGGACTTTTAATTATCTCTCATCCCAACACAGACTTTTAGAGTATAATTGAATTTTGTGGGAAGTTTAGCTTTGAGAAAAGGCGAAAAAAAGTAATGAATAACAAGGAAAAGAAAAAAGAAGGGATTACATTAGCTCACACATTTTGTTCACACTCAGAGCAAGACAAAGACTGTATTTGCCTAATTTGCTCATGTGCTACGAGTACCATGGTTTATCACTAATTCTGCACACTTTTATGCAGACCTGTGCCACAGCAAGGTGCTGGTGGTTGGGAATGTCCCCCAGCAGGGGTGTGGAGCTCACAGGGATGCACAGTTCCCTTCCCCAGCAGTGGCACCACTCCAGGCTCAGCACCTGCTCCCCAGGGAGGCAGCTGAGTATGGAAAAACACAAATAGAAAACATGAAGTTGCTCTTGTTATTCATGCAGAGGGAAGTGCCTCATTACTAAACGCACTGGAAACCATGGCCCTACATGCTGGCTTTTAGAAAGGACCTTTGACTTCATATAATATTTTAATAAACCCACCAATTTCACAACTAAAACAAGCCAGAGCTTACAGCCAGAGCTAAATATACAGTGGTGGAATACTGCTCTTGGTGTGCTTTGGTCCAGCTGCTGAAAAGAATGTAATCTCAGTTTTATATGAAGTCATAGTACTTTTCTGGGGTGTATCTGGATGTTGTTTTTGTAAGTACGAAACTGTGCTGGTAGGAACTGTGCTGAAAATGATGCAAGGACTATAACTGAAAAACATTATGTAGGTTTTTGTGCAAGGAAAATTTCTCATCACTAATTTATTTCACTGACATGCACTTTAATATGCAAGGGGCTCTTTTTTTCAGGCAAATACAGAAACACTGGAGGGAATGCAGGGCTGTATCCACAAAACTGAAGGATCCAATTTACTTCTTATGGCACCTACTCAGAACTGGGGAGGCCCAGAACAAATCCCTACTACTGAGGGGACTCCTAACCTACCACACACCCTAAAGCTGCCTTATTCTACTACCAGGGAGCTCTGGGAGCACTGCTTTATCTCTCACCTTCTCTCACACAGTCTTTCTCCCACTACAAACAATTGCTCCTACCAGACCTCTGGCTTCTCTATTTTAATGGACACAACAATTATTTTGAAAAACTGTCAGTTATCTTGACAATTATGCTATGGACATTTACAGCAAAATATAACACAAAGCCTAGTAAGATGCTAAAAACTTTGGCGAGGATATGTGACTCCACACATGCATCACTCAGTGGGACTTGACCCATAATTCCTGGGATAGAAAAAAAATGCTCCTGCAAATGTGTCAGAAAAAGAGCCATCAGTATGATACCAACAATAAATGCATCAAGAGAAACTAATGGTTGCCTTCCTCACCTAACTTCCCAGTAAGCTGCCAGGCTAAAGAGGGCTCCTGGAAGTCCTCAGAAAAGAATTTTCACTTTGCTACCCATCTCCTGAAGCATCATCTCTTGCACCACCTCAGTGTTATCCCAATTTCTCTGCCTTCCCTCTCACCTCAAACACAGTCCTTTTTTTCTCACCATGCAAGAAGGACTTTTTTTGTCTCAAAACTTTTGCTACCGCTCCATATGATAAAAAATAAATTTTAAAAAAAGCACCAAAATCGGTAAGTGCAAAGATTGAATTATAAAGAAATATACAAAGTAAGGCAAAATAAACCTCTCTACATTTGCAAGCTTTCCCTGCATTGACGTCTGGACATGTAAATAATCACTCAAACCAGAAAGAATAGGCTCCATGCTGGTATTTTTTTAATGTGATTGAAGTGCCTGCTATTTGCTTTTAGGATATGGCTAATTTAATTAGCAGCACTGCATCTGTTCTTCCTTTCCTCTTCCCTCAGTATTATGTGGAATTTAATGCATAAGGAATACAAAATCTAAACTAAAGGAAAGAAATCTCTGGGATCACATGTACAGAGGATGTATCAATTCTTAGGGGGGGTTAAGAAAAACTCATCTGGGCCACCAGACACCTCCCTGCTGACATAAGGACAGCAGTCTCAGTTCTGCCCTGCTGCTATACACAGGCCCTCGGGGAAAAAAAAAACCAGGTGGCCAAATATGCTATCCAGTAGTATTCCCATGTAGGGACTGTCAGGGTGCAATGATGTTATCTGCTAAACCACAGGCAGGCAGGGGCTGAGGAGGCCGCTCCCCCGCAAAAGCTAAAGAAAGAGTTAACCACAGCACTGGGATAATTCACTAGCTGTCTTCAGCTGATTCCTTCACCATGGTGAACTCACCTAACAAAGGATTTTAATTGGGTTTTTGGTTCATCTCACCTTCTGGTGATGTTTCCTGCAATGTTTCTCTTCTGTGGTTGAGGAAACCCTGAGTGCAATGCAGGATGAGCTACAGAAAGAAGAGAGAGAGATGTTTTCTCTACAAACAGATCCCTAAGGACAGCTGGTGGAAAGGTAAAACCACAAAGATGCATGGCATGACTTCAATCATGTGTGCTCACTTATGTCCATGGTCTGTGACTTTCAGGTCTGACAGACTCCATCTGTAGCCAGGTGGGGGAATAACGATATTTAATCATCATACAAGAACCACCTTCAGGGCTGAATAATGCTCATGGAAGAATTCAGAGTTGGGAGACATGAACCCTTCCAGATCACACCAGGGTGATTATCTGTGGCCTTTATTCTTACATGCTCTCAGATCTTGCTAATTTCGAACTGAAGCAGCTGGGAAAGGCTTGCACCCTATCAGGGCTGAGCTGCAGCCATTCCCAAACTAATAATTGGTCTATGCAATAGATACAGTGTGCAGAAACAGACATCAAATTTTGTGTCCAGCTTCTCTTACTAACTAGAGAAACCTGCCAAGTCCCAAGCTTTTGTTAATGGTTTAAAATGTATTGAAAATTATACTTAGCTTTTGCATATTTTCTAGTGGCCTAACCCCATATTCTCCAGGTTTTTTTCATCATTCGTGGAGGTCGGCTAGAAAGGTACATTCTTTTTTCCTCTTTTTCTCCTTCAAAAATATATAATCCTAGAGATCCAATAGCGACATTAAATACTTTTCTCCTTCAACACAGTTTTTATTATGCACTTCAAGCTGAGCCACAGAGTTTCCAGGTGCATTAAATGTTTCAGAAACACACTGTTCATCTTGCTGGATCTGGCTAAAATATGCTCTCGTCCTCTTCTCCCCCCTTGCCTCTGGTAGCAATGGGAAAATTAAATCAGCAGGAGGAGAAGTGCTGGGGGGAGTTAAGAGAGAGGTGTTGCTGTAAGTGTCCAAGATATTTGTTTTTTCAGTGTCAGGTTTCTGAGAATTCCCCTAGGCTTTTCCAACACAAACTTTCTTCCTCTTTTCAGAATCATGTTCTCTCTGTAACATGACCCAGTTACATGACAGTACTGTCCAACAAAAAGCTTTAAAAGCAGAGTGACAGTCAGGTAATTTCTGCAATGCTTTGTAGTTAATCTCTCTCTTTCTTTCTGGATCATGTTTTGCTACTCTCATTACTTTCTCCTCCAACTAAAGAATATACTATTTCTGCTTGGTCTTTGTCCAGCTCTCAGGAAGTTGGCTTTATCCACAGTCTGAGCTGTCTACTTTGCTGTTCACTCCCTTGCACAGACACAGTCTCTGTAATGTCTCACTTACTTCTTCCATACCCTATCTCTGTAAAGCAGCAATATTCAAGCAAGAATAAACAACAGCATTGTTTTTCCAAGAAATCAAAGCTAGTGTCCTCTCACAAGAGTCAGACCAGTCCTCCAAAACTTTCCTTCAAGAATTTAAGCACAGAAACTACTCTGCAATTACTGCAGTTGTTTTAAACCTCATATGGATTGTTAGCATTAATTATTAATACTAATATTCTCCTTTTTTATCAATCACTTGAACAATTCCTGAGAGTAGGAGAATCATGCATGGTGGTGTAATGTGTAACGCAGGAAAACCACTACACCCTTCTCTGTATCAACATAAAAGAGGCCAGATTTACAGTGCACTAGAACACTGCTTCACATTTTCAGAACAAGAATATTCTTAGTGTCTGTGCCAAAACCAACACTTCCTTCCCCTCAGAAATGCAATAAATCTATAAAACTCCAAGAAATAAACCAGTAATCTTCAGACACATTGAATGAATTTACAGGGAAGGAAACGCACAGCCAGTTCTGAATTATTAACAATGAAATAAATCATAACACATTATAAATGCATAATTTAAACACATCTAATTTCTTGGCAATGAACTGTTTGGTTTTTTTTCTCCTCATAAAGACAGCTAGTATCTAAAAATCATTTCCCACCAGCTTAGAATGACTTTAAGTTGGAACGAGACTCAAATTACCTGATTGTATCCCACTAAATCTCTTTCATAAGCATGCCATCAAAGTGTCATTTCTTTGTTGACTCATCCAGGATCTTTGGGGGGAAAAAAGGGAGGGAAAAGAAGCCCACAGAGATTACCTTTCAGCCTGGGTGACTTTATATTTCTTGTTATGACATAAATGCTTCAGGCAAATTGATCTCTGGGGGTTATAAGTAAGCTGAGAAATTGGGAGCAGAGTCACAAACTGGACCCTCCCTTACAACTCACATCACTCTATATTTTTAACTTGGAAAGCTGCTGCTGAGTGAAATTCAGTTGTTTGGTGCCCAAGCACAAAATCCCTCCAACAGCAGAGGTGAGAGATGTACGAGCCATGCTGAGGCTTTCCATGGGCACACACTGGCTAGCAGCATGTATCCTGGGCATCTCACTCCCTACAGTACCAGCAGCTGGGGCTCTTCCATGAGCTGCTGTTGCTCCAGATACCAGAGCAACAACACTTACACACTGACATTGTTAACCAGGATGCACCAGCAGAGGCTGCAGTCTGCTGAGGATGCAGACATGGACACTGGCACACAGCCCTGGCTTCCCAGCTCCTGATGCACCCAACTGCAGCAAGCTGAGCTGAATGCAAAGCCTGGCTCTTATAATCACAGAATGTTTGGGGTTGGAAGAGACCTTAGAGATTATTTAGTTCAAAACCCTCTGCCACGGGCAGGGAACCTTCCACATTCTGGCTTCCAGGCTCCCACTGCTGTAGCTTGTTTCCTCAACACACCATCCTCTTCAGTGACAGGCTGCCCTCCCATGAGGTTTCCTGGACATTCAGACCCAATTTCACTCCTGACAAGTGCTATTTTGCTTAGTTGGTCTGAATACCAAACAGAAGTTGGCATCCACTTCACTCTCCTTCTGTTCCCTGCCCTTGCTCTACAGCCATGCAGGCAGAAGGCACGAAGAGCCAGCCCTGTCTTCCTCCTCAGCAGAAAGGGTCAAGTGAAACAACAATAATTTTAGTGTGCATCAACTAATGTTGCAAACCTCAGAAATAAAACCAGGGGTGACAAATTCCCAGTCAAGAGTTCACTTTCTGAGCTGAGCTTCCAGCAATAAAGTTCTTAAGCTGGAAAAAGAGTCCCCGTGCATCTCTAAGTCTTGTCAGCAATGTTTTAAGCTGAAAGTGTAAATTATGATAGCAGTGAAAACATCAAGTTTCATGACATATCAGTTATTCTAATTGTGCAAATCATTAGCTAAAATCAATAAATATTAGAGATTATCTGTATGTTTTGTGAATTATCTCTAGATCATAAACTTCATGATCTGTTTGCACAGATCATGCAATAGCCCAGGCTTTAAAGCCCAACCAGTATCTAAGGCCTCTTCACCCTTCCTGGACTTTCACTGGGCAACAAATTAAAATATTCAGACTCAGAAAATACAAAAAGGATTAAATAACACTGAAGTGACTATGGTGCATCTACCTGATGAGAATTACTGACAGCTTAGGCAGATGGTCAGAGTGAAGAAATCTTAAAACACTAATTAAAAAAAGCACATTCTCAGGGGTGAGGAATGCAGGCTGATTGTTGGGAACAGAACCGGTTTTGCTCATACTTTTCCAATGTTAGGACAGCTGTACCACAGCCTAACTCTGCTAGGCAAAACATCATTCCAATTCATATGAAACCAATGCAGGAATCAGAGACTAAAAAGGCAACACAGCCCTCATCTTTGCATACAGAACTTCATTTTTACAAAGATATCATTGACACAGATTTGGTATTAAAACTCCAACGATCTGTCATTCTCATTCTGCTTATATGCAATCTGACAGCACAGCCTTTACTTCCATACAACGATGGTGCTCATTTCTCCCTAGCCTTTTCCCACGTACACTGATTCCCACAGATGTACAAAGCAGCTAGAAAACAAAAAGGTAAATAAGACTTTCACTTTGGACAGAGACTTTATTTCCAAGTGTCCTAAAGCCAAGTCAGGGACAGAAGAAATTCATATTCCTACACAGCAACCTTGTATCAAGCCTTGCAAGAAGCTCAAGTCTTAAATCAAATTTCCTAATAATGAGCTGCCATATGATTAACAGAGGCAATTTCATGGTCTTTGCTGATTGCTAGTTGTGGTAGCTTTAAAACTTGGTTTGATGGGCATGTTGTTAAAAAAACTATCACGCTAGTCCAAAGCACTATGTGGACAAAAAGGCAAGGTTTAAATACACATATTGTAGTATTGCCCAAAACTACACTTGACTTGTAGGGGTTGCACAGATCATGTAGGGGGGGGATATAAATTACTCAGTGTCAGTCTTTGATTTTGCTTTGGGGGCATGAGAAAAAAATTACAAAACCACCCCTCATTATCTGCCTTCTTTCTCTGTGGATGGTTTGTATTCACAGTTTCCTCTGGCTCAGCAGGGGCACCAGCAGCCGGCCTCACTCTCTGGGATCTGCTGGGGGCAAAATAGACCAGAGCTACTGCTGCCTGTTCAAGAGTAATTTTATCATCACTAGCTGACTACCTCCTTTCTTTTTTCCTATGCCTAGCACTGGCCCTACTTGAAAGTAAATCCTTTAGGATCAGAAAAAGAACAGGATCAGGAATCTGCCTTGTGCCAGCTAGAGAAGACAACACATGGACAGTTCAGAAATGACCCCTCCATATGGGACTGAATGGCAGCTAGTTGGGGTATTTCTGCATATCAGAAATATTTTTCTAGCCACCGTTACAATTTTAATACAATGGGCAGAAATAAGTTCTGGGAGCAGGCTGTTTGCTGATGTTAAAAAATCCATCAGTGATTGACCCAAGGCATTAAGAGCAGTCAGTATTGTGTTTTGAAACAATTCTGTGAAAAACAGATTAATACCAGCATTGATTCAAAATATTTTTCTGCAACATTACATTTCTTAAAGCTCAAAAAGCATCAGTGTCCAGAATGAATAAAGAACAACTTTAAGGAAAAACATATAAAGATATAAATATCTAAGTCTTTTCTGTTTTTAATAGACTGGACTGTGATTTGGTGCAAACACCGATGAGGATTTGAGAGCTCTTTGGTTTCCTTCTGGCTATCTCAGGTGCTGTCCTGCTTCACTGTGATCAGTTTTCCCATTTCAATCAAGGAATAATATAAAAAGGACTGGAAAGCATTTTGAAATCTGTAACAGAAAACACCACCTAAGGACAAGGCCATACTACTCAGGAGCAGTAAGGAAGCCAAGGAAGAGGATCTAGGAAGGAAGGACAGCTGATCCCAGAGGTGGCTGGGATCCAGCGGCATGGGATCAGTTGTCAGTGGGGCTTAGCACAGGGGGCTCAGCAGGAAACAAGATCTTCCAAGAGTTTTTCATCTGGGGGAAGTATCAGGGTGGTCATCTGAGAAGACAACCCCCACACAAACACAGGCAGGCAGCAGGGCTCTGCCCCTGCCCAGGAGCTCGCCTTCTCCCCGTGGCAGATGAGGAAGCTGATGATTAACACTGCGAACAGGTGATCGATTAGCGGCTACCAAACATCAGCCCATGAAGACACCTCAGCCAGCATGCCTGACATGAAAGATCACGTACCCTGGCAGCCAAACCGGGAGAAATCCTGGTCATCCGTGAAGCGGCCTCGGAGGGAGCAGAGGCGAGACCTGGGACCTGTTGAGCAGGACAGCTTTGTTTCCACACACCCCTGGTCCTTGTGGTGTGGCTGGTCCCCGGTGTCCCCACGAGACCCGTGCTCCGGGCCATGGCCCCGGCTGCAGGCTCAGGTTGCAGCCCGCTCTGCGGTGAGGCGCTGCTGCAGCTGGGGAGCCGCGGGGCACGCCCGGCTCCGGCGGAGCGCAGAGCCCGCCCGCGGCAGCGCGCACCGCACTTCACAGCCCACAGACATGCTGCCCTTCAAAGCGTGCACGGGTCTGCTCTTTTCTATAAATAGTGATTCGTTCCACGCACTTAAATTCAGAGCCTCACCAACAGCACAAATCAGAATCATGACACTGGGTGCGTGATGAGACCTACACTTCCAGCAGTTGCCACAGCTTTTCATATTTCAGCTCAAGAAACACATTAAAATAGAGCTCTTGCAGTTCCCATTAGTAGCAGGCAACTTCATGGCTACCCATTCTGTCTGAAAACATGGACTTTTTACACCTTTGACTAGGTATCCAAAATACCCACTCAATCAGCCTGCAGTCTGAGACAGATTATATACTTAATTAACCCAAATTCTGGAGATATCACAACTGTAGTCCCATCTGACAAGACTGGTAGAGTAAAGAAAGAGTTTCCCAAAAAGCTGAAAAGCTTTGGACAGAAGTTTAGCAGCAAATGAAAAGAGTACACCTTTACATTGTACTTATAACTCTTCCATAACTTACAAAAGCATAAAAAAGGGGGAGAGTGGGGAATGAACAGGATTCTCAGCGTGGTCTTATGAGGGTTCAACCTCAAAGTCCCCAACCAATTTAAATCTCAGGAAAAAAAATAAGGAAGATGAGGTTCTCTGCTAAGAATGTCCTTTGTGGCTATGGACAAGTCATTTGGGGCTTCATATCAAATGAAAATTACCATTTCATCTCAATAGCTCTGCTTTCCACTCTTTCAAGTGCAGCAAAACCTGAAAAGACCAGCTGACAGGTGTGTTGGGAGCAGTTCACTGCACCTGTAAGTGTTTTGAAATACCTTCCTCTTAAGTGCAATGACTTTCAAAGTTCTTTCACTTTTGAAAGGAAAAATAGCCAGAGGCAAAAAAAAAATTTTCCTTTTAAAACACTTCCAAAATTATTACTCTGAGGGCTTTTCTGTACATTCAGAGTCATAGTGGACTGAGACAGGATGAGAAATTTACAGCTGTGGCTGAGCATCTCCATGTCCAACTCCTCAGGAACAGGAGGGCTTGCTCCACACCAGCACCCTTAGTAAGGCTCACAAGCAGCTACCCAATGCAGAGCACTACTGGAATAACTTCTTTTACTAGACAAGTCTTGGAATTGCTCCATGGATAACCAATTATTTTGTTTACCAACACCTAGAAGTGCTGAAGCAAATATTGGTTTTCCATTTCAGTTCAGGATTATGACAAGGTTGCCCAGTTAGTGCAATTACAATTCTTCTGCACAGACACAGGTGAAGCTGCTGTTTCCTTGTCCATGAACAGGAAATCCCATAAAGCCAAGAGAGATGAAAAGGAGCAGTCTGAGAAACATGTTCACTTCTGACCTATGAGAATCATTTCACCAAGTGCCAAGGTCAACAAACAACAGGATCCTACCAGTGACTGCTTTCATCTCATGGGGGGAGCTGGGTGGGAAATGGTTTTCCTGTGCTGTTGAAGTACATTTTCATGCCCTTGAAAAAACTGTAGGTCTGTAAAAGGACGAAATGCAAGCCAGACAGTTTGTGCACTGTTTCTGCAAAACTTATGTGAGGAGAGGAGCTCCCCCCCACCCCAGAGTAATCAGCCCTGCACATCATATCCTTGGCACAGCAGGTCAGCACAGGGATCTGACCCCAGTCTTCAGCTCACCCCACTGAGCACCCCAACCACTGGGGCAAGAGTTTCCTGGGACCTTCCCTTTGCAACTTGTCCTTCCCCTTCACATACCCTCTGCTTGCGCTCCACATTTCACGCTGAGCTGCCTGACCTATTCCTAGGAACACTGATAAGGTCTGTTTTTACTGGAAATTTTATTCTTGACAAGGCATCTCTACTCAAGAAAAAACAAAAATCTTTTGCCACCTAACTAGTTCTACTTTGAAATGTTACCTTCCTGATATGCTGACCATGTCTCCACTGTGCTTTGTTTCTCTGTGCTATGGCTGGTACTGAGCTACCAAAGAACAAATCCAAAAGAAAAAAGAAAAAGTCCAAACTGAAAAAAGTGCACAGCTCTGCTGCCCTTTGATAAGATGTAGATCAGAAAGTAGAAGTGATAGCTTTTGCACACAATGTCTGATAACCCCCAAAAGCACTGAACTCCAGCCAGTAAATGGGGAGAGAGCATGTTAATCAAGTCCTGCCAGGCGTGTGAAAATCAGAGGAGGAAGGAAAACAAACAAGGACAGTATGCGCTCCTCCTTATCCACGTATCTGTGCTGTCTATACTGTCTTCCCAAGCTCCTGTTGTGACTGATGTTTGTTCACACTCTCTAACCACGGCAAATAACAAACAAGCTTTAAAAACTATCTAAGTGACTGGAAAGCTGTAACCTAGGAGGAGGAGCAAAAGCTGCCTATGGACACTGCCCAGGCAATTCAAGACCTGCTTTGCTGCCCACCTACCACACATAGATATGGGAGGTGATTAAATCCCAGATCCTCCTGTCCAAAACACTTCAACACCCACTCACATGCAGCTGATGGCAAACTCTAGCAAGACGATATTGCTAAAGAAAGTTCCAATGGAGTTCCAACAAAAATCTGATTCTTCCTCTCTTTATAGGCATGCTAATCCCTCTGGTCTGCCTACTCAAGAAGGACTTCTGAATTTTACGATTAGGCCTCAGTTCTGCCCTTAACCCTATGGGAAAGTGACACTAGGACCTTGATCTTTTTAAATACTTCAACATATTACATTTCCAAGAGTAAAACCTTTAATTTAAATGAAATCTTAAAAAAGCCCAACCCTTCAGGACACTGGCTGAGGTCCATCCTGAGCATTGCATTATGTATATATTTTATCTCTTCTAACACTCTGTGACATTCAGGAAAAATCTTTAATTTGCTACATCAAACCATGTTCACTTTACCAGTCCACCCAAAGGCCCCCCCTTTGATTTACTAGTGGTGCTCTCCTCCCCTGCACAGAACCAACAGCCCCTCTGAGCCCTGCAGGGGCACAGCAGGGCTTGTAGGGCAGGGTCTGAGCCCTCCAGGCTGGCATGGCTGGGGAAAAAAGGAGTGAGCAGGCAAGCAACTCCTCACAGCTGCTTTTGTGTGGCTCGCCGAGGATCTGAATGCACTATTGATTCCGTAGCACTAAAACAGATTTGTAGCCCCTGCGTGTGCAAGACAGATATCTCCTTCAACTCTAATCTCTAGCAGCTGTCAAAGATTTAAATGGCCTGTAGCTGCCTGGCACGCCAAAATCAACGAAGATTTCAGGCCTGCTTGCCTAAAGGGCAACCCATGGAACAGAAACCAATGGAAGTCATTCTCCTGCCCTGGTCACAGATGGACAGGGCCTCGCAAATTTCACAATGGATTAAATGTCCAGACCATGTCAGTAAGACTAGAGAAAAATGAGTGCACCCCCAAGAAACCCAGAAACCCTCTTGCCCCTATGGTTTCATGTTGAGGATATACCCTCCCAACAATTTCAACAGCGATGAAAGTGCAGTGGGATTACTCTTCCGTGAAACCTCCCAGAGGCACTACCACTGTCTCATCCCAAACTGCATTGCTCTGAAAATTACTTAAAGATACTTAAAATTTACTTGGCAATATTGAGGCAACATCATCGCAACTTACATCTTCAGATACCTGTCTCTTAGGGCTCCTGACTGAAAATTTTGGTTTCAATTAGGAAGGAATTCAATGGTGACTTCTTTTCTTCGAGGTAAAGCTAGAAATTCAGCCCAATTATAGTCCATTATCATCCAGCCAAGCAAACATAGGCAACCACAGTTATCCTCAGTCAAGATATAAGCCACCCCAAGGCAAAATGCTCTCACAGTAGAGTTTTGCACTTGAGAGTTTAGTCACTTTTTTTGTACAGGAAGTTTAACAAAAATTTTTAACCGGTCCATCTGTTTCCTTACATCTGCTTCCCGATGCCTACCTTGAAACAATCCTAACACACTGGCTGCTGGGTGAAACCTTCAACAGGATGGTGACACTTGTTGGAAATGGTCCAGTTTTGCTTTCATGCAGTGTTTGACAGGTGAGAAAATCATCCAAGGTTTTGACTGGGATGGTGCGACTAGGAATACAATGGTGTTCGTCTGAAAATTATGTGTTAATATTAAAACTATTCTCTACAACATCCATGAAGGAAAAACAAAAGGGGAAAAGAGAAAGTTTGTTGCACTGTCTCCTATTTGACCAAACATTCCGACGTTAACAGCAATAAGCAAATTAAGGATAAAGTTCAGCCTTCAGCATTAAAATCCACAACAGGATTTTGTGGGTTTTTTTTCTGGGGTTTTTTTTTTTTTTTTTTTGGTTTGTTTGTTCGTTTTTTTTGTTTTTTTCTGCTTGATTATTTTATTTTATTTTAAGGAAACAGGCGTTGAGGAAAAACAGGCATGCAGGAATTTCGCAGGAAACTTCAAACCTCGCTGAAGTTAATTTAGATTCTACATCCTATTATTGCGGGAAGAGACCCACTCTGTTTTTCAGTAACTAAAACACAGCGGGTTATCCTAACATGCCTCCAAACAACATTCCCAAGTAGCTTGTACTATCTTCAAAAAGTTGCAAACAGCCAGGACTGCTTTACTGGGGAAGAAGGAGGGGGGAGTGTAAACCGAAACAGCTCCACTCACACGCTATTTATTTATTTTCAACAGTCTGCTTACACATAAAATGTCCTGGAGCTAAAAGCAACCAGCTGGGCGGGTTACTAGCCGCGCTCCTGGGCGAGGTGCCAGAACTCCTTCCCTTCTCTTTCTCTACGAAGGGGAAGCCTTCGTACTTATTTAATAACGGGGAAAGAAGGAGCTCCGAGCTCCGGAGGAGGTGGGAGGCACGGCGGAGCCTCTCGCTCCCCGGGGCCAGCCGAGCCAGGCAGGGCAGGGCAGGGCAGCGCGGAGAGCGGCCGCCCCTCCCGTCCCGCTACGCTCCGGAGGAACGGGGCAGCGGCGGCGGTCCCGGGAGCGCGGGTACCGCTCCACCGGCCGGGGAACCACGGACCCCGGCGGGAGCCCCCCGCCCCGCCCCTGGTACTCACCGCCGGCCGGCTCCGGCAGCGTGGACACCGACGTCTGGCCCATGGCTCGGCCGGGAGGCGCTCACGCCGCCCGCGGGGCGCGCAGCCTCCGCCGCGGC